>WFMF01000051.1:600000-766214 GCA_011033025.1 Beroe forskalii | reverse complement strand
TTAGGCCAAAAACAGATTTTAAGAGGCTTAAATCGAAAGGGTCAAATTCAAAATTCGAAACCAATAATACTGTGACACAATTGGACTTTGGGAAAACTCTGTGTATAAATGCATCATTATTTGGTTCTAGTACACTCTCTGGAAGGCAGTCACATGGGAAAAAGCAGTTTTCAGCCTTATTTTTGGTCCTTGTGGACAATTATAGACAAAGAAGTTCATTTTAGGCCAAAAACGGGATTTTTAAGAGGCTGTAAATCGTGAAAATGGTCCAAATTCAAAATTCTGAAACCAGCATTTTCTTAGTTGGATCAAACTGTACTGACCTGCAAAATTTCATGAGTTAACTAGTAAGTTTACTAGGAGGACCCCCCCCGAGATACTGATCAAAATTCAGAAAATACTGTGACACAATTGGACTTGGGGAAAACTCTGTGTATAAATGCATCATTATTTGGATCTAGTACACTCTCTGGAAGGCAGTCACATGGGAAAAAGCAGTTTTCAGCCTTATTTTTGGTCCTTGTGGACAATTATAGACAAAGAAGTTCATTTTAGGCCAAAAACGGGATTTTTAAGAGCCCGGTTGGAATATCCTGCAATCCTGGCAATCCTAACTGGGCAACATTATTTGATAAAGCAACCATAAAATTTCAGAATTTAACAACTTAAAATTAGTTGCGAATTAATAATTTACAGTTAATGCTGAGTGAAACGTGCAATAATTATTGTTCGCTACTCATTATATCACTATCAGTATGCAATGCATAAAATCCCCATTTTATTCTTTGCCCCGGTCAGAATTTAGAAACAGTGAATAATGTACCTACTACGTTGGTATCATTCATATTATGATATCATACCTTGTCGCCTTAATAGTTACTACAGCTGAAGAGATATGCGTAGTCTATCTACTTCCCTCATAATATCCAGCATATATCCTGTATTCGATGCTAGCGCAACCAGAGCAACCCAACTTGTTACTTTTTTTCGAGGATTGTAAGCTCCGCTTAGAAACTTGATGTTTTGCAAAAAAATTGATGCTGCTACAAATATATTGATGATTTCAATTTAAACTTCAATGCTGTTCTAACAAATCGTTGACCAAACCACAAACTTGATGATTTTCATATAAAAATCATTTCTTGCGAGCAGAATTAGGTGATAGGGAAAATATTTGATGATTCAAAAATAAAAAATTAGATATTTGAAATTTTTGATGATCCACACAAAAAATTAGCAGAAATGCGAAAATAAATGAGGTGAAAAAATTTGATGATTTTGATTTTAGGAATTGTTGAATTCTGCAAGATTTTGTGTTATGGCAAGAAATAAATTCTGGCAAAAAATTGATGATATTACTCATAAAACAAATATGTTCTGAAAATAAATTAGTGCAATGCAAAAAATAATTATTGTGCAACAAATTGATGATTTCATTTTCTAAATCTGTTGATCTTGGGCCAACAATTTCAGAAACTTGATGTTTTGCAAAAAAATTGATGCTGCTACAAATATATTGATGATTTCAATTTAAACTTCAGTGCTGTTCTAACAAATCGTTGACCAAACCACAAACTTGATGATTTTCATATAAAAATCATTTCTTGTGAGCAGAATTAGGTGATAGGGAAAATATTTGATGATTCAAAAATAAGAAATTAGATATTTGAAATTTTTTGATGATCCACACAAAAAAATTAGCAGAAATGCGAAAATAAATCAGGTGAAAAAATTTGATGATTTTGATTTTAGGAATAGTTGAATTTTGCAAGATTTTGTGTTATGGCCAAAAAATTGATGATATTACTCATTAAAGATTTTGTGTCATGACCAAAAAATTGATGATATTACTCATTAAATCCCTGTGGTTTCAGTCTACAGAGATCAGGGATCAGGAAAACTATGATGGTCCAGAAAATCAGTGGATTTGAATTATAAATTTGATGAGAGGCTACTAAATCAGTGATCTGTGACCTATAACTGTTGATAAGACAATAAATTGATGTTTTGTGAATTAGAAAACAGTGTTGAACAAATAAAACATTGTTCCAGAATTGAAAGTTCATATATATAACAAAATATTGATGAATTTTGATGTGCTATACTGCAAATTTAATGGCAAGGTTTCTGATTCAGTTCTCTGCTTTGGGATAATTTTCGTTTAATAAATTTTAAATCCCTGTGGTTTCAGTCTACAGAGATCAGGGATCAGGAAAACTATGATGGTCCAGAAAATCAGTGGATTTGAATTATAAATTTGATGAGAGGCTACTAAATCAGTGATCTGTAAACCTATAACTGTTGATAAGACAATAAATTGATGTTTTGTGAATTAGAAAACAGTGTTGAGCAAATAAAACATTGTTCCAGAATTGAATTCCATATATATAACAAAATATTGATGAATTTTGATGTGCTATACTGCAAATTTAATGGCAAGGTTTCTGATTCAGTTCTCTGCTTTGGGATAATCTTTGTTTAATTAATTTTAAATCCCTGTGGTTTCAGTCTACAGAGATCAGGGATCAGGAAAACTATGATGGTCCAGAAAATCAGTGGATTTGAATTATAAATTTGATGAGAGGCTACTAAATCAATGATCTGTAAACCTATAACTGTTGATAAGACAATAAATTCATGGTTTGTGAATTAGAAAACAGTGTTGAACAAATAAAACATTGTTTCCAAATTGAAACTTCATATACATAACAAAATATTGAAGAATTTTGATGTGCAAATTCGATGGCAAGATTTCTGATTCAGTTTTCTGCTTTGGGCTTTTGGGATAATTTTCGTTTAATCAATTTTAAATCCCTGTGGTTATTAAAGTCTACAGAGATCAGGGATCAGAAAAACTATGATGGTCAAAAAAATCAGTACATTTGAATTATAAATTTGATGAGGCTACTCAATCAATGATCTGTAAACCTATAACTGTTGATAAGACAAAAATTGTTGTTTTGTCTATTAGAAAACAGTGTTGAACATCAATAAAACATTGTTTCCAGAATTGAAAGTTATTCCATAACAAAATATTGATGAATTTTGATGTGCTATACGATCATTTATCGGTGGATTTCTGAAAGAAGTTTCTGCTTTGGGATAATTTTCGTTCAATTAATTTTAAATCCCTGTGGTTTCATCAGAGAAATATGAAGGAAAACTAAGGCCATTCAAGCATTTGAATGTTAAGATTGAATTATAAATTTTGAGACTTCAACAAATCAATGATCTGTAAACCTATAACTGTTGATAAGACAATAAATTGATGTTTTGTGAAAAGAAAAAACAGTGTTGAACAAATAAAACATTGTTCCAGAATTGAAAGTCCATTCCATAACAAAAAATTGATGAATTTTGATGTGAAAAACAAGAAATTTAATGCAAGGTTTCTGATTCAGTTCTCTTCTTTAATAATTTTCGTTTAATAAAGCTTAAATTCCTGTAGTTTCAGTCAACAGAGATCAATCAGGAAAACTATGATGTCCAGTTTTGAAATTAAAAATTGAGTATCTAATGAATTCCTAAACTTTTTGAGATGATAAACAATCAATGATCTTTTGTAAACCTATAAAACTGTTGATAATGTTCCAATTGATTTTTGTGACCAGAAACAGTTTTGAGTTGCCAAATAAATGATTTTTCTGTTTTCCTGGATTAAGTTGAAGAAAATGACCATGAATCCATTTGTCAATGGCTGCAAAGCATGAAGGAAAACTCTCTGAAATTCAGTTGAGATTTTTATGTTCTTGTTCCTTAAAGAATGATTTATATACCTGATGATCATCAGCAAAACCATGAACAAGGAAGGACTGATTCTTAACAGTAAGGTATATGGACCTGATGTAGATGTTAAAGAGAACAGGGCCTAACACTGAACCTTGAGGGACTCCAAACTTGATGATAATTTTTCAGACTCATACTCATTTAATTTGACTCTCTGGCTACTAAATCAGATGATTTTTTTTTAACCATTTTTGATGCAGTGACAATGATACCTATTTGTTGTTCTAGAAAACTTTGTTGAACTTGGGGTGGTTTGTTCCAGAATTGAAAATTTGCAGAGATATAACTAAAAAATGATGAATTTGATTTGTTTTATAACTGTTGATAAGATAATCATTGATGTTTTGTGAATTCAGGTTTGATAAATTTGATATTTTTCCAAATTTTAAATCCCTTCATTTCAGATTACAGAGATCATTAAGTGAAAACTTGTTCAGTCTCTTAACTATGATCCTTTCAATCAATTTTGAAATTTGATGAATTTTACTAATAGATTTGATATGGGCCTAATAGTTTTTCAGACAGGAACTGTAAGACAATTAATTGATTTTTTGAATAAGTGGACAGTGTTGAGACAAATAAAAAACTATTGTTCCAGAATTGAAAGCTGTTGAATATATCAAAATATTGATGAATTTCCTCATGATTGTACTGAAAATTTAATGGCAAAGACATCGTTGGATGATTTCTTGAATTTGGATAATTTTCTATGAATTAATTTTAAATCAATGTGGTTTCAAAGTACAGAATTGATCAGGGATCAGGCAAACTATGATGGTCCAGAAATTCAGTGACTTTTGAATTATAAATTTTTTCAATTTTCAGTCTACTAAATCAATGATCTGTAAACCTTTTCAACTGTTGATTAGACAATAAATTGATGTTTTGTTTGATTAAAAACAGTATTGACAAAACTAAACATTGTTTCAGAATTTAAAGTAAGAATACAAAAATTGATTTATAGAATTTTGTTCTTTTCTTTGCAGCTATTTCATTGCATTTTTTTAATTGCAAAACATTTCAAAGTCAGCACTACCAGGGATAATTTTCGTTTAATTAATTTTAAATCCCTGTGGTTTCAGTCTACAGAGATCAGGGATCAGGAAAACTATGATGGTCCAGAAATGGTGCTTTTATATTATAAATTTTTGAAGATGCTACTAAAAATCAATGATCTGTAAACCTATAACTGTTGATAAGACAATAAATTGATGTTTTGTGAATTAGAAAACAGTGTTGAACAAATAAAACATTGTTCCAGAATTGAAAGTCCATACATATAACAAAATATTGATGAATTTTGATGTGCTATAATGGCAAATTTAATTCAGTTCTCTTCTTTGGGATAATTTTCGTTTAATTAATTTTAAATCCCTGTGGTTTCAGTCTACAGAGATCAGGGATCAGGAAAACTATGATGGCCAGAAATTCAGTGCTTTTGAATTATAAATTTGATGAGATGCTACTAAATCAATGATCTGTAAACCAATAACTGTTGATAAGACAATAAATTGATGTTTTGTGAATTAGAAAACAGTGTTGAGCAAATAAAACATTGTTCCAGAATTGAAAGTCCATATATATAACAAAATATTGATGAATTTTGATGTGCTATACTGCAAATTTAATTGCAAGGTTTCTGCTTTCCAGGGATAATTTTCGTTTAATTAATTTTAAATCCCTGTGGTTTCAGTCTACAGAGATCAGGGATCAGGAAAACTATGATGGCCAGAAATTCAGTGCTTTTGAATTATAAATTTGATGAGATGCTACTAAATCAATGATCTGTAAACCTATAACTGTTGATAAGACAATAATGAATCAGCAATTACTCTCCTTCCCATAACTAATACCCATTTATCACAAAAAGTTTTTCACCTTGCTTTTACATTTGCCCTGAGCTCATTGATAAGTTGCCATGTCTGTTTACTGTCTCCATGACAGTTATCAAATTTTTAGAAAAGAATTTCTTTTAGCAGCACGTATAAGAGTGGTCAACTTTTTCTGTATTTTCTATTTTTCAAACAGAGTTTGATCACCAGATTTCAGTTTTGAATTTTTGCTGCTTTTCCATTTCTTGTATAAAAAGTTTTTATAGTTTATAGACTTCATCAGACCATTAGTGACCCAAGGATTTTCCAGTCGGTTTCGCTTTGTTTTCAATTTATTAGCTGGGTCAGTTCTAAAGCATTCATCTAAAGTTGCATTAATATGATTAGTGAATTCATTAAAACCTTTTTCGTCAGCTGTATACTGATTTCCTTCTAGGATAAAGTTCATTTTTCTATCAAATTCAATGATATTACTTTCACAGAAGTCATAAGTGAATTCCTTTTCATTTTTCTCATCACTGTGTGTCAACAGAAAGATCAAAAGCAAACTATAGGGAAGTGGTGAGATACCTTAAGTTCATGTGATACCCAGAGCTTAACACACTATCAATTGAGATGAGCACATTATCTATACATGATGATTCACAGCTAGGTTTTTCATGAGTAGCTACCGAAATGAGGAGAATAACAATTACCAAAGAAAATGTTCTCCAGTTTAGACTTATTAGAATCGTTCTTGAACAGGTTGATGTTGAAATCTCCAGTAATTATTATATGACAATCATTAAATGATGAGGATATACTGTTGAGAACTTTTTCAAACTGTTGGTAAAAAGTTTTAGAGTTTCCACTAGGTGGCCTATACACAACACCTAATAATATGGGCTTTTGAGTGTTGGAAATTTTTATGAATAGAGTCTCAATATCTTTGCATGTCATGCTTAGTGTTTTATTCTATCAGAGCAGTTTAAATGTTCTTTAGCATAAATAGTCAGGCCACTTCCTTTTATGTTTACCCTTTATTTTTGAGGAGCAAATAGATTGGTATTTTGGAATTTGATATAGATTTTTATGCTCTTCTTCTATATTTGTTTCAGCAATGGATATCAGGTCAAAAGAATTATTGATAGTGGAAAGCTGTGAATAAAGAGAGTCAAAGTTTTGTGACATACCATCAATATTGTTATAGCAGATTGAATGGGTTCTTTTGTAAACCCAAAAATTTCTTACTAAGGTCTTTTTGAGAAAATTTTGCAGTTTTTCAGAATGTTTTTATCTTATCAATTCTTCAAATGCACTTGGCCCATCAACTATGTACTTACTATGGCATATGGACTCAAAGGGTGCATACCTATTGGTTACATCTGTATTACAACTTATACATGACCATTGATCACTAACATGGTCAAATTTAATAAAGTTTTACCACATTTGTAATGTTTTATTTCATTACAGGAATGACATGTTAAAATCTCTGGTGAAGATATATTTGCTTCTGACATTCAGCACAAACTCTCTATTTATAAGATTAATAACCATTTTAAAAGCAAGCACTGTTGGTTAAAGATTTGGCATCCTCATCACTGAAGTTCCAGCTGTGATCTCCAGTCCATGGGTTATGCTTGGGTGATGGGCCAAGTGTGTGGACGATATTGGCTATTGGGGAACCAGTATGGATATTTAGGTCCATGGCTATTTTCGCTGATCAAAGCCCCTATTTTCAGCAATGCTTCCAACTGATGATTTCATCTTTCACAATAGCCTCTTAAGGTTCATGCATAGAAGTGCAATGCCTTTAGAACCTAAGTGAACAGTGTCCTGTTTGACGGTTGTTCCATCAGGTTATGCCTGCCAAGGTTATTGTTGAGTTTACCTGTGTGATCAACCATATTTTCATGGGAGATAACTGAGATATTCTCTGAGTGTTTGGAAATTTCAATGATGTACTGATTCAGCCTGTTAGCCATTGCATTCAGACTGAAATCTTTAGTTGGTAGAATAGAGCTTATGTGGATTTTCATTTTAGGATATGATTTCAACAAGGCATTACACTTGTCATCAAGATGTTTTGCTATCACTGAATAGGCAAGTGATTAGAAGCTCGTAAATCATTAATGCCAGTATGAATAACCATATGACGATATGGATATTTGAGGTCTCCTGGCTTTGGAATGTTACAGATTCTACCAGCCTTTACCCTCTCACCAGGGAGCCAAACACCTAATTTGTTTCTTCCACTGCCAAAGTTTATATGCTCAGTATTAGAGTCCCCCACAATCAATGTTGAATTTAAAGTAGGGGGCAAGCAATCTAAATGTAAGGTTGTATCGTGTTGAAGATGAGTCAGATGGTGGGATTGCATGTTTCATAGGAATCTTGAGAAGAAAACGTAAAATGTGAGGAGACTATTATTGGGAAGTTCAACTTTCAGACAAAGAACCATCAGCAGATGTGAATTCCATTGTTCTTGTACCACCTACTGACAGTGTGAATATGTTTGATTTTGGGGCAATAAATGGCTCATCATCACTATGTGAGGGACACATGTTTTGGCCATCTTTGTAACGTGTGATGAGGCAGGAGTTGACAGGGTGTAAATGAGGGAACAGTTCAGAGACCTTTTCTATAATTGGTTTAATGACATTTGGAATTTCCTGTGCATCATGGGTTATTGCCCGTACCGGTATTTGAATTCTCCAACATATAGTACATCTCGTTCCCACTAGAATTCTTAGATTTTATAGTCTGAAAACCTTTCACATTGTAGAGATAGTTATTTAGGTCATTCAATCCAGATTCATCAAGAAAGTCATTGCGAAGGTTTACATATGGTTCACATTTTGGTAGTGGTGTTTCAGGAATGATTTGACTTGGAGCATTTTGTATTCCAGTTGTGGGAGGGATAGCAATAGGACTAGCAATATTATTCAGGTAGTTTCTGATTTCATTGATACTGGAGTCAAACTTCTCAGAGTTTGTTGAGGATTCAACTTGAAGTGCTTTGATTTCATTAAGAATCACATTATAATACCATGTCATGCATCTGGTTCAGCCAATCAGTCCCACTTAGCCTAATCTGGTCTGTTATATCCATGCTAATAAACATTTAAGAGAAATGTCATACAGATATTTTGTTGATATTCATACTTTGATATATTTGTAAAGAGAGGGCAATGATGCACTGATAAATTTGATTATTTATTATTTTATATGTCTTGATATTCGAATGTCTTCATAATTTATACAGTTTTGTAACAGGTATAGACATGACATTCAACCTGAAAGGTTATGAGTCCATTAAATGTGGATCTCTTGAAGAATTTAGACAATCATTGACAGAATGGAATTTCAGACAAGAAAATGCTTTTGAGTATGCTAAAGCTATTTTCCAGCCCTTCTCTAAGCTAAATTGGGAACCAACTAATCTTCAACCAGTAAGTAGTGTTTGTTTTGGATGCAGCATTATTTCAACTTCTTAATGATTATATTATGTAACGGTGGGGTGTTGAACTCATATATGCGCGGCTTTTCAATGTGCAGCATAATAGTGCACGGCTTGCTGCCTGTAATTAACAGGCAGCGAGCCGCGCACGATTATGCCACACATGGAAAAGCCGTGCACACATGAGTTCGACACGCCCCTGTAATCATCTAGGAGGAGGTGTTTTCAAATGATTACCTTTGATTGCAGGGTTGGGGTTTTAGTGGTTGATTACAGAAATACAGAATCAAAATATCCAATTTTTGACACTTTTTTAAAAATTTTTGCCACAAATTCGTGGTATTTCTGGCAAAATTTTCAGAAAACTGACTAAAAAGCATCATTTTCTGAGTCCAAAATTTTTCAAACCCAACCTTTTCATAGTGGCAATCAGAAAATTTACCAGGGTATCTTTTTATGTTTGCCAAAAAAACCCTACTACCCCTTTTTTGTTGGAAAAGCATCCATGGTACTTGAACAAATTTTCAAAAATGACTACCTACCCTTAATGTTCATGTTTTTTATTGCACAAAGAGTGAATAGGTATTGCAGTAAGATTCTACCATCTATATGAAAACTTACTTTAGTGACTTAACTGACAATTGTGACATATATTGTGATTTAAGGGGGGGGGGGGGTTCAAGCCAAATTTTTGGGAAAACACGTTTCTGAGATAACGGATGACCCAAAAGGTATACCCCGTGGACCAACTTTTTGGCCAGGTTTGGTACCCCCAGACCCACTGGCGCCGCCGTGGCGCCATGCCCAAATATGGGCACAAAATGGGCATATTTTTTCAAAAGCAACTTGGGCGAGATCTAAGGTGTGCAATCGATAGATAATGGTCCCCTGAGTTACCATAAAAAATTTGAAGTCGATATCTCAAAAAATGGCTGAGTTATGGCCGAAAAACGTATGCCCATATATGGGCATACGCGCGTTGCGCAAGCCAATTCTGGCCCATAACTTGGCCAATATTTTTGAATGAAACCAACTTTATTCGATAAATAGCGTTGAGTTACGTATTCTTTGCAAGTTTGGGGTTGATTGCTGCTAAAATGGCGATTTGAGGTCCAAAAAACCTCTGAAAAACCACAAAATCGCCATTTTCTCAGTTCGCGTTTTTTCCAAAGTGCTCTTTACTCAAACGCTTATAACTTCCGCTACGATTGATATTTTTGCATAATTCTTTTTTTACGTGAAACTAGACTAAATTCCTCAGATACAAATGGACTCGGATTTTTGAGTTAGGCCTTCAAAAATTTTTGGCGCCAAAAGCGCCGAATTTTTGGCAAAAATTTGGCGCTTTTGGCGCCAAAAATTTTTGAAGAGAATACGTAACTCAACGCTATTTTAAACTTACAACACAACACATATTAAATTAACTAACTGAGCAGGTAGATGGAGAACAAGAATGCCCCCTAAGGGGAGTCATGAAATATGGAATGTTGTAACCAGTTAAAGGAGAGGACCTAACTTTGCCATCATCACCTACTTCAAACAGAACTCGTTTCTCCAATCAGTTTGTTTTTATATTTATTTTACAAATCAGACTTGTGTTCCCAAACATCTTATGAGTGAGTCACATTGTACGAGATGTGCATCTCTCACAGAACAATGTCTTGAGCTCAAAGAGGAAGTCAGAAGACTAAACAGGAAACTAGAACACTTATTAGACTCCCTATCATATGACAAAGTAGACTTTGAATGCCAATCTTCACCAACAGTTACACCTCAGTCAACTCAAACAGAAGAATGTTCAGATTACAATACTGTCCCCAATAACACATCCCAGACTCAAACTGAAAGCATCCCAACAAATGTTATTGACAGAGCTCTGGAGTCATCAGTTTTATCATCTAATGGGCAGGATGATGTTTTGTTAAATCTATTCATGAACTCAGGCAAGAACCAATCACAGACCTATGCTGTACCTCTTGTCAAACTACCTTTTGTTCACATCCCTGATCAACCATTTTCTCAGTTTGATCTTGCTAAATTGAACGAGGAAACTGGTTTTGAAACAAGGTTAAAAAACAGATCCCTTTCATACTATGGTGAAGTTGACTACGCTTACAACAATGTAAGACACAAAGCAAAGGCCATACCAGCAAGTAGTGCCCACCTTCATAAAATACTAGAACACCTACATCACATCCTGCCAGATGTTAAGTATAATAGTATCCTGATAACAAAGTACACTAATGGCACAGATCATTTAGGTTACCACTCAGATGATGAACACAATATTGTTGAAGAATCAGACATTGTAACTATCTCATTTGGAGAAAGGCGCATGTTGAAATTTAAGAGCAAATTCTCACATGACAATTATCCAGAACAATCACTAGAGGTACAACATGGAGACATCTTTGTCATGAGTAGGGACTCACAAGATTTCTTTCAGCATTCTGTAGTACCAGACAGTTCATCATTGCCCAGGATTAGTATAACACTGAGACTGCTTAATCCCTCTACTACCCAAGATCAATCCTATCAACCTCCCGCTCCCCCAATACCAGCCAGGCAAACTCATCAAACTACCCTCAATACAACCAGGCCAGCTTCTATGGATATGGAAGCACCAGCACCTCAGTCAGTTGAAAATACAACCACTACTAAGAAGCTAACTTTGTACATTGGAGACAGTATGCTCAAGCATGTAAAGCCAAACAAAATGTCCTCAAGTACACAAGAGGCATTGGTTTTTTCATATCCAGGTGCCACAGCTTCAGGTGTTCTGAACAAGCTGAAAGCAGACCCAGCTTTCAGTAGCATTGACCCCACCAACGTGGGAAAGGTATTTTTGTTTTGTGGGGCTAATGACATAGACAAAATTTTGAATATACCTTTTCCTCAGAACTCCAATTTTGTTGATCCAAGTAAGTTAGATAGCCTGTCTCACTCAGCCCTACAGAAATCACAATCTGATCTTACAGAACTAATCCATTTCATACACACATGGGCAAAATCAGCAAGTGTTAACTTTATCAATATCTTGCCACGAGTCAGCTATGCAAGAAATACAGTAATCAACTGGATGAACAATCATGTTCAACATTTAAGCAGTATCTGCCCTCAGCTCAGTATGTTGTCAACTGAGTCTGACCGTAACCTCTTTACTTTTAAATCTGGACATAGAAAGGACAATTTTTTCTCTAGTAATGGTATGGATAATGTTCACCTAAATGAACAAGGTGTCACTAGACTAGCTAAGCATTTGAAATACACTGCCCATTGTCAAGCTTGAATAATTCCTTATTTATTTTCAAACTAAAACCAGATTAAAGTAAGTGGTGAGCATAAGTAACTTTCTCACCAATAATTCTTGAGTTTTATCAAGTATTCTGTTTCACAACTCATTCAAGAGATGGCATTGTACTGATACTGGTATATCGTTGGTAGGACTTTTGCTCTCCTAACACCAACTGGAAAATACAACATTCCTATTTCATTTCTTTTTTATTGTTAGATAGTTTAATGACAAACCCACACAATTTGACTGTTGGTCACTGCAACATCCAGGGAGGTTTAATAGGAATTTCAAAATCAACACAAATTTCTGATATGATTAAAAAGTATGATATGGATATTTTATCTTTAAATGAAACTAATCTCAATGACTCTATATCTAGTGATACTCTCAATATCCCTATAAACTATACATTCTTACGCAAAGATAGAGGTACTGGTTCAAGAGGTGGGTGTGGATTGTTGATTAGCAAGAAGGTAGCCTATGATGACAAAGTAAAAGTACCTAACACCCCATCACATATAGAAGCACTTTGGATAAAAATAAAAAGCAGTAACTATTTCATATGTGGATTCTACCGCTCCTCAGGTTTTTGTAAACTAGATGATTTCTTAGATTATTTTACAGAATGTATGAACAAACTTAAAGGCAAAAAAGTTATTTGGATAGGTGATATAAATGTAGACCAAAACAAAATAACTGATCTAGATTATAGGAAGTTAGATTCTGCACTTAAGTCCTTCAACATGGTTCAAACTATCCAAAATTATACAAGGGTCGCTAAAAGAGGAAACAAGTTCACTCAAAGCACTATTGATGTAATTCTAACAAACTGTTATTCAGACTTCTGCAGTTCAACAGTGCTTCAGGAACAAATAGGTGATCATTTTAGCATTAAATTTGAACTTCAATTCAAAGTTGAAAAACCTCCTAAATTTGAAAAAAAAGTCATTCATGACTATAACTCTAACAATATTAAGGCCTTCCAAACTTATTTAGCTAACTTAGACTTTACCCCCTTATTTCAGAGTAGCCAAGTGGACAATGCTGTTTCAATCCTTGAAACAAACCTTAATAGATATCATGATCATTTCTTTCCTCTCAAAACCATAAAACATCATGAAAAATTTATCTTCAAGCCCTCTAAAGAGAGTTTAGATGCTATTAAAATCAAAAATAGGCTACATAGAAAGTTCAAAAGGAAACTTAAAAAGGTAGAAGAATCCAATTGCAACAAATGTAATATCTGTCATAGGTGCATTAGTACACATCTAGCATGGGATGAGTACAGGAAACAACGAAACCTTACTAATATTATCACAAAGGCCAATAAGCGGGAGAATCTTGTTAATGATCTTAAATCTAAAAGTGCTAGGAATGACCTTAAGGGTATATGGAAATCTATAAAACTAGCAACTAACTCATCGTCCACAAGTAATACCCAACCTAAGGTAGATGTGAGTAATGTTAATGCTGAAAACCTAAACAAACACTTCTGTGAAATAGGCCCTAAGCTTAATGCCCAAGTCCCCATCTTCAATAACATAAGCTACAATGACTTTTTGCCATCTAGGAAAACCAATTGTAATATAGACTCTTTTAATGAGGTAACAAGTGATGCAATCAAGTCATATATCTTATCATTACCATCTAATAAAGCAATTACTGATCAGCTACCACTTAAAGTACTTAAATGCATATTACCGATTATACTTCCTAGTTTAACTTATATAGTAAATCTCAGTCTTACAACAGGCCAGTTCCCAGAAAAATGTAAGGTAGCCTTAGTATCCCCCATATTCAAAGGTGGTGACCCCAATGATCTTAATGACTACCGGCCTATTTCAATTCTACCACTTATATCAAAGTGTATAGAATATCATGCTAATGAACAACTGACTAGTTATTTTGAAAGTAACAATATTTTGAGTACTCATCAATATGGGTTTAGGAAAAACCACTCAACAACCTATCTTACTCTAGATATGTTTGATAAAATATTTGACAGTAAATGTAATGGTAATACACCTGCACTAATATTTCTAGACATAAAGAAAGCCTTTGACACAGTAGACCATGATATTCTGATTGACAAGCTAAAATTTTATGGTGTTGATGGAACTGTTATCCTATGGGTCAAAAACTATCTCTCAGGTAGGAAGCAAGCTACTAAGTTCCTAAATCAAAAAAGTATATATCTTCTAGTTAGGTTCGGTGTTCCACAAGGTAGTCTCTTAGGACCACTTTTATTTAGTATATACATCAATGACATTGTTAATGCTTGCAACCTTTCCAGCCCTTACTTATTTGCTGATGATGGAGCACTCTTATTTGAAAATATCTGTCGAAAGACATATTTAAGTATCAAAATAGAAATGCTAACTATAATTAAATGGTTAAGTGTTAACAAATTATCTTTAAACATAGATAAGACTAAATTGCTAGTATTTGATAATGCCCAGTTTTCTGTTAAGATGAAACTGAGTGAAAATTATGCTATAAAAGAATGTAAGGTTTACAAGTATCTTGGGCTGATGGTGGACAATCGTCTTAGATTTGATATCCATGTAGATTATATAAAAAAGAAAATACAAAAGAGAATAGGAGCAATGTACCGGGGAAGTAGCCTCCTGCCAATTAAATTTAGAAAAATGTTTGCTAATTCTCTAGTACTCCCACACTTTGACTATCTTGATACTATATATGGAAGAGCATCCAAAACTAAACTTCACGAACTCGATATTCTTTATAAAAAAGTAGCTAAAATTGCATTAGGAGTAGAAAAAACAGAAAGCAGTATCAAAGTTTATAGCGATATGAAATGGTTACCCCTCCATCTTAGACGTCAAGTACATTTAACATCTTACATGTTTAAGATCTTGAACAATCAAAGCCCTTCTAATTTTATAAATAAGTTTAGCTATATCTCTGGAGGCAGTAGAGATGGAGAAAGTTGCAATCTTTATACTCCAAGATCAAAAAATCTTAAAAACTTTTATTATCTAGGTGCTAAAGCATGGAACACTGTACCATCTGAACTAAGAAATGCCAGTGACCCAAAGGTATTTGGCAAAATTTACAAAACTAAATTACTAGACTCTGCTATAAATGATACTAGATATGTAGTGAATAACTCATTTGACTACATTTACAAACTACGAACTTGAAAATTCCTGGTTATATAAGTATTTAGTCAAAATAACCTCCCCAGGAAGTTGCAGTGTTTTTTTTTGTTTTTAAGGTATAGTCAATTTTTAAACTCCAATTTTAACCCCAATTTTAATTTTTATTGACTTCGGGCAAGTGTACATGTTACAGATGCGGCCTGACCTCGGCAAGTCATAAAACTGCAGCCTTACTCATGTAAATACGTTTTTAATTAAATTATTATAAATTATTTTTGCAGTATAAATTATTTTTTTACAGTATGTACCAGTTTTGAAGGTATAACTTTATGTTTTCACCCTATTTATTTACATATTTGCAGCATAACCAAACAATGTGATTATATATACGATTATATTTAGTCCTTAATGGGTGGCCCTATTAACAGATTTTTAATTTGGCTTGGTGCCTGCCCTCAGCACGACCCAGCAGCCTCTTACTATATATAAATCCAATAGAAAGGGAGAGAGAGTATATTTCAATAATTGTGCTGTAAAATCTTATAATTGAATTGAATTGAATTGAATAAAGTTGGTTTCATTCAAAAATATTGATATTTGGCCAAGTTATGGGCCAGAATTGGCTTGCGCGACGCGCGTATGCCCATATATGGGCATACGTTTTTCGGCCATAACTCAGCCATTTTTTGAGATATCGACTTCAAATTTTTTATGGTAACTCAAGGGACCATTATCTATTGATTGCACACTTCAGATCTCGCCCAAGTTGCTTTTTTGAAAAATATGCCCATTTGTGCCCATATTTGGGCACGGCGCCACGGCGGCGCCAGTGGGTCTGGGGGTACTAAACCTGGCCAAAAAGTTGGCCCACGGGGTATACCTTTTGGGTCATCCGTTATCTCAGAAACGTGTTTTCCCAAAAATTTGGCTTGAACCCCCCCCCTTAACATCAAGTGATATAGCTGTTGTTGAGAGTTAATTTGTCATGAATGTGGCTATAACTGTCTACTTATAATTAATGTGAATAATTTAGCATCACAAGCATTGCATAATGCTTATGATTCAATGGCCTTAAAGGGGAGGGGGTCCACTGTCCCAATAGTAGGATGAGAATTGAGAGAGAAAATATAGGATGAGAAAGAACATGACAGTTCAATGTTAGCATGTTACTTCATGCTTTAAACAAATCTCAAAAGTTGCAGTGTAGTGACATAGCGACAGTTGCTGCATTGCAACTGCTATTGTCTTTTTCCTATCATAGATTTTGAGATAAAAAACAGTTGCAAACATAATAACCAAAATATGAGCTTAAAATAGTATGAATATAAATTTCAGGCAGAAATTGTTTTGAATGATAAAAAACTGCCCATAAAATGGAGATGAAAATGAACTTATGATAAACTTTTTGGCAATTCACTTATTAGGGCGTTTCATAATTTCCCAACTAGAGAACTGTATATTGTTCGGGGTCAAAAGCTATCCTTTAGGACATAAAAAATTGACAGGAACAAGTTTCAGACGGAAAAAATAATTTTAAGCACGTGCACAGGCCACAGCCATTTTTACCTGTAAAAATCATGATTTTCGATAAAAAGTTACCCATCTCTTTTTCTGCTTGAGTGACATATTTCTAAGCCTTCTCATCGTGTTCCTCGGCCCAAAAAAGGGGGGTATAGGTCCAAAATTTTTTGACCTACGACCTTCAGAAGCTGAGTTATCACCGATTTTCATACGCCCATATATGGGCATGCGCCTGTTTTTGCTAGCGTATGCCCATATATGGGCATATGAAAATCGGTGATAACTCAGCTTCTGAAGGTCGTAGGTCAAAATTTTTTGGACCTATACCCATATCCAAAAAATTTAAAATTTCCACACAGACCAATTTTTACACTTTCTGAGGCCCGCTCGCTTCGCTCGCAAAGGTTGGCTACATTTTTTGCTAAAGTGCTAATATACCACTGCAGAAGCCGAGTAAGACGTTTTGTGAAAATGAAATTGTCGCCTGATAATGATTTTAATCCTAAATTTACCCGAATTTCAAGGTGCCTGACGTGTGAAATCTAAAACGAAATGGATTTCGATTGACAAGCACTAAGCAGGGGTCTAGGGGCGGCAGCCCCCAGAATCCAGACGTTCTGAGTAAATGAAATTTTCATCTTAAAGTGATTCTTACCCTAATTTTAGCCGAAATTTCAAGGTTTCTGACACAATAAACTTAAACGAAATAAATTTCGAATGACAAGCAGGGGTCTGGGGGCGGCAGCCCCCAGAAGCCAGACGTTCTGAGTAGATTAAATTTTCATCGTATAGTGATTCTTACCTTATTTCAGCACAAGGTGCCTGACACAAGAAGCCTTAAACGAAATGAATTTCGAATGATAAGCAGGGGTCTGGGGGCGGCAGCCCTCAGAAGCCAGGCGTTCTAAATAGATGAAATTGGCGCCTCATAATGATTCTTGAACCGTAATTTTAGCCGAAATTACAAGAAACCTAGAAGCCTGATTTCAGCCCTTTTCAAGGTCAATGATTGCAATTGATCCACATTTACAGGGTGTTTCAATACATGTGTCCAAATTTCAAATGGCTCTCAAAATCTAGCAAATATGACAAACAGTGAAATTTTTGATTTATTTTGTAGGTAAGTGATTACATTTTCAAAATATCCATAAATCAAATAACACTAATATTCGCAAGCCTCAGTTGGACCAACAAAATTGAGTAGAGTGTCTAAAAGGTATGCAAAACAGCTAATGTCTTGGCATGCATCAAATTTGGAAATTTTCAGTTTCTGAAACCATGCCAGGGCAAGAAGTTCAATTTGTGAAAAAGATGTCATTGCAAACATCTGGAAACTTTTTGGGCATGAATTCAAAACCTATTGACGTAACAAGAAGATTGTAAATCATTGCTAAATCTTTCATTGAATTTCCAGTACAGTTTCAAAATAGTCACACTATTTATGAAACACCCTGAAAATAAGTTGATCATTGGACGCACAGTATCTGATAGAAGGTGTGAACACTGGATAAATTTCATAAGTTCATTCAATAACACGAATCTTATCAGTTATCATCAGTTTGTACTTCAATTAATCGCCCTCAGCATAAGGGGTAAATAAATTTTGAGAACTAGTCAGACAATAATAGAGTTTTTCCTGTCTGTAATTATAATTTCCTGATTAATTTTACTGATTAATGAATTTTTTGTAATCATAATTCAAAGTAGTACAGTCAAATCTGGCCGAAAATAGCCCAAAATCGGAACAAATTATACACCAAGCGATTTTGACTGTTTTCTATAGTTTTTTGCCCAAAAAATCGATCTAGCAACTTTCCAAGACTTTCCAGGGTGGGGAAAGTGCCGAAAAATCGATTTTTAGTTGAGGCGCAGCCGACTGACCTGTGAAAAATCATAACTTGGCCCAGGAAGGTCGTAGAGACTTCGTTTAAGGCTTAAAAGAAGCGCAATGGCCATGTTTATATACGACTTGTTAATAAACATATGCCCTTAAATGCTCAGGAACAGAGTTATGGGCGAAAAACTGTTTTTTGGGCACCTGTGAGACATTGTGGAAGCGATTTTTGTGTCTCGGCCCAGGAAGGTCGTAAAGACTTCGATTTGGGCTTAAAAGAAGCGCAATGACCATGTTTATATACGACTTGTTCATAAACATATGCCCTAAAATGCTGAGGAACTGAGTTATGGGCGAAAACTGATTTTTCGGCACCCACGAGACATTGTGGAAGCGATTTTGTATCTCGGCCCAGGAAGGTCGTAAAGACTTCGATTTGGGCTTAAAAGAAGCGCAATGACCATGTTTATATACGACTTGTTAATGAACATATGCTCTAAAATTCTGAGGAACCGGGTTATGGGCGAAAAACTGATTTTTTGGGCACCCGCGAGACATTGTGGAGCGATTTTTAGGGTTTAAAAGAAGCGCAATGGCAATTTTTATTTAGAACTTGTTAATAAAAATGTGCCCTAAAATGCTCAGGAACAGAGTTATGATCAGCGAAAAACTGTTTTTGGGCACATGTAAGACATTGTAGAAGCGATTTTTGTATCTCAATTCTCAGTCCATGAAAGACGAAGAGACTTCGTTTAGGGCTTAAAAGAAGCGCAATGACCATGTTTATAGACGACTTGTTCACAAAAATATGCCCTAAAATGCTGAGGAACCGAGTTATGGGCGAAAAACTGTGTTTTAGGCACCTCCAAGGCATTGTGGAAGCAATCTTGGCCCAGGAAGGTCATTGAAGCTTGATTTTGGATTTGTACGACATGTGAATTTATGCTCAAAACATCAGTTTTTCGCCCATAACTTTGTTCTGGAGCATTTGAGGACATATGTTTATAAACATATGTTCTCAAATGCTCCAGAACAAAGTTATGGGCGAAAAACTGATGTTTTGGGCATTATAAGACAAGGCCAATGCTATTTCTGCATCTCTGCCCAAGAGGCTTGTAGATTTCATTGTAGACCTCAGATTATTAGCAAAAACCTGATGTTTGGTCAATATCGGCCATGACTCATCAGACAATAGACATGGCTGAAGCAATTTTATATCCTAGTTCAGCTAAAGCAGTATGGACTAAGTTTTAGGCATTGCCACACATACAGGTCGTAGAGCTAGGTGTCATCGATGAATCATCAATCATCATTACATTAGCCCTAATAGTCTACACAGTTGCCGTTCTTTTTAAGTTTTAAGCCCTTCTTGGGGCAAAGCTGTGATTAGAAAATTGTGCTTGCCTTAGTAGGGAGCCCCATATCAGTTTATCAAATCTATACAAGTCTGTTTATAAACATGGCTTTTGTATTATTTTGATAAGTTTCAATGACCTTCCTAGGCTGAGCCCAGGAAAATTGCCTCAACTCAGAAGAAAACTAAAATTACATGAATTTGTTCTAGAGCATTTTAGTACATACCTTTGATAACAAGTAGTATATATTACACATGCCCATTGCACGTATTTACAGCCCACAATGAAATCTCTACTCAAGACTCTTGGGCCGAGATACCTAAATCGCTTCAGCAATGTCTCACAGGTGCCCAAAAATTCAGTTTTTCGCCCATAACCCGGTTCCTCATCTTTCTAGGGCATATGTCTAGGGCGTATATAAACAATGACATTGCGCTTCTTTTAAGCCCAAAGCGAAGTCTCTACGTCTTTCATGGGCTGAGAATTGAGATACAAAAATCGCTTCTACAATGTCTTACATGTGGCCAAAAACAGTTTTTCGCTCATAACTCTGTTCCTGAGCATTTTAGGGCACATTTTTATTAACAAGTTCTATATAAACATTGCCATTGCGCTTCTTTTAAACCCTAAACGAAGTCTCTACGACCTTCCTAGGCCGAGATACAAAAATCGCTCCACAATGTCTCGCGGGTGCCCAAAAAATCAGTTTTTCGCCCATAACCCGGTTCCTCAGCATTTTAGAGCATATGTTCATTAACAAGTCGTATATAAACATGGTCATTGCGCTTCTTTTAAGCCCAAATCGAAGTCTTTACGACCTTCCTGGGCCGAGATACAAAAATCGCTTCCACAATGTCTCGCGGGTGCCGAAAAAATCAGTTTTTCGTCCATAACTCGGTTCCTCAGCATTTTAGGGCATATGTTTATGAACAAGTTGTATATAAACATGGTCATTGCGCTTCTTTTAAGCCCAAATCGAAGTCTTTACGACCTTCCTGGACCGAGATACAAAAATCGCTTCCACAATGTCTCGTGGGTGCCCAAAAAACAGTTTTTCGCCCATAACTCTGTTCCTGAGCATTTAAGCGCATATGTTTATTAACAAGTCGTATATAAACATGGCCATTGCGCTTCTTTTAAGCCTAAAACGAAGTCTCTACGACCTTCCTGGGCCAAGTTATGATTTTTCACAGGTCAGTCGGCTGCGCCTCAACTAAAAATCGATTTTTCGGCACTTTCCCCACCCTGGAAAGTCTTGGAAAGTTGCTAGATCGATTTTTTGGGCAAAAAACTATAGAAAACAGTCAAAATCGCTTGGTGTAGAATTTGTTCCTGAAAAAATTAGGATTTGACTGTACTAAAGTACTGTAATCAATTTCTATAATAATTTTCTGTGTTTGCTTAATTAAAATTTCCACCGAAATTATGAAATTTCCTCTTTTTTCCCAAATT
Organism: Beroe forskalii; assembly: GCA_011033025.1. Classification (NCBI taxonomy): domain Eukaryota; kingdom Metazoa; phylum Ctenophora; class Nuda; order Beroida; family Beroidae; genus Beroe; species Beroe forskalii. The sequence continues at coordinate 744,575 of WFMF01000051.1, read as the reverse complement.
TCCACGCAGATATCTGCCGGTCTGCTGCGGTTATTGGCGATGGGGACCTATACCCCCATTTTCCGGGCCGAGGAACACGATGGAGGGCTTAGAAGTATGTCACTCAAGCAGAAAAAGAGATGGGTAACTTTTTACCGAAAATCATGATTTTTACAGGTAAAAATGGCTGTGGTCTGTGCACGTGCTTAAAATTATTTTTTTCGTCTGAAACTTTTTTCTGTCAATTTTTTATGTCCAGTTCTCTAGTTGGGAAATTATTAAACGCCCTATTCACTTATGGTCGTTAAAGTGCACGATATTATCAAGTTTTATGAAAATCAGACCATAGGATGGCACAAACCTGGTGTTTAAAAATCATATATTTCCTATTTCTATACTATTGGGACAGTGACACTTCCCAGGAACTTATAATGATACCCAGGACCCACTTACCTTTATGCCAGGCAATGATTATTCAGTCTTTTTCAAGGCATGATTTTTCATTTTGTGAACCAGTATCCTGCGCACTCAGGCCATAGTTACTGAGTTAGAGTACAGAAATCACTTCCGCATAACATGGACTCATTAAAAATCGTGGTTAAAATCACAAGTTTTGAGTGAATTAATCGTTTAATCATGAAATAACATTATATGTAATGAGCACTGACGACTTGATTTGCTTACAAGCATTGACTTGCTTCGCAGTCTGATTGAAGTCACGGGTGTTGATGGACTGCCATACCTCTGTGGTCCAGGATTGGTGTTCTGCTCTCAGCCCAGGATATTCCTTGCAGTCGAGTGGAAATATCCATTCAGCAGTTCACATCCTTAGCCTATGTGTACAGGGAAGAATCTATGCTTGGCATGGCTGACACCAGCCTGGTTGACTAAACTGGCCTTTTTGATACGACTTCTACTACTAAAGTACTAATAGGAGCAATTTTGAAACAAGTAAGTAGGTATATTATTTCTAACATACCTATTGAGTATTTTTGCCACTTTTTCGTCTATTTTAGATAAAAACATACCCAGGTAATTTTCAGAATTAGCTCCAGACACCTAACACCCAAATTTTGTATAAAAAAGTGCCATGGGTACTTTTTAAAATTTGCCCAAAATAACCAGTAACCACACTATCCTTTGAGTACTTTTGATCATATGTTCCATGAAAAAAGTTCATAAACCACCTCCCCTCCCAACCTAGGACAGCATTTTGTCTTGTGTTAGATATTTATTGATGTCCTCTATACCCATTTCTTATTATTTGAAATTTGAATGGCTATTTTGCAGACTGCAAAGATGTCCAAGTTCTATTGTCTAGCACAAGAAGATGAATTTAAAGCTATGGCTAAAAGGAGAATTAATGCTATGAAAGAATGTATATTGTTAAAGGAAAAAGAATGCAAGCAACTTTCAAATGACCCAGAAAAGTTCAATCAATCACAGATTGCAAAGCGTGATGCACTTCTCATGGAAATAGAAGTCAAAAAACAACATTTAATGGATTATGAGAAACGACTTGATTTTCGAAAAGAATGCAAGGACTTAACTTATGGTAAAGAAGGTAAAGCATTCATTTTAGGGGGTAATGTGGATTATTCAAAATATGAAAATGAAGAGGCAGAATAATATTAAATTATGAATTTAACCAATGTAAATTAAATTTCTTTTTACTTTAAATATCATTAATTTCTTATTGGGCGTGATTCGTGCAAACAATGTTCATTAAGGCCCACTCATCCTGTCTAACTGTTAAAGATCTTAAAGAAGCAACTTAATCTTCCAAATAAAAATGAATGTTCAATAATCAACATACTTCACTCATCCCAGTTATTTTATCATTTTCAACTGTAAATATTATATGATATAATGATAAAATGAGTGGTAAAGATTTGCGATAAGATGGTCTGGTTCTTCATCCAATGGATGAATCATCCATCTTATATATATTGTTTTAGACCATTACACTGGTCAGGACTAACAAGTTATCAAACATCACTACCTACCTATTTCATGGTTTCAGAACATCTTAAAATATTTGCATTTGCTAAGATGTTTATATATAATATTTGAAAATGATAGATATTGATATGTTCAATTACTAATCTAAAACAGTAAAACACTCATTTTGTTGTGAATGTGAATGTGTTAATATTCATTATTGTTTGCTGTCTATGATGAGAGACATTGAAGTATCTACTATCTAGTACTAGTACTGAACATGTGAGTATCATATTTTATCGCATACATCAGTCCAGGGGCGTAGCCAGGGGGGAGGCGACACAGGCGGTCGCCTCCCCCTTTTCAGATGAGTAGAAAAAATAACTAATTTTGCCCAATTTTATAAATCTACTTTTCAACGCAGAAAATATATTTCATTTAAATTTAATTAACTTTTTAACTACTAGGTTTTCAATTTAGTTCGTCCAATGATGAGTGAAGTTTGTTTAAATACGTGAGAGCATCAGTGCAAAACAGTTCTGTTTCTCTGGGGCGAAACTAGTATTGTAAAATCATATCACTGCCCGTAGGATAAATATTTCGGTTCCAACTTAAAAGAGGTTGAGGTGTAACTTGTTCTGTTGTTAAGCTAAATCATAATAATATTATGACGATCTATCAATGATTTGATTCCATTTAAAGATTGAAACATCACAATTCATTAGCTGGGATTATTAGTAAACATAGATGGTAAATTTGCGACTTAATCCGGTGAAATGCCCATCACCCATATAATATCTCATTCGCAGTCTAATCAGTTTAAGATGCTTTTTTCAGCTATTTATTCGGTTATCAGTTGGTTTAATATTATGAATTGGAAAAATTTTTAAACATTCACAAGCTATTATCTACCAAAACATAATTTTGACTACCAATTCTGTGTATAACTTAACAATCAAATCCTTTATTTTGCTGCCTATTTTGCTAGAAATGCTCTAAAACACCTTTTTTTTCTGGGAAATGGGGCTCCGCCCTGCCCCCCCGGGGCCCCTGGCCCTTGATGGGGGCTGCGCCCCCCTATTTCAGCTCGCCGGCACTGTCAAGAATTTCATTGGCGCCCGCGCCAGCAGCCGCCTCCCCCTTCTGAAAATCCTGGCTACGCCCCTGCATCAGTCTCTTTTATCAAGGGATAAACCCATAAACTATTTCTGAAAAGCCACAGGGAAGATAAGCAGGGCCCCTGACGCCTAAGTAAGGATGATTCATCTTTCATGATAAAACAGATTATAACATCTTACCATTAAATAATTCCAGAATGAATTAGTAGCTTTCCATATACTAGAGAAGCCAGCTGCAGATGTGTATGCATTTCGTTGCCCAGAATTTTTGACCATTCCAGGTTGTTCTTTAGGCAATTCTGGACCAGAATCATCTTGGTACATAAAATGTATCGCTATTCACATGCCTGTGGGGCCACGCCCATGCCACGCCCTTATGCGCGTATGAGTAAAATTCATATCTCGGCCCAGGAAGGTCGTAGAGACTTCGTTTTTAGCTCAAACGAACCGCAATGGCCATGTTTATATTCGACTTGTTAATAAACATATGCCCTAAAATGCTCAGGAAAAAAGTTATGGGCGAAAAACTGATTTTTGGACCATACGCGAGCCATGTATTTGACGATTTTTCGTATCTCGACCCAGGATGGTCGTAGAGACTTTGTTTTTAGCTCAATAGAACCACAATGGCCGCGTTTATAAACAATTTGTCAATCAAAATATGCTCAAAAGTGCCCAGAAGTAGAGTAATGGGCCAAAAACTGGTATTTCAACCATACGTGGGACATGTATCAAAGGATATATCGAATTTAAATTGCCACAGGGACACGTTTTTAGGTTGGGTTTGACCTGTCTTTGTGCTAGAAACAATTTGGGACTGCAATTTATTTTTCATCTGCAATCTGTAGAACTAATTATGCTTATAGTGAAATAATTCAACTACTTTGTTACTACAAACTTTGTTACTACTTACTTCAAAAGTTCAGAAGAGCTAAATTACTACATAGATCCATAATCAGCAATTCACCAGTACACTTGGTGACAAATTGAGTTACACATTTTGATACGTTATCACTTATCAGTTTTATTGGTTGTTCTTGACTCACAAGAGTTGCAAATACCAACATAGACTGACCCACTGGACATTTGGCCTTTAGGCCAAATGTCCAGTTAGGCCTAGAACCTGCTCCAAAAAGTTTCAATCTTGCTGAATGCTGGCAAAACATACATCGTTTTAGCCCATTCTTTAAGTTCAATTATAAGTGACAACTGAATTATCCCAAACTTTGGAGTATTTCGTGATATCACAAAATTTGGTTTATTGAGCAGTGACCTGACTATTAGCTCGATTCTCTGTCACTTAGAAGATAAATTCAAAATTGTGTGAGTTTTAGGCGTTAGAACGCCTAAAACTCACACAATTTTGAATTTATCTGTTTCCCCTGACCCTAACCAGCGTTAGGCCAAATGACCGAATACCTTTGGAGCATTAGATAACTATCATTTGGAGCTTTTGTTAATTTAGAAAGCCTCAGAAAATCTAGTACCCAGCTATCTTTTCGAAGCAACTTGATAGCACTAAATACTGTTTAAGGTCTTATTTACCAATTAATTATTGGCCTAACACTTTTGGTCTTTTAATGTAAACAGTTTGTGATACTGAATGCATATTGTAGTGCCACAAATCAGCAAAATTGACTAAATCTATGATGAAAATCCATTTGTACTGATCTTGAGCATATTCTTTACTTTATTGCCAGTGTCAAGTTCCAGCTCATGCAGGTAATCACATTGTGGCATGTTATGTAAGTAGTGCTTAATATCAGTAAAATTGGCTTTTTTTTTTATTACAGCCAGTTTCTGGTGTCGATATTAGCTACTGAAATGGGTCACTGATTTCATCAATTATCTTATTTTACAGTTATCTGACGACTCGAAGATAATTTTATTCAGAATATGATAAATTTGGTGAAAATTTAGTCTAATCCTTTACAAACTTACTCGCCACTTGCTGTGGCCTGTGAGTTTTGGCAGTGAGTTCGGCTCATCTATGGTTGATTAAGCTCCTGGGCAATCTCATTTACCTATGTTTGATGTTTATGGTACTTTATGTAAATAAAAAGAGACAGTATACTTGTATAGCCATTAGCCTACCTATCTATTCTGAAATTTGAATTAGATGAACGAATTCAAGATTTTATTCCTCCAGTTCTTGATGCAACACACTGAGATGATATTTCATACCTTAGGAGGTCTATTTATAAAGGTTGTAATTTGGGGATTTTTCGAAAAAATCCCCATAATTTCAACCTACCAAAATTTTGCCCGCCACAATTTTACTCCCCGATTTAATTCAACCCGCTTTCGAAATTTCTTGAACTATCTGTACTAAAACAGTACAATTTCGAATCAGAGATGAGTTTTCAGATAGTAACAGATAATTCAGTCAAAGTCAAATGTTTAAAAACAATTGAAATTCAAAAATTTAGAACAGTTATTAATGAAGCAGAGGCTCAGGAAGACGATCAAGAATTTAACTTGAACTATTAGAATTAATCTATTTTTCCATTGTCTTCCGCAAAAAATCTTTCATTTGTTAGCAAAAAGTTAGAAAAATCACCCAATTTTATTTGGTGGGTGAAATTTGGGGATTTTTGAAAAAAATCCCCATATTTTCAACCGACCAAAATTTCAAACACCGCAATTTCAACCCACATAAATAGACCTCCTAAGGTAAATAATTTCGTGTTTCCTTGTAATCCAGTAGATATGCGGGGAATGGTCATTTATTCTCGCGACAAGTCTCATAATAGTATTTCAACTCATAATATTTCAATTCCAGAGTAAAGGTCTGGGTTAAGTTAAGGGTTAGCGTCAGGGTTAGTGTAAGGGTTATAAAGGTTAGGGTCAGGTTATGAAATGCCATAATACGTGCATGATCTAGGTTATTAATCATAAAATAATAGGTAGTTGGAAACAAGATGCTGTGAGAAATTAAACCCTATTGGCTGTGACTGTATGTTGCATGTAGTAATGTCACAGGACAAGGGATAAAGATGCAGCTTGTCAGGTATCCTACAATATAAGTGGTTAATAAATAGCGAATGACTGAAGGGAAAGACGCAAGGAACTGAATTCAGTGAAATATTGAAAGTAAGTTAGAAAGTTAGAAGATTTGAAATAAATCATCCGAAATTTATGATAGGTAATGCCCATTATAAGCATGATCTTCCATAACCAAGTATGTATGTATCCATATTATGGTTTCTTGTGCTAGAGAGCCGAAAAACAGTGCGTGATACACTATGTACCCCATAATCACCCTTGCTCAACTGATGAAATGATGACTCATTGTTAGCCAAGAGCACTAAGTGGTCATGTTTTTTTTAAATTATTTTCATTTGTTCCTTCATTAATATATAAGCATGATAATATTTGTCTCTTAGTTCATTCTTTTTTGCATTTTACCTACTGTTTTCCTACTTACTTTCGAGACACGGTTGATTGCTGATCATACTTCAGCACTTCCGTACTGTAATCTATAGATGAAATATACAAATCATCAAGGAAGATTGTACAATTTACATTATTACACTGTGGAGCGTGAGCAGAATGGTCTTTGATTGCATGCCGAAAAACATGATTCAAAGTCTTCGCCTATACTTTTAGCTAATTTTAGGTAGGTTCATCCATACAAAAATCATTCTTTACATGCCCCATGCATGGATGAAATACCAGTTTTGGCCCATTACTCTTCTTCTGGGCACTTTTGAGCATAGTTTGATTGCCAAATTGTTTATAAACGCGGCCATTGTGGTTCTATTGAGCTTAAAACAAAGTCTCTACGACCATCCTGGGCCGAGATACGAAAAATCGTCAAATGCATGGCTCGCGTATGGTCCAAAAATCAGTTTTTCGCCCATAACTTTTTTCCTGAGCATTTTAGGGCATATGTTTATTAACAAGTCGAATATAAGCATGGCCATTGCGGTTCGTTTGAGCTAAAAACGAAGTCTCTACGACCTTCCTGGGCCGAGATATGAATTTTACTCATACGCGCATAAGGGCGTGGCATGGGCGTGGCCCCACAGGCATGTGAATAGCGATACATTTTATGTACCAAGATGATTCTGGTCCAGAATTGCCTGAAGAACAACCTGGAATGGTCAAAAATTCTGGGCAACGAAATGCATACACATCTGCAGCTGGCTACTACATGACAGGAAACAAAATTTAACTGAAAATAAATTAAAGAGGTCCAATACTTCAATGTCTCTCATCATAGACAGCAAACAATAATGAATATTAACACATTCACATTCACTATTGTTTGCTGTCTATGATGAGAGACATTGAAGTATTGGACCTCTTTAATTTATTTTCAGTTAAATTTTGTTTCCTGTCATGTCTATGGAAAGCTACTAATTCATTCTGGAATTATTTAATGGTAAGATGTTATAATCTGTTTTATCATGAAAGATGAATCATCCTTACTTAGGCGTCAGGGGCCCTGCTTATCTTCCCTGTGGCTTTTCAGAAATAGTTTATGGGTTTATCCCTTGATAAAAGAGACTGATGTATGCGATAAAATATGATACTTACATGTTTAGTACTAGTACTAGATAGTAGATACTAGATAGTAGATACATGTTATAAATGATAAATGCTAATTGCTATGTCTAGGTATACTATTTTTAATATAGGTTGTTTAATATCATAAAACAAAATTTGTCATTTCAAATATCTAATCATGTTTCCATTGTATGAAAGTATACCTATGACTCTATGACCCCTACCGACCCCTACTGACCCCTGGCTGACCCTCTTGTGAACCCCTACTGACCCCATTCTTATCATTGGCTCTATACTTCTATACAATCAATTTCTATAGGCATCTAACCCAAACAGGATTATGTCGAGAGCAAGAGGTTATGGCAGAGGGACTTCCAAAAGACCAGGTTTAGATGGAAATGCTAATAACAAAGATGCTACACTTTCTCAAAATGAAAGTGCACCTAATCATATCAACCAACCAATATCCAATGGTACTTCTAGTCTGATTCCAAAACACATAAATCAACCAGCAGTCATGGAAGCAAATCAGTTTAAATCGTTAGGAAGGGGCAGAGGGAGGTCAAAAATGTGCACAAAACTATCTGAACCTCATTCTTTGGATAATGATGAACTATCAGTGAAAGGAGGCACAGTAAAACCAGTTGATGAATTCTGCTTCTCAAATGCAGAAGGTTGTGACACAAACACAGAAAAAGATCAGCAGGAGATAGTATCTTCATTTGTCGAGGTTCATAGGTCGTCTGATTCAGTAGAAATTTCACCAGTGGTAAAAAATGACCTTACAAGACACTCACCAACTGGAGCTGTTTCACATAGTAGTAACCCGAAAAATAGAAATCTAGGGAGAACAAGATTTTCCAATAATTGCATTATGTCACTGAATAAATCTATGGAAAGAATGGAGATTCCAAGAGCTAAGTTAAATAAACCATCAGGTGGGGAGCGGTGTTTCAACTTTTCATACAAGGAACCCGATGTAGTAAATAAGACTTCAATTCCACAGCCTATGGTAGTTCAATATTTGGAGGAAGGTAAGCATATTCTCGATCCACTGAGTGATGGAATGGTGTCATACAAAAAACAATTTTATGAAAAAGCAAAGGCAGATAAGTTACTCCATATGCTTTTGAACTCCCTAAATTTTGAATCTCATTCCAAGAGAAGAGATGGCGAAATTATTAAACAACCTAGATTGTGTGTCTGGTTTGGTCCTAAAGATACACCTTACACCTATTCTTATGTCACTCTACAAGCTCATGAATTCAGTTCCAATAGTATCATGTCTAGAATTAAAGTTGATGTTGAAGATCATTACAAATGTACATTTAATTCATGTCTCGTGAACCTATACAGAGACAATAAAGATTGCGTCGGTTGGCATGCTGATGATGAGACGTCTCTTGGCAATAAACCAACTATTGCTTCAATTAGTTTTGGTGAAACAAGGAGGTTTGAACTTTGCCGAAAAGATGATCAATTGAAGAAGCCCGTATATGGTTTTCGCCTTGCTCATGGTTCAGGGTTACTTATGAAAGGAGATATCCAAGAAAAATGGCTTCATTGTGTACCCAAAGAGTATCATGACAAAAGTCTTAGAATCAATCTTACATTCAGAACAATCCATTCAAATAGTGGATGATGATGGATGATTGAATAGGAGTTGTTGATTTATATCTGCATTAAACAATTACGGAGGCAAAATTACCTTATTTCTATCAATTATTTTCAGCATATTTCTTACCTCATAATCAAACTTTATAATGAAAATAAAAATCTCACTGTTCATATTTTATTTTATTTTCTAATAGATCATTTTGATCTTCCTGCAATAAACGTCAGAAAATATAATTATTCTAAATTCAAAGAATAACATTTATTATGATATTCGTGAAGATAGTGCAATAGTTGACATGATTCAAAATTTTCTGCGTTATGTTTGATTTAATAATACCATAACTGTATAAAACAAATATTTAATTTTATTCTTGTGTTTCTATTATCTATAGTAATAGTATTAATTGCAAAATATTAAAATAATTACAGGTATCAATACTTCATTAGATATTCGTTATGCTCTATCACAATTGTGTTGTAGCTAGTAAGCTAACTAACACCTGGGTCAGGGACGGAAGTTCGACACCCGGAAGTTCGACAACCCAGAAGTTAGACACTCTCACTGCTTGTCGAACTTCCGGGCGTCAACAGACTGAAGTCCGACAGTCCTAAAGCTCGACAGCAGGATCGGGTGTCGAACTTCCGGTCGACAACAGACTGAAGTTCGACACCCAGAAGTTCGACACCCTTTCTAAGCTTCCGGGCGTCAACAGACTGAAGTCCGACAGTCCTAAAGCTCGACAGCAGGATCGGGTGTCGAACTTCCGGTCGACAACAGACTGAAGTTCGACACCCTTTCTAAGCTTCCGGGCGTCAACAGACTGAAGGCCGACAGTCCTAAAGCTCGACAGCAGGATCGGGTGTCGAACTTCCGGTCGACAACAGACTGAAGTTCGACACCCAGAAGTTCGACACCCTTTCTAAGCTTTACTAAAAAGGGATTCGCCTTTTGCATTGAGTGCCCCTTTATACTAAAGGTAATTACAGGCTTTGGCGAGATTTATATCGATAGATCTAATCAGACAAGAAGTTATCATAATGGATATGTGATAAGTTAATATAATAATAAGTTGATATAATAAGATAACAAATCCATGCACTACTTAAACAATCCCAACAATGTACAGTTGCTGGTTCCTGAGTATTTCAGAGCATAATATGTATATTAACGATTGTATATAAACATGCTCATTACGCACACTTTCCGCCCAAGATGAAGTCTCTATGACCTTCCTGAGCCGAGATATAGAAATAGCCTAAATTAGGCCATGCGGCCATGCGGGTGCCCCAAAAAATGGGTTTTGGCCTATAACTCGGTTCCTGAGTATTTCAGAGCATTTATGATTATCTATTAACAATTGTATATAAACATGCTCATTTTCCGCCCAAGATGAAGTCTACGATCTTTCTGAGCCGAGATAAGATTTTTCCATATCAGTCGGCTGCGCCTCGGCTAAAAATCGATTTTTTGGCACTCTCCACAACTCGGAGAGGTGTGGAAAGTTGCTAGATCGATTTTTCATGCGAAAAACCATGGAAACCACGCAAAATCGCTTGGTCCACTTTTTTGGCTATTTTTTGCCAGATTTGACTGTACTAATCCTTTGCTTCAAGAATCGTACTGACAGCCTATTCAAAGCAAAGTCAAAAGTTCACCGATTAGACAAGCTAACAAGTTCAGTCAATCAGTCAATCATCCCTATCACAGTTCACGTCACGACTCGTGCTCAGAACCATGATAGCATGATGAGGTTGGTGTCTGGTGATAACAACCTCATCACATCGAGCGTTTACCGCTCATCAAGTTCTATTGTCCCCCTTATCGAGGGTCACATGCCGACTCGTTCTGGTGGAACACCGACTTCGGCGGACCTAAGGCGGACTCGCTTTATCAGGCCTATGGAGTACCTAATCGGGGAAGGATAATGATTGGGATGATTATTAGGGTTAGGGTATGTGTTTGGGTTCTAGTTGAGGTAACAAATAGAGCTATGGTTAGGGTTAGGGTGAGTCCGCCTTAGGTTCGCCGAGGGAATGTCGGTGTTTCTCCAGACTGCCTAAAGCCTTAGACTTTAACCGGTTCTCAAATCGCCAACTCAAAAGCCTAATGAAAAACAGAACTGAAAGATTAATCAACTTCATCAAAGATGACATAACCAACAGTCATTAAATAATGGGCGCATGCAAGTACTTTATCCGATATAACTTGGTGAGGTCGCCTTATTGAACACTTGAACATTAAAAGGGCCCTTCGAAGAGTAAGAAAAGGTGGTGAACTTGTCGAACTTCCGGGCGTCAACAGACTGAAGTCCGACAGCCAGAAGTTCGACAGCGGGATCAGGTGTCGAACTTCCGGTCGTCAACAGACTGAAGTCCGACAGTCCTAAAGCTCGACAGTGTCTAACTTCTGGGTTGTCGAACTTCCGGGTTGTCGAACTTCCGTCCCCCAACCCTAACACCTAATACTGTGATTAGGTATAATGTAAGACGTTAAAAATATCGACTTCATCTGGAATGTAATAACGTTGCAATCAAACTGTATCTAAAGTACACTGTCATTACTATAGTCCACTGTCATCATATTAAGATTTATATTAAAATTATTAAAGCAACTATAAACCTATAAACGCCTCTCCACGTTACTGCCATTATTGGACAGGTAGCGATGTTCCATGGCTTTAGAGGACGAGGCAGGCACCACAGAGGAGGGTCAAGACAAAACCTCGGAGTGCTCTTGCTCGCCCTGCAGATATTCCAGTTCGGAATCGACAGAATCCCTCTTGTTACCCTCATCACCCTTCTCACTAACATCGGTAACTCCTTGATTATTAATCACCGTTTCATACACCTGAATGGAATATTGAATTAAGTTACATTGCGGAGTGGTGACCGTATACTATAATTTACATGGTTGACGAGAAGCTGAGATGGGGGTATTGGAGCCCGGGAATAGGGGGTGGCATTAATGCTCCCCCTATTCCCGGGATCACGTTTAACAGCGACACCCGTACAGAGGCTTCCCCTTCACAAGGGATCACTTCTAATCTCAGGTTCCCTTTTACACCGCTCCCCTGGATCTAGGGCTTACCCAATTTTTTTGGGCTCACCTCTATACTCAACCTCGCCCATACCAGACTCACCTCATTGCCGGGCTTCACCATGCCAGGCTCCACCAAACCTTGGGCTGTATAACTCCGATACACGGGCTCCCTCACTTGCCAGCCCCATTGAATAATGACTAATAAAATTATGGAAGAGTGTTACCAAGTTCACATTCGATGGTATATAATCACTGCTGAGATCATGGAACCGGAATCCGCCCCGATCAAGCACCATAATTCACTCCTACTCGGGTCTCACGGCCCTTGTCGTTTTCCAGATAGAGCTGAAAGCTTAGAGGTTATTGCAACTGTAACTTACAACTCCAAATCTAAAATTTTGTATGTAAGCTCCCAAAAATGTTGTGGCCACTCGATGTGACAAAAATTTTCCAATTTTATTATTGTAAAATTTTGCGTGGGCAGCGATGACGTTTTTGCGATAACTTTTCGTTTCACGCTTTTTCTTTTTTCGCGCAATGTAGATTTTATGCGCGGCAACCCTTTTTAAATAATATATTTCGTACGTTCTAGCTCGATCGATCGTTAAATTACGTTCGTTTGGCTGCTAGCTAGCTGCAGTCAGCCAGTCAAAGGAAAAATGCTCGGCAGGCTGCCCATTGGCCAATCTACTGCATACGCAGGGTTGACCGATGTGCCCTGAAATTTTGTATTCTTTTTGGGTGACGAATCGCTCAAAACCCCTAATAATGACTTTGTCTTCATTAATAACTAACAACAGAAGATACAAAAATCTTAGTGATTTTAATGGAAATGATGTTTTCGATTTATGCTGTTGATTACATAATCTGAAACTTGAATAATAATCTTGAAATGGGAACATACATAGGTAACACAAGGATTAAATACTTCAAAGAGGTTTTCTCCATTCAATACCATTTACAGACATAACCCCTGAGTGCTACCCCCATGTCTATCTCCAGGTGTCTACCTCCATGTTCCCGAGCTGTTTGATGTCTCCCTGCCCAATGTCCAGGACATTTGTATCAGTTATAAGGGAGTAGTCGTGTGGAGGGAATACTCCAGACTCGTCTTGTCTGGTAAGACATATGTGATGTTATGAGCTGATTTACAGGATCCTAAAATCGTGCTGTAGTTTACATCAGCATGTGAGTTACCGGTCGAGGTAAAATCTTGCGCTGCAGGTCAATGCCTACGTGTGGGTACGTGTGGGTACGTGTGGGCAATCTACTAATCTAATTCACTTCTGATGATAATAACTGCGTCAGTTTAAATGTAATATCATGCTTATTTCAGCAACGATGGAATCTATATTGGTGTATATGTGATTACTTAAGACCTATTTCAGGATTTTATCATCTCAGTGACATGCATCTGTATTACAACATGGCATCCTTCATCTACAAAGGAACACAGGTAGTTTCCTAATTAAGTGCTTGCTTACCAAGCACGTTACGCCTGAAAGATATGGCATCAAGCAATTGGCTGCGTGACTGAGGTGTCGCCACCTCTGAGACCGGTGTCTGAAATTTCCACAAAACCACAATTTGTACGCGTGTGATACTGATTTAACAGTATATTCACCTACGTACATGGCGCCGCAGTAGATGAATCCCCCGAATTACCGGCACTTGTGACAAAATAGAAAGTTGTGTTTTTGGGTCATTTAACCTGTTTTGTTGGTTCCAAACAACCAGATTAGATAGTAGGATTTCATTTGACACTGTCTGAATCATTTTAGAATCGGTGATGACACAGTGATGACATAATGACATCATGATGACTCAAAAAAATAAATTTTCAAAAAGTTCCAAATTTGTTCGAAATGACTTGAAAACCGTTTAGTTGGTCACAAAAAGTCATAAAAACTTGATTTTGTCTCATAATTTTCGATTTTGTCAGGTAATATTGTGATATTGACATAGACGGAAAACCAGCTTAAAACAAAAAAAAATCGGCCATTTTAGACGAAAAAACGACTATTTTGTGAAGCTGGCGATTTATATCTTCTAGTTACTATGAAATTGACATGCCTGCAAAATTTGATGTGACTATCTATTGCAGAAGTCGAGATATGGCACTTGTCACCATTTTCATGACCTGAGAGTATCCGCCAAATTACCGGCACTTGTAACAAAATGTGACAAAATTAAAATGCGTGTTTCTGGGTGTTTCAACATGTTCTGGTGATTTTATGTCATCAAATATGATTGCTGATGGCCATTAGATACTGCTTCAACCATCTTGAGGCCACTATTCCTGAAAATGGTGACGCGGTGACACCAAGATGACACCCTGACACCCATTTCAAAAATTCTCCAAATTTGTTCGGAATAACTTTAAACCCGTTCAGAATGTCAAAGTAAGTCACAAAAACATGATTTTGAATGAAAATAATCGGTTTTGTTTACCAAATTTTCGATCTTGCCTTAGCCTGAAAATACAGTGTCACATCAGCTGAAAATCAAAAAAGGGCCATAAAAGACCTGAAAATGTAATTTTTGAAAGGCTGCTGATTTATATCTTTTAGTTACCACGAAATTGACATGCCTGCAAAATTTGGTGTGGCTATCTATTGCAGAAGTCGAGATATGGCACTTGTCACCATTTTCATGACCTGAGAGTATCCGCCAAATTACCGGCACTTGTAACAAAATGTGACAAAATTGAAATGCGTGTTTCTGGGTGTTTCAACATGTTCTGGTGATTTTATGTGATCAAATATGATTGCTGATGGCCATTAGATACTGCTCCAACCATCTTGAGGCCTCTATACTCTATTCCTGAAAACGGTGACGCGGTGACACCAAAATGACACCCATTTCAAAAATTCTCCAAATTTGTTCGGAATCACTTTAAATCCGTTCAGAAAGTCAAACTAAGTCACAAAAACATGATTTTGAATGGAAATAAAGAAATAATCGGTTTTGTTTACCAAATTTTCGATCTTGACTCAGCCTGAAAATACAGTGTCACATCAGCTGAAAATCAAAAAAGGGCCATAAAAGACCTGAAAATGTAATTTTTGAATGGCTGCTGATTTATATCTTTTAGTTACCATGAAATTGACATGCCTGCAAAATTTGGTGTGGCTATCTATTGCAGAAGTCGAGATATGGCACTTGTCACCATTTTCATGACCTGAGAGTATCCGCCAAATTACCGGCACTTGTAACAAAATGTGACAAAATTGAAATGCGTGTTTCTGGGTGTTTCAACATGTTCTGGTGATTTTATGTGATCAAATATGATTGCTGATGGCCATTAGATACTGCTTCAACCAAATTTGGAGAATTTTTGAAATGGGTGTCAGGGTGTCATCTTGGTGTCACCGCATCACCATTTTCAGGAATAGAGGCCTCAAGATGGTTGAAGCAGTATCTAATGGCCATCAGCAATCATATTTGATCACATAAAATCACCAGAACATGTTGAAACACCCAGAAACACGCATTTCAATTTTGTCACATTTTGTTACAAGTGCCGGTAATTTGGCGGATACTCTCAGGTCATGAAAATGGTGACAAGTGTCATATCTCGAGTTCTGGATTAGATAACCACACCAAATTTGCAGGCACGTCAGTTGAATGTTTACTAGAAGAAATAAATCGACATCTTAACAAAAAAGTCGATTTTTCGTCCGTGATGACCGATTTTTCGTTTTTTTACTGTATTTTCAGGTTATGTCAATATCGCAATATTACCTGACAAAATCGAAAATTTTGGATCAGAATCATGTTTTTATGACTTACTTTGACATTCTGGACGGTTTAAAAGTGATTCCTAACAAATTTGGAAAATTTTTGAAAATTTATTCTTTGTGTCACCATGATGTCATCATGTCATCACTCTGTCATCATTGACTCTAAAACGGCTCAGACAGTGTCTAAGGACCTCCTACTATGATATCTTATCACTAAAGTGAGTCAAAGTAGACAGAAACTCGTCATTTTGCTTTGTCACGTTTTTGTCACGTTTTTGTTACATGCCGGTAATTTGCCGGTAATTCGGCGGATTCATGAACTCTGGCGCCGCGCGATCGGAAATTTCAGAAGAATTCTCATTTTTCGAGGTGGCGACACCTGCCTTATTCAGTTTCACGTCTCATCGTCTATCCATTTCATGCACATTCCTCAATTGGTCCAATTTCTACTGTCATTTTCTCAACGGTGTGCTAACCTGTTCACACACCCCAACTCACTTCTTCACACAGTCACTTCTTCACCCAGTCACTTCTTCACCCACTAACTTCTTCACCCACTCATTTCTTCTCCACTCACTTCTTCACCCAGCCACTTCTTCACCCAGCCACTTCTTCACCCAGCCACTTCTTCACCCAGCCACTCCTTCACTCACTTACTCCTCCACCCACGCACCTTCCACTGCCCTCAGTTAGAACCCAGAGTGGGTAGCGGTAAGTTTGCGGCTCTGCTAGGGACGCTCCTTGTTGGATCCAGCGCGGTGTACTGTGCTATTCAGTACTGTGCAGCGCAGCTCTTCGGTCCTGCCCATCTTCACACCTGTGCTGCAGGATTCTCCGCTGTCTTGTTCGGGCTCAAAGTACTCCTCCAGGTGAGTTATATGCCTGCCATGTGGTGTTGCATTCCATACTTGAGTGACCGTTATCGTACAGCCCAATTACTTTTATTTGTACAATATCACTTGGCTATGGTGGCCGAGGTGGCTAATGGCATTTTTTAAGCAATTTTTATTGTAATCAAAGTAAAATCAACCTAAAATAAAAATAAAATAAAAATAAAACCAAAATGAAATGAAAATAGAATGAAAATGAAGTAAAAATGAAATGAAAATTTAAAAAAATCAAAATCAAAATCAAAATAAAATACAATCAAAGTAAAACCAAAATTAAATCAAAATAAAATCAAAATAAAACCAAAGTAAAATAGAAATAAAACCATTTTAAAATGAAAATAAAATGAAAACGAAATGAAAACGAAATGAAAATGAAAGTAAAATCAAAATAAAAGTAAAATCAAAATAAAACCAGAATAAAACCAAAGTAAAACCAAAGTAAAATAAAACCATTTTAAAATGAAAATAAAATGAAAATAAAATAAAAACGAAATGAGAATGAAAGTAAAATCAAAATAAAACAAAATAAAAGTAAAACCAAAATTAAATCAAAATAAAATCAAAATAAAACTAAAGTAAAATAAAAAAATAAAACCATTTAAAAATTTTTAGTTAAAAAAAAAAAAAAGTAAATTCAAAAAAAAAAAAATGAAAAAAATTTCGAAAAAAATTTCGAAAAAAATTTCGAAAAAATTTTGAAAAAAAAATCGCTCATGGCCGAGGTGGCTAATCTAGAATCTACAGCGCGCGCAGTATGAAAATTCGTGCGCAACAAAAGTTATGTTAAAGGAGTCTGCGCTCACTGACCCATATCTCAAGATCCACAAATAGTAGAGACATGATCGAGGTCATGTTTTGTTCATCTAAGACAAGAGTAGGTAATTGGCTATAAGAGAAGTTCTGATGACGTCATTATGATGTCATTATGACGTCATCAACTTAGCGAAATTTTCTTGCTTGTTTAGCGAAAATAGGTCATCTTTGTGCGCATTTTTGACCAAGAAGGAATGGAGATAGCTCAGAAATGTTGAAAAATCGTTGGTTGGAAATTTAAAGAGCTTTCAGAAAATCATACGGATCATTGGGCTATCTCGATTTTTCATCGAGATATACGCGATTTTCTAAGGCACGGTGAAAAATCGATTTTGAAGTTTTAGAAGAAAACTTGAACGAGTGACATGTCAAAACTTACGACTTATCATGAGCTGAGACCGGCCAAAGTATGTTGGGCTAAGGCGAAATTGTATAGTAGGCTATGTGGGAAATCGATTTGAGCCAATTTTGGTGCTGTGATGACGTCATCAAAATCGCGTAAAACAACGTATTTTGCGATAGATTGTTATTTTGCGCTACTTTGAACATCTCTTTCTCAGAGAGTTTTCATTGTATTATGTTTTACTTCAATACATTGCTTGTAGACCTCGAGATTTAGCTATAAAACGAGTTCCGTGGTGAACGGCCGAAAAATGTTGCCATGGGAAGCCTCCAAAGATTGACCGCTAAATTATTGAGATCACATCTATGACGAAAATTTGCACTGTAGCCAGCTATTCTGTGATACGATGGTGAACTAATGTCTAATAATGGTTTTCATATTTCTCGCAGTGATTTGGGAGGGAAATATAAGATGAAATTATGAATCAAACTAAAATTTTTATTTTTATTTTTCTCGACACAATCAATTCATATGCAATACCGTACATCACTACATAAATCTTAGTCATATATTAAGTATCCGACTCATGAGAGAAGTATGGGTCTGTTTTAATCCTGTCAAAAAAGTGTCAAATCGTTATTTGAAGCACGTGAATTCTCGTGGACGTTTTGTACTTTTGTAGAAATTACGGGATTTAAAGAAACTGGTATTTACACGTGATTTTCGACTTGATTACATTGAAACAACTTCAAATACGATAAATTTATGTGAAATTGAAGCCAGTTGCTGTTTTCAGCACGTGAGTTCACGTCAATGAGTTGGAGAAATTAAGAAATACGTCAATTTTGTAAACGGTCCCATGGGAAATTTTAGACGCTTATTTCATTGACTTACCATATTCAACCATAGTAATAACGTCGTTCTCAACCGCCTATTATAACTATGGTGCAAACAGAGTTTCACCAAATGTAAATTCGGGCATAGATCCGTTTGCCACTTTGTCCAGGCGCCAGTCTAATGCAGGTCTAGCGCCGGTTTAATGCAGGTCTAACGCCAGCCTAGTGCAGGTCTAATGCAGGTTTGGCGCCGGTTTTGTGCAGGTTTAGCGCCGGTTTAGCGCGGGGCCAGCGCCAGTCTAATGCAGGTCCTGTGCCACTCTAATGCAGGTCTAGCGCCGGTTTGGTACAGGTCCAGCGCCGGTTGAGCGCGGGTACAGCGCTGGTGCAATGCAGGTCTAACGCCGGTTTAATGCAGGCCTTGTGCCAGTCTAGTGCCACTCTAA
The DNA here is from genome assembly GCA_011033025.1 of Beroe forskalii. NCBI lineage: Eukaryota > Metazoa > Ctenophora > Nuda > Beroida > Beroidae > Beroe > Beroe forskalii. Next base: position 725,297 of record WFMF01000051.1, on the reverse strand, counting down.
TGCAGGTCTAGGGCCGGTTTGGTGCAGGTGCAGCGCTGGTTTAGCGCGGGTGCAGCGCTGGTCCAATGCACCTCGGATGCTATCTCAATATTACTTATTGCATTTCATACAGATTTGGCGCTGATTAAATTATACAGGTTTGACGTCGTTTCATGCATGTTTGGCGCTGTTTCAATGCAGGTGCAACGCCATTCCAATGCAGGTTAGTTACCACCGTTAGCCATGGTAACGTCCGTTAGGGACCACCGGTAACCATGGTAACGTCCGTTAGCTCCCATCGGTAACCATAGTAACATACGTTACTACGTTAGTGACCAGTGACCACCGTTTACCATGATAACCCACGTTAGTTACCATCGGTAACCATGGTAACCCACCTAAGTTACCACCGGTAACCATGGTAACGTACGTTAGCTACCATCGGTAACCATGGTAACCCACGTTAGTTACCAGGTCGGTAACCATGGTAACGTACGTTAGTAACCACCGGTAACCATGGTAACGTTCGTCAGTTACCACAGATAACCAGGGTAATGTACGTAAGTTACCATCGGTAACCAAGGTAACGTATGTTAGTTACCACCGGTAACAATGATGAAGTACGTTAGTTACCACCGGTAACCATTATTTATTATTATTATGAAGAGTCATGGGGCATAGAATTGAACATGCTAAACCTGCATGAAACCGGCGCCAAACCCGCATTGGAATGGCGTTGCACCTGCATTAAAACAGCGCCAAACATTCATGAAAAGACGTCAAACCTGCATAATTTAATCGGCGCCAAATCTGTATGAAATGCATAAAGTAATATTGAGATAGCATCCGAGGTGCATTGGACCAGCGCTGCACCCGCGCTAAACCAGCGCTGGACCTGCACCAAACCGGCGCTAGGCCTGCATTAGAGTGGCACTAGACTGGCACAAGGCCTGCATTAAACCGGCGCTAGACCTGCATTGCACCAGCGCTGTACCCGCGCTCAACCGGCACTGGACCAGCACCAAACCGGCGCTAGACCTGCATTAGAGTGGCACAGGACCTGCATTACACTGGCGCTGGCCCTGCGCTAAACCTGCACAAAATCGGCGCCAAACCTGCATTAGACCTGCACTAGACTGGCGTTAGACCTGCATTAAACCGGCGCTGGACCTGCATTAGACTGGCGCTTGGACAAAGTGGCAAACGGATCTATGCCCGTAAATTCGCTTATTTCAACCCATTTCCTTTCATCGTTTTCTATCTCTTTTTCAAGTTTCGTTCCGGGGATATGTATATAGGACCTCCATAACCGACATTTTGGACGGTTTTCGTGGTAACCCCCTGCTAAAATGCTTAATTAGGTGTGGCCAGTCCATTTTGTCACATCGATTTTTCTGTTCGGACGAACATTACTAAGCCTCGTGCAGTCCGAAACAACGTTATTCTTACTTGAAATTATAAAAATTGACATAATTCTTTATTTCTACAACTCATTGACGTGAACTCACGTGCTGAAAAACAGCAACTGGCTTCAATTTCACATACCTTTATCGTATTTGAACTTGTTTCAATATAATCAAGTCGAAATTCACGTGTAAATACCAGTTTCCTTAAATACCGTAATTTCTACAAAATGTCCACGAGAATTCACGTCCTTCATAATTTCATCTTATATTTCCCTCCCAAATCACTGCGAGAAATATGAAACCATTATTAGACATTAGTTCACCATCGTATCACAGAATAGCTGGCTACAGTGCAAATTTTCGTCATAGATGTAATCTCAATAATTTAGCGGTCAATCTTTGGAGGCTTCCCATGGCAACATTTTTCGGCCGTTCACCACGGAACTCGTTTTATAGCTAAATCTCGAGGTCTACAAGCAATGTATTGAAGTAAAACATAATACAATGAAAACTCTCTGAGAAAACTTTGGCCGGTCTCAGCTCATGATAAGTCGTAAGTTTTGACATGTCACTCGTTTAAGTTTTCTTCTAAAACTTCAAAATCGATTTTTCACCGTGCCTTAGAAAATCGCGTACATCTCGATGAAAAATCGAGATAGCCCAATGATCCGTATGATTTTCTGAAAGCTCTTTAAATTTCCAACTAACGATTTTTCAACATTTCTGAGCTATCTCCATTCCTTCTTGGTCAAAAATGCGCACAAAGATGACCTATTTTCGCTAAACAAGCAAGAAAATTTCGCTAAGTTGATGACGTCATAATGATATCATAATGACGTCATCAGAACTTCTCTTATAGCCAATTACCTACTCTTGTCTTAGATGAACAAAACATCGCCTCGATCATGTCTCTACTACTATTTGTGGATCTTGAGATATGGGTCAGTGAGCGCAGACTCCTTTAACATAACTTTTGTTGCGCACGAATTTTCATACTGCGCGCGCTGTAGATTCTAGATTAGCCACCTCGGCCATGAGCGATTTTTTTTTCAAAATTTTTTTCATTTTTCATTTTTTTTTTTTTTCTTAAATTTACTTTTTTTAAACTAAAAATTTTTAAATGGTTTTATTTTTTATTTTACTTTAGTTTTATTTTGATTTAATTTTGGTTTTACTTTTATTTTGTTTTATTTTGATTTTACTTTCATTTTCATTTCGTTTTCATTTCGTTTTCATTTTAAAATGGTTTTATTTCTATTTTACTTTGGTTTTATTTTGATTTTATTTTGATTTAATTTTGGTTTTACTTTGATTGTATTTTATTTTGATTTTGATTTTGATTTTTTTAAATTTTCATTTCATTTTTACTTCATTTTCATTCTATTTTCATTTCATTTTGGTTTTATTTTTATTTTATTTTGATTTTAGGTTGATTTTACTTTGATTACAATAAAAATTGCTTAAAAATGCCATTAGCCACCTCGGCCACCATACTTGGCTCGAAGTTTCAGAAACTCTGAGATTTCTGGACACATCATTCTGTAGCAATATTTGGCTCGGCATCAAATCACGTACTCCTCCAGTACGATTCAGCTCCCTCCCACCGACTCTTTGGCATCCCCATCCACATGGCTTACTGGTCAGAACTCATCTGGATCTCCATCATATCACCCAATGCCTCGTTTGTGGGGCACCTTGCAGGTAGACTAAAAAAACGACCCTTCATGCTTTAATAGATTGTCCATATGCAGTTATTTCAGTTATCACTCACACAATCGTGTTACACAGTTTTTTCTTTCTTCTTTTCTATCGATGGTACCAACAATGGAGCACACTTCAAGTTCCAACCTAACATTTCCAGGTATTATCACTGGATTGCTTATCTCTAACGGACCCCTGAACTTTGTGCTGACTGGTAATATGCCGTCCTTTCCATCCTTCGGCCGACAGAGATATACATCTTGGGGCAGTGGAGTATCGGGTCGTGACAGCAGTTCAAGGGATCATTACGACACAGCGAGGGGTTATCGTAACGGCACTTCATTTCGACGCTCAGAGAATAACTCGCAGAACAGGTGAGGGAACTCGCAGAACACTATTTATGGGGATTGTGCGTATGTCTTTACATGCGCCGAAAATCCTAAAATAGTTGCTGCGTGCGACCGAATTTGGTCGTCGTCTGTCCTTCTGTCGTTGTTTGACAAGTAATTCATTGCTTATTTAGTCAACTATCTCTGACTTTGAGATTGACTTTGAGGTTGTCCAAATTGGGACAGAGTTAGGTAATGTACAATCTTCCTTCTACATACGTGTTGGCTCATATGTTCTCATGGCCCATCATAGCATAATGATTTGAATTTAATCACCTAGACCTGTTGGCTTGCATGGCCTACGTTAAATTACCTAGACCTGTGCTTTTCAGGAATCTATGATTCATGAAGTCCCAATTTGAATCACCTAGACCCATTGGCCTAGAAGGCCCAGTCCCAGGCCCAGGCCCCGGGTAATTATCAAATTGATAAAATTTGATAGATGAAATTCAATTTCTCAATTTAAACTCATCAAATTTCAATTAAACTACAGTTTTGAGATATCAGCAAAACTTAAAATCAGAAAGTCAGGTAAGTAAATGGAAAGGTGAGAATATTAGAATAAGCGAGTAAATAGGTGAGATGATTTACGATTAATGTTGTAATATTATCGTTAATATTATAATATTAGTTGTGGTATTTATCATTATTCTTCTCCAATAATCTTCGAGACTTTTATGCTGCTCGAGCCAAGGCGTAGCTAAAATCGAGTCAGTTATTCTTTTCATGAGTACCTTTTTAGGTCACGTGATCAATATTCATTCATTGTCCAACATACCATAATATTGTGGTGCTTTTATAAATATGCGAAAATCTCTGATTATAATGCCTCCCTTTCGAAATTAAAGTTCTTCTCTCACATAAGCTGAATATAGCAATGTTGTTGATTGTCGAAATTGACATTTTTCAAATGAGTTGACGCCCCTTAGTTTATGATAATGCGGTGAAGAAAGTTATTTAATCTTTTAATCAGAGGGCCGACTAGTCCCTTCAATGGTTCGTAAGATCCTACCGATAGAGGAGCCTACGATGCTCCGAAGGACCCTAGTCCGAGTTTCGTGGCTTTGCTTGGCAGCCTTGCGAGAGAACGGGGCCAATTCAGGACTTCAACTTCGGATGTTTTGTCGTTAGAAGTACCGAATTAATATGGGTAACGAGCGATTTTTCGAATTTTTGATAAGCCTAATTTTGAGCTCAATTTTTAGCCTTTTTGCCAATTTGCGCGATAATTTACTTCCTTTCAACAGGGTGATACTTCAATGAACGCAGATATCGAAGTTGATTGTTTTTTTCAAAATAATTATGAATTAGATTTGTTTGTGACTTGTTTGGGTCCGTGGTGTCGTTAATACTCACAATTCATCTACTGCGAAACTGGCGGGTTTTGCAGTAAACGATCCTTGAATAGCCAACTCACCACCACCACCGACCAACTAATCCCTTTTGGTTTCGAGTAATTGCTGTCGTAAAGTTCCAACAATTTATGGGCACATTTAAATGTTGTGTGAAAATCTTTCCCACTATAAAGATTATACAGAATATACCGTGCGGCTTCTCTTGAGAGCGTGAAAACTGAAAAGTTCCGACAAATAAATATACCGCATGAAAAGTATAGAAAAATAAAACAAAGAAATAACATACTAACATACGACTTCTTGATTTTTGATATGAATGAAAGGCTCTCCGCTCTCGCTTTTAAAAGTTCTGTCTCTCATGAATTATTGAAATAAGTAGTGTCAAAGGAGCGCGTGCCTATAAAAAATATAGGTAATGTCATACAAAACTCTGTCCTATTTTGTATGCATCATATACCAAGGATTCTTAATAGCAATTCCCTCAATAAGTTAATCTTACCTGAATCGAAGGGGCAGGATTGCTCTCCTGTTTGGCGACCCTCAGCCCTCGGACAAGTGTACTCGGCAGTTGATGCTGACTTGTGCTGCATGGGTTCTTGCCCAGCAGCCAACTTACAGCACTAATAAAATAATAACACGTCATATTTATTTCCACGATCGGACGTGGAGTGGTACAAAATGCAGTATATTTTATTTACGATTCTATTCTTCTAGGGCAGTTCCACTTCAGTTGGGCTGTGTTCCGTTTTGTCGACCACATTGAGAAGAGGCAATGATCAATAGATTCGGGATTATTTTCCTCCTGAAGCTTGTTTCATCAGGCAACATTGTCTTTGATTACGATGACATTTATTCAGCGTATCGTTTGATTGATGACAGGGATGGTTTTGAATCGTGCTTTCGGGGAGTTATCACTCAGCACACTGTTGCCGAACTCCTCATTCGTAGCACGACAAACATAACAGAGGAAGCTGATCACTTTTACTGCAAGTTTAATTTTGATGCGTTCTCTTACCAAATGATTGATATGTCGTTTCACAGAAAATTCCTGTCATCTGATTGGTGGTGTAAGTTTGAAGATGAGAGTTTGCTTTGTGACGGGACCTCTCTGTGTTTGGTAGATGAATGCAAGTGTTCGTCGGTTGATGTTTTCTATTGCAGAGATGGTTCTGGGTGCATTACCTTTAGCAGGCTCTGTGACAACATCCAGGACTGTTTGGACGGATCAGACGAATGCTTCTGTCCGGGGCATTTTGTACTGCAAACTGAGAAAATTGGAAAATATGCATCTCCAAGAGTAAACTCTGTGCTGTAGGGAGCAGGGTATTCAGGGGATTGATCCGTCACCACATTTTCAAAGAAATATGGGCGAATTGTAAAAAGTTCAAGCATCACAAGCAGAATCCCCTCCATACCTGTATGTTGGCTGCATATGCCGACAAAGATATCCGAGGTACTTTCTTGGACAACCCTCTCAGCATTTCTTTGTTCTGCAAGACAAACTGTTCACATGTGCCTGGGTTTGTGGATGGCAACTGGACGCATTTCTGTGGTAGAGTCGCGAAAGGCCATCCCCACAATTATGATATTCTGTGTGGTAATCTTATCTTATCTTACTATATATAATGCGTGTTGTTAATGTATATATATATATTTATTTATTTATATGTGGCGATTCATTTTCGAGATAGCATCGAAATTATTTTTTAATCGCGTTGCAAGAAAGTTATAATAAATCTGAAAAATAAAGAATTTTTTTTGCGGCCACCCTGAGGGGCGTGGGGGGCCACGCCCTTTTTAGCGCAAAAATTAAACTTCCGAATTTTTTCAAAATTCCTTCGCCATCGAGTTGCTCATGATGAATAAAAATTTTGAGAATTTTGTCCGAATTATTGGGTCACCCTGAGGGACGTGGGGGGCCACGCCCTTTTTTTCGCAAAAATTAAACTTTCGAATTTTTTCAAAATTCCTTCGCCATTGAGTTGCTTATGATGAATAAAAATTTTGAGAATTTTGTCCGAATTATTGGGTAACTCTGAGGAGCGTGGGAGGCCACGCCCTTTTTTTCGCAAAAATTAAACTTTCAAATTGTTTCAAAATTCCTTCGCTATTGAGTTGCTTATGATGAATACAAGTTTTGAGAATTTTGTCCGAATTATTGGGTCACCCTAAGGGGCGTGGGAGGCCACGCCCTTTTTTCGCAAAAAAATAGATTTTCGAATTTTTTCAAAATTCCTTCGCTTATATGGAGTTGCTTATGATGAGTAAAGGTTTTGAGAATATTGTCGGCAATATTGGGTTACCGTTGGGGGCGTGGGAAGCTTTTTTTCGCAGAAATTAAAGTTTCGAATTTCCCCTCCAAACTTGCACGGTCAAATCACTGTCAAAGAGACATGTGGCCGTTAGCTCATGCGGCTGCCATCATTCGCCGTCCGTAGGACGGGAACCGACTAGTTCCCCTAATTATTACTCGGAAGATGTGACAATTTTAGATGGTCTGTGTGATCGAGTTGTGGACTGTAAATCCGGTGCGGATGAGATTGGTTGTCCAGGTCGTTTTTACTGCGGTGCTAATACAACTGATTGGGTTGCACCGGAAAAGGTCTGTGATCATTCCAAGGATTGCACCAACGGGGCAGATGAATGTGGAACTTGTCAAATAGACGGCTTTTCATCATCTGAGTTCCTTATTCAATCAAGAATAGTTGCCAGCTCCACGGGGATGATTGCTATCTTGATCATAACCATGAACAGCATTCAGATTTTTCAAACCTGGAACATGCGATGCTCTACAAATGCCAAAGCTACTGATCGGATATACCTCATAAATCTCTTTTTCCATGACTTGGTAATGGGGCTTTATCTGTTAGGAATTGTTAGTGTCGGCCTTATCATCAGATTAAAAGGGAGGTATTGCATGTTGGAAAGTGTTTGGAGATCCAGTTGGGTTTGCTACCTCTTTGGAGCTGTCTTTAGTTCCTCTGCTCACGGTTCATTGCTTACTATAGCTCTCATCAGCCACACGAGGTGGGTAGTCTGTTCTCGGATCGGGGCACACATCAAAAAGAAGTATGTTTTTGCCATGGTCACATTGCTTAACCTGATCAACTAATCCCATTCTTTTTTACCTTTGTTACCCGTACCAATGTTGAAAGATTTTTTTGGCACCGACATTTTTTTCAAGAATTTGAAGCAAAATCCATTCTTCAACGAAAGTCCTATAAACAGGACTCGCCTGCTCTCAGTTTATGAAGGTATGTTCAATCACACAACCTCTGATGTTTATGAAATTATCGATAAGATGAAAGATGTGACCTCAGTGTGATTTTATCTTTTCATATTCAGTGTGATTTTATCTTTTCATATTCAGTGTGATTTTATCTTTTCATATTCAGTGTGATTTTATCTTTTCATATTATGTCGTGCAGCTCAACTGCTAACAATTAGCTTATCAGCCAACCGTGTGCACACATCGTGTATTCAAATCTTACTGATTTGCTTTGTGACGAGCTATACATTTACGTATTATGACGAAACCTAAGGCTTCTAGATCTTCGCAACCGCCACCCAAAGCAACAGGCGCTAAAAACCCACCACCTAGTTCTAGTAGAAACGCTGGCCATTCTGCAGCTGCTGTGACTGGGGGACGGAGGCATTCTTGCCCACCTGATCGCTTGTTGTCGCATAAACCGTCGCTTGATACTTTAAATGAGGGCATTATTTCTGACTCAGGGGGTGGGTCGTCCGATCTGGGGAGCAGTGTCACACCTGCGAGCCAGATCAGCACTACACCCCCCACTCTGCCTCCCCGCGGAGGGGTGGCCTCTATTGGCGGTGAGTTGGACATTCCACACTTTACATTTTCTCCAAAGACTTGTTTGGACATTTTACCCCTATTGTCTGAAGATCAGCTTGAATTTGAAATAAAATATATGAACATAACGACCACTGCTAGCACAAAAAGGGTTATTTTAACGCTATCAAAGCCGTATTGAATGAACGTGTCGGTCATGATCTATGTGAAACTATTGACAATGTTACTGAAACCATTTCGTCCTTTTCATACCTGGTGAAACGAGCCGAAGCTGCAGTAGAGACCCTGACGAAGCTGAAAGAACGTCCCCCAGTCACAGCACCAGAGGAGGAAGACAACCACGACATTGCCCCTCCAGTAGCAGTGAGTGAGCCCCCACAAGTGGATGAAACGGTATGTCGTGTGTTTGAAGATTTGTTTACTGATTTAGTACCTGAGGACATCTACGCTGCCGTTGATTTCAATACATCAGAATCCTATAGCCGAAAAACTGCCTATTTCGGATCTATTGGATATTCATATGGTCGTGTGAAACACGAGCCAGCTCCATACCCTGATAACGAATTGTTTGAACTCATCCTTAATCGTATGAAAAGCGTTGAACCCGATTTTTCGTACGACGACTATACCTGTCTAGTTACCTATTACCCGGATGGTCAATCTCAAATACCGCTTCATAATGATGACGAAGAGCAAATTGTCGAAGGCAGTACAATCTATACGATCTCAGTAGGAAATGACAGGTACCTCACGCTACAAAACCAGGTAGGCCTTCTCAATGAGACGGTTGTGAACATCAAACATGGCAGTGTCTACAGCATGTCGAGAGACTCACAGAGCACTTGAAACACGGCATGCTGCCCCAGGACTGTAGCAACATGCATTTCTTTAGGGTTCCGCAAGCTCAGGGCAGTTGTACCTAAGCGCACCCCCGCACCTCCAATCACACGCCCTGAAGAGTACAAGTCCCCTAACTCCATCCCCGCGGGTACGCATGAGCGCTGTTTGCTGCTAACAGACTCAATCCTGTCTGCAGCCCCAACCTCGATCTTTAACAAAGTAACCAACCTACGATGCATCAAAAAATCAAATAAACGCCTTGTTGACATCTTTAATTTTGAGCCTGAATTCGAAATCTGCAACACTGTCATAATCTCAGCAGGCATCAACGACTTGTCGTGCTATGGTTTTACAGCTAGAACCCTCGCGGATATGGTTTGTGAACGGCTACGTCGCACCTGCGCAAAATACCCCAGAACAAAATTCATGTTTAATAGCGTTCTACACGCACATACCAAGTATGATTGGTTGAACCATGAAATCAATGAGTTTAACGCTTACATGTACGAACTAGCTCAGAGCATACGTAACCTAGCTTTCTTTGACTCACATTCCATTCTACTGAACGATAGAATCAGTGAGCGTCTGGAGGGAGTAATTGATAAAGAAGACCGCAGAGGTATCCACATTACGTGGCAAGCGAGAAAGTTAGTTACTGATCATCTGGTATTGGCTGTGGAGTACACTTCTTGTTTGACTAATGGAAGACGGCCTACTGGTCGTTTGAGAGACTTTAAATGGCCCCTGAGACAACGTTTTATTGATTGGAACGTGCGATGAAGTCTAAAATATAAATGTCTACATAATGTTTGAATATTGTCTGTCATCATGAAATTTACCAACAACGGAAATTTTATATCCAATGTAACAAGAATTGCGCCTGCCGGCACAATTCTTGTTAGACCATTGTTCCCGTATGCAGGCGCTTAATTTCCCTCCCCCACGGTGCTTGATGTCACCTTTGCATCATGATACAACACGCAGTCGTTCGCAGTCAGAGTATAAATGTTGCTCCACTGCTGCGCGCGACCACCGAGAACATGCATTGGCACGTGCCATTTTTTCTAAAATTCTTGCGCGCGCGTTCGTACCTACCAAGTTGTTGTACTCAGTTCGTTGTAGATTTCGCGCCATTTTGTTCTATTGGTTTACGTTTCGCATCAGATTGTGTCACTGGTCATTTACGCGCTGTATTTTCCTGAATTTTTATACGAAGCAGCTTCATTAAGCCTCAAATCACCTTTGCACTTTGCCATCTGGGAAATTTTCTAGTCAATTAGTTATTGGCTGATTTGAAATTTCCCACTTTCAAATTTCATGCTTTCGTTTTCTGTTTCAATGCTGTCGCTTGTTCCGAAAAGCAATATTCGTCTTTCACATCGACCATAGTATTTCTCGAACTTAGTTGAATTTAGTATAGAGTCGAATAGTTATGAAGTTTGGCACTAAACTAAGTACAGAACCAACCCATAGCCCGAGTCGCTCCTAAGATTTTAAGACACACAAAATCTTCATCAGCCCTTTAATTTAGAATGAGTCGTAATTTAGGAGAGTTTGAGCACGTGGCACGGATGGGCCTATTCAGACCATAATATACATTTTCGACAATCGACAGCTTCAAGCCTTCAAAATTAAGAATTTCGTGATTTCGGGGGGGTGGGACACCGGACGGACATGGGACATTTTCGCGACTGATATTATAAAGGAGCAATCCGGGCACTTTCCAGAAATTACAGTAGTTGTATTGCAAACCTGGACCTCATATAGGTACACATATCCTATTTCTCACCTTCCCAAACCGCGATCTCTGCCAACCCTCTCATTTGCCTTTTTGTTTTACAAAAAGGCCAATGGGGAGGGAAAAAATGTGTGCACCCAAAAGCATGACTATAAATTTAAGTGTAATGTATTAAGCACTTTAAAACACTTGAAGTCCCCCTAAGCAATTTTTAAGCACCTATAATATCTACACTTTACTGTTGAGAAGCATGGCTATTATGCATTCAAGCATTTTATATGCATTTGAAGCACCTGAAAGCATTTTTAAGCATCTTTCTTAGCATTTAAAAAATCTTTTAGCATTGTTAACAATTTTCAAAGCATTACAAGCACTCTTAATCGTTTTTGATCACAGATAAGCATGATAAGCATGTTGAGCACATGTTTATGAGTTTGATAGATTCTTTACGCAGTTTAAGCATTTTTAAACAAGTTACTGATTCCCCAGCTGCTCGTCGGCATACCCGTCTATTTTCCGCCCTCTTCCCCTTACTCACAACAAACAGGTACGCAGTGAAACAGCAGGTTAATAATTAAGGTCAAATTTAACTTCGAAAGTTATGCGACCCGCTTGCCTCACAATGCATGGAGTGCTGCGAATCACACAACGAATTGCAAATATTGATCTGAGCTTGGAATAACCCGTCTTGTGTCTACACCCACACGCGTAGGATAATTATTGATATCTTAGTTTTCACTGCCACTTTCCCACATACTGATTATCCCTCAGCATTAACAGCTTAATCTATAATTACATGAATTTTCTTTGTGTTGGTAGTAGGTAAGATTACAAGCGTAATGACAGGCTAATATTCATACTTTGTTCAGCGTCTATTTTAGTAACTTATGAGCTAGTATATAATGAAATAATTAAGTACACAGCTAGACAAATGAAATCTTTACCATAGTACGCGATATGTCACGACATATTATCTACAGTATGTTAATATGAGTGCTCTAATTTGTGTCACTCGGTGGCTGTGAATATTGATATCGGTTCGACACACGTTAATATAAATAAAGTTACACTATTTCTCTGAACTAGATTTACGCTCGATTACTAATCTGATTAAAGAGTATTCCTGATCAGCGACTGAGTGTCACGCAGGACTTAATAGTTCTTGACGCAGTGCTGATTTGTGAGTGCATTCAACCGTTTGATTAATATTTTAATATCGCTTTATTACACCCATAAATTTTTTATGGTAAATTCTACCATAAGACGACCGAAATGCGAAAAATGTACAATTAAAATCCCCAAAACACAACCAAGGCTTACATGTACGGTGTGTGACAGATTAATGCACCTATCGTGTGAAAAACTCACCAAAGCAGATGCTATTCATATCACTTACCTTAGGATCCCATGGACGTGTGGGGAATGTATTGCTAAAATTTTGCCAGTAAATGGTTGCTCGGCACCTAAGCGATCAAAAAGACAGACAGGTAATGCTATTGAAAAATTCAAGGTTAAATGTTTTGCTTGTACAGGTTACTCGTATTCAATAAGGAATGTCCGCACATGTGACTTCTGTCTCAACCAGGTACATGCTAAATGCTGGAATAACAGACTAGGGTGCACTAGATGCTGCGAGGAAATCATTCCAGGGTTCCATGCCTGTACTTATGAACTGCTAGGAGATCCGAATTTGAACAATAACAAAATCTACAACCCTTATTGTAGCTCTCATCTTACACAGAGAATAGGAAATGTTTTAGACGACGAGCAAAACATTAACCAGGCCTTCAACGAGGTGGCAGAACTGCTTGTCAAATGTAGTTACAAACAACCGTCCGTAGTATCACTCAGTAGGGATACCGAACTAAGTATTTTTTCACTTAACATCCGCTCCTTGTCAAATAAGGTTGAGAGAATGCGCGAAGAAATCACTTTTTTCGAAAAGTTTGACGTGCTCCTTTTGAACGAAACCAACTGTGTTACAACTGCGCTTCCTAACGGACTTAATGATTTGAAAATTCCAGGTTTTCACTTACCAGTTATCCAAGATCCTATTCGTAAGTCAGGGAAAGGAGGAGGACTAGCTATTTACGTTAACACAAGAATATGTGACGAAGAAAATATTAAACCTTTTTACACCGTATGATACATCAGAAAGCGATTATAGTGGGAGTGGCGAATTTCAGTTCGTTAAAATTCTTGAATGTAAAGGCCAACCCAGAACTGTCATACTAGGTAATGTCTACCGATCACCTTCCAAAAATGCTGATAATTTCAATAAGTTGTACGATAATATTCTTAAGTCTTTGAATGCTACACGATTTGCTAACAAAATCAAGTTCATTGCTGGAGATTTTAATCAAGATCTAATTAAACATGATGACGACGTTAACTGCCAAAACTTGGTTGATACAGCCCATAATCATGGTTTCGCTCAGATTGTATCGCGCCCAACCAGAATAACTGACCATTCTGCCACCCTCATTGACCATGTTTATACGAGCAATATTGATAGGACACTGAGCTGTAATATATTTACCACTGATCTATCCGATCATCTCGCCACACACACCACATGCTCGCTCGGAACTAGCACGGCTATAGGTAGAATCAAGAGTCTGACTTCTTGTTCAGACAAGAATTCTGACTCTCGATTATTCAACGAAGCCAATAACGAGGCATTTGATAAGTTAATTAGTAACGAAAAGTGGGAGGCAATAACATCTGACATGGACACCCAAACGGCATACAACAAATTCGAAGCCATATACACTCAACACTATAATTCTGCTTACCCCATTAAATCTAAGCGAGTGCGACGTACTAACGAAAGGCAGAACCCTAAACCATGGATTTTGCCATGGCTTGAAGATGCCTGCGCGCGCAGACAGAACGCTTACCACGATTTTGTTAAGAGGCCATCTTCCATTAATAAGAGAACATACGATAGATTGAAAGTCTTCTGCGACAAGCATATCGAACTAGCTAAAATCAAATATTGCAAGGATTTTTTCGATAAGCATAGGGATAACTCCAGAAAGCAATGGCAAATGATCAACAGTCTTTTAAACCGTAATAATAAAACAACGCATATCAACAAGCTTATCAACAAAAAGGGCGACACGATTAACATACCTAATGATATGGCCAACTCTTTCAATGACTATTTTTCTAACATAGCATCTGATCTGAAGAGCAACATGAATAATACAGCGCTTAATCATCAGCAATTTCTCAAGGGTTCTGTCAGTCGTTCTATGTATCTTGAATCAGTTCGCGCAGCCGATATACATAAAACAATAAACGGTTTCAAGAACAAGGCTACCAGAGACTTAAAGATAGATGCATTGAAAATTGCGAATAATTCACATAAATTTACAGATGTACTTGCTTTGATTGTTAACAAATCTTTCCAGGAAGGTGTTTTTCCTGAGCAAATGAAAACCGCGAGAGTGATTCCAATCCACAAAGAGGGCTCAAAATCTAGTGTATCTAATTACAGGCCAATTTCCTTGCTTTCCTCTTTCTCCAAAATTTTGAAAAACTTATGCATAACCGTTTGCTTAATTTCTTAGATTCAAACTGCTCACTAAACGAGATGCAATATGGATTTCGCCCAGGTCGATCCTGTGAACATGCCCTTCTAAGTGCCCAAAACATAATACTTGAATCGCTCTCTAAACGCCAAATCTCTCCTACTGCTCATAGACTTTTCCAAAGCATTTGATCTAGTGGAGCACTCCAAACTACTTGATAAATTATCCCATTATGGCGTCCGTGGAACCCCTCTCAAGTGGATTGAGTCATATCTCAGCGGCAGAAAACAATTTGTCTCTGTCAACGGTGGAAATTCTGATTTAAGGGATGTTAGATACGGAGTACCACAAGGAAGCATTCTAGGACCTCTCCTATTTATAGTATATATAAATGATATACCCGAGGTTGCAGACTTTGCCAGGTTTATACTATATGCTGACGATGCCAACATTATACTTACTGCAGATACAATAGAATCGATTAATGATCAGCTAAACAGGCTTGTCTCGAGCCTTGTTCAGTGGGTAGAGTCTAATGGACTTGTATTAAATCTTAAGAAAACAAAGTATATGATCTTCTCCAGATCCAAAAATTTACAACTACCTTCGCCGCTAATAATTTCTAAAACACCCATTAAATTTGTAAAAGAAGCCCGCTTTCTCGGTGTAGTTATTGACGAGTCGTTAAATTGGTCAAAGCATGTACAAACTATTGCTAGCAAAATGTCCCGTTATGTGGGAGTCATGTATAAAATTAAAAAATACCTACCCCTTACAGCTAGGCTACAAATATATCATAGCTTTGTCCAGTCTCATCTAAACTTTTGCTCTCTGGTATGGGGCTTTTCGGCCAAATCAAATATCGATACTCTCTTTAGGAAACAAAAGAAAGGACTACGAGCTGTTGTTCCCGGTTTTATAAACTATAGATACAGGGATGGAGAAATCCCCGGCCATACCAAACCCCATTTCGCTGACTTCGGAATTTTGACAATTCATGGAATCGTAGCACTCAATGCATTCCTATTTCTGCGCAAAGTCCGACACTTTCCTTCTGAAATTCCCAAATCAGTTGCCTCTACTCTCTCAAAAGATAGCCCCATTCCAGGTTCAACACACGTCTCTTGCGAAAATTGGTTAAAATCCTATGATAACCATTTTTATAGAAGGTCTCTTTTTTTCAAAGGTCCTCTTCTTTTCCTAAGTTGTGATATTGAAGACTCTCTACCCCCTGTTAGTTTCCTGACCACTAAGTCTTACAAAAATCATGTTAAAGGTAATCTGTTAAAAATTCAGAATGAAGGCGAACCAACTGAATGGCAAAGTTGTAATTTTCCCCTTTATAACATAGCCGGCCTTAGGAAATCCAGCCGGAATATTCATAAATGAAAGTTTTGCAGGTTGTAGGTACCTACACTCCTACATTAACCACGACTATGACCAGCGGGGGAATTTTTAATTTGTATTATGTGTGTTATTTTTCAATTCAATAAAGTTTAATTATATGATTTGTTTTTTCGCCCGTAAAAGCGGCAATCCCCCACGGGGGCTTTCAATCAATCAATCAGACATCTTTGATATTGAAGAAATCGGATACTATGGAAACACTGGCCTGTGCATACACAACATCTTTAAGACTCGAGGTTCCTATAAAATCTACAAACTATCTTTCTGTGCATCTTTAACTCTGATATTAGGTTCTGTTATCGCGACTTATACAAGTATTCTAATCGAACAAAACAAAACAAAGAAAAGTTTGGCTTTGGCACCTGGCAATGGAAACGCGAAAATGGGAAAAAGAGTTCAAAGAATATCTTCATTGAAGTGGAAAATAATTCTCATGATTGGATCTGAGCTTCTTTGCTGGATACCATTTATTTTTACAATACTATTATTTGAATGCCTGGACAGGGAGCCTCCTCCTTTGGTGTTTGAGTTGTTTGCCTTGATATTCATCCCTCTCAATAGTCTGCTGAATCCAGTGTTTTACAGCGAGATTTACAAGAAGTTGACACGGAGACTTTGGGAGTTGTGGAGAGCCTTTGTTAGATCAAGTTAAGGGAACATGTCACCAGATAAAAAATGAGAAACATTTTATTAACGTTCCCTGTCTTTCTTGGCGTCTTCAGCATGCATTCAGCAATATGTGTTCTTTAAAAACGATTATTGAAAAAAATTGTTATTCATGCTCATGGTGATAATATGTTCATTCCTTAAAACATAATTATGGCTTAGACCCTAATTTAAGTTTGGCTGTACTGTCCAAAGATACAAAATTTTCTAAACTAAATTTTACTATTTTTTCCCTCCCCATTGGCCTTTTTGTGAATACAAAAAGGCAATGAGGAGGGTTGGCAATGGATAAATTCTGGATTCTGAAAATGCCCGGAAAATTTGTACATACTACCTATACTGTGGTAACCATGCTAACAACCAATCAGGAGGCAGTATTCGTGTTGCACGTGCGCGCGCGCATGATGGCCGATGTCCGTCCTCACCAATTTTCATAATTCATGATTCTTAAACTTTCGCGCTGACAGGTACTCGACACTGATCGACTGATTTAGCCCAGAGTAATCAGCTGCCTGAAAGGCGATTATCAGAATATCAGTAATTCACTCCTGTGCCCTGTAGATGAATAGAACATCAGGCCGAGGAGTAGACTTAATTATGATTTACTTACAAACTCATTTCTAACGTCTTTATTACTGGCATTTCGAACAAAAAAGTAGGCAACAACTATTTCAGCTTTTCGGGAAATGATAATCCAATTGCTACGACATTAAAGAGCTAAAGCAATTGATGCAATTTGACAGAGTTATGGGACTAGCAACTGAAATGAATCGTCAACTAGCAACTGAAATAAATCAAAGAAATATGTTGAACAAAATGCAATATTATAATCAGTGATCATCTCGGAGTAAAAACCGTTTTTTTACCATTTATCATATCAGAAGATCAAAGAGGCAGCGTAATCATAAGTAGCGAAGTAGGAAAACGTGTACGAGGAGTCGTCTGGCTCCTAACGTAACAAAACTTACATATTAAAATGAAATAAGATCTTCACACGAAATCTAAAACAACAACGAACCTACGAAACATGCGCGGCGTAATTAAACTGATGATCACACGTGAAACCTCCACAAAGTTATGCGCGTACGCGTACCTTGCCAGGAACTTAAATTTATCCTCGAGGGATAAATGAAGGGTTTAGTAACGAGTAGAAATTGCTAACCGGGATATAACACACGAGGGCCGAAGGCCCAAGTGTGTTATATCGCATTAAGAACCGAGGCCGAAGGCCGAGGTTCTTATTGCTGAGGTTTGCAATTTTGACGAGTTATTAAACTGAAATATGCACCGTAATTACTCGTAAAAAAGGGGATTATTTCAAACACAAGGAAATGTTTTAATCTATGATATGAAGCTACAACTGGGTCGACCGTGCGAAATAAATTATCATGCACTGTTCCACTGCACCATAATAAATTATTATTATCTAAAGTGCGTAATAAAATCTGATTTTGGCACTTCAGTGCGTAATAATTGATTGCACACGGTACCCTGGTGCCTATAGGGTTTTTGAATACATAGCAAAAACATGCCTGGAAGGTGCATAATTCTTCTTTTCTTATGACGGGGAGGGAAACTAAGCGCCTGCATACGGGAATGGTGGAAAATAAGAACCGAGCCTGCAGGCGCAATTCTTGTTGCTGTTAAAATGCCCTTTTTTTACTATCCAAAATTTCAGTTATGAACTTTTCTGTCAATATTTTCTTTTTTGAAAGTTTTCTTTTAATTCCTTTATTGCACCCTGGCAGCCCAGAAGATGCAGAGGTTCAAGAAGCCATCAGACGGAGTCTTCAAGATGATAATAGAGGCCCTACTGGGTACAATGCAGGCCCTACTGGGTACACTGCACGCCCTACGGACTATACCGCGGGGCCCAGAGGGTATGCCCCTAGCTCCAACAGACTGTACCCTGACCTGCCTAGAGCTGAACCCTCTGCTCCCCCTCCAGAACCAACACACGATGAAGATTTGTCAGGATTTCAGCCGCCCAACCTTCCACTAGACGCCGATGAGATCAGGAGAAGGAGGGTGATGCACTTTCAGTAGCACTGTCCTCTCCAGAGGTGATTTCTGTGTTCATACTGTAGTCTGATACCTACCTCAGCACTATATGAATCATGAAACCTAATATGATGATCATCCCTGAGTTAATAAGCCACGAGGAAACAATTCTATTCGGTCAATTGCTTTTGATTAAATTGAATTTGTAAATATTTTTTTACTGCTATTGCTCTATTATCGTGATGGATGAACATTGGAGAAATCATTGACCATGATCTATGAAAAAAAGAACAGTTTATCAGAAATTTGAAAACTATTAATGCCATTTTGATATTATCTAGTTTAAGTCAGCAACTTAAAATTATGGTCCTAGTGATGAGGACACATTAAATAATAACTTTATTTTAATTCTTTCACTAATTTTGACTGATATTTATGTTTCATTGCATCCTTACTTCAATAAATCATGATTTATATGTGCTCTTCGTCAAAGGAGGCACCAAAATTTTCTTACTATGAATTCATTTCCCTCAGCTACCTTATAGAACTTCAAGAAATCTTAATGTTTCGTAACGTCATGAATTCAGTATCAACCTTAAAGTTAAACTCTATAATTATTCTCTCTGACTAACTTGTTGTACTCTGCCAATAATCAATAATATAACGATATTATCCTGAGTTTAGCCTGATTAAGTGATTACCATGGCAGCCATCATCACAAACGATGACATCAAAGCCTTCAACGTTTCCAATAAGTTTGGATTCTTGAATATCAGCGACAGTGAAGACGATGAGAAGGCATGGAAGAAGCCCAAGAAAGCAGCCAAACAGCGTCAGTCTTTTCTATTAACTGTGACGGTAATTGATGGGTTTTGCCTTTTTTGCGAAAGCTCAAACATTGCTTGGTAGATATACCTTTGTTTGTCGTTTTGCTTTTATCTGGGCTTATTAATTTTCAAATATAATTTTTGCATAACTTTGCTAAGTACTCGGCATTCATTCAGTGTTATTTCAGCAGCTGCAGCAGTCTCTAAGAAGAAGCCCTCGAAACTCTCAACCCCAGCCTCCAATACTTCAGTAGTAGGGATGAGTGCAGCTCCCTCCCAAAACATCATCACCACTCAGCCGGGGCAGGGCCAGGGACTCAGTAAAAACGCTAAACGGCGAGCCAGGAAAAAGAAGCAGGTGAGCTGCTGTAGCCAACAACTGTGAGTGTAACACAGACCCCAGTATGTGAACCAAACATTTAACCTTAAAGTTTAAAAGTTTGGTTTACATCCTCAAGACTTTGACACATTTCACCAATATGCATCTGATACGGTTAGACGAACTTCCTGATACAAAGTAGTCTAGAACCACTGAAAGAACGGGCCATCCCTGATTATATTTGCAGACTGTGACTTGTTGCACGAAATTTTATTTCCCTGAAGTTTGTTAATGAAGGTATTATATTATGGTACACACAACATTGAAAATGGCTGGATTCACATGACCACCCCTCGCAGGCAGCTGCTGAGGCTGCAGGGGCTGCTGAAGAAGAAGCTGAGCCCTCAGCACCGCCAGCCCCAGCTCTTACTGAGGAGGAGCAGTTCCAGGAGGAGCTGGAGTCCGCCATGAGACTCAGCAAACTCGAGGAGGAGCAGAGAGAGCAGAGGGCTATTGACGACATGGTCAAAACACAGAAACACTCAGGTACTTGCGTGTATGCATAATTAATAGGCTGACCCTCACCCGCCACTGAAGTAAAATTGCACCCAAAATAGATTATTTTTCTCAGTGAAATGCTTTTTGTCCTGACACAACAAATTGGCAATTCTAGAATTATAAATTACAACGTTGTATTTTTCTTATCTAAAGATAGTCTTTTGTCAAGTTACACTGTGGCTTTACTTCAGCTGAAATTTCAGAATCACCACAGAAACCAGCTAAGAAGAAGAAAAACAAAGCATCTGCTGAAGCTGAAAATGTAAATACCATAACACATTGTAACTTGCATTGAACTTTATATTATTACTCAAACGAAGCAATTCCAAAAACAAACAATGACAACTTGTGATGAAACTGTCTGCTGTACAATGTACATGTATTTTAATCTCCTTGACAGGATAAGAAAGAACCTGTGGTAGAAGAAGAGGAGGAGGAGGAGGAGGAGGAAGATTTGTTTCTTCCCGTTATTGATGATATCAAGGATGTGATAAAACGGATATCGAAGGAAGACGAGATACCTATCACGGAGATACCGATTGATGTGGGTACATTTAAGTTTGGGATCGTTCACATATTATGTAAGTTTTTGGCCATTTTCAACCCCCCTCGTAATCAAACGTAATCAAAGGCCAACCCCCCTCTCTTGAGGAGAACATTACGTAATCATGGCTTAACCCCCCCCCACCTTTTTGAGTAGAAAATGAAGAAAATGGACAGTGTAAATACTTTAAAATTGATTATGTTCCAACTTTGGAAAAATTTATGAAAATATTGAGGTAAGTTTTTTAAAAATGGTGCTGAAAAATAGTGCTTTTGAGTTGGTTTTCTGAAAATTTTGCTCAAAATATCGAGAATTTGTGGCAAAAATGTCAAAAATTGTGTAAAAAAGTGTAAATTTTGATTACGTAATCAACCACCAAACCCCCTCCCCCCTCCCTGCAATCAAATGTAATCATTTGAAAACTCCCTCCCTCCCCTTAGGTGATTACGTAATATGTGAACGATCCCTTTTCAAATAAAAATCACAGTAAATTTCAGCGTATTTCCTACATCATATTATGCACCTTCCAGGCATGTTTTTGCTATGTATTCAAAAACCCTATAGGCACCAGGGTACCGTGCGCAATAAATTATTACGCACTGAAGTGCCAAAACCAGGATTTATTACGCACTGTAGGTCATAATAATTTATTATGGTGCAGTGGAACAGTGCGTAATAATTTATTTCGCACAGTCGACCCAGTTGTAGCTTCATATCATATATTAAAACATTTCCTTGTGTTTGAAATTATCCCCTTTTTTACGAGTAATTACGGTGCATAATTCAGTTTAATAACTCGTAAAAATTGCAAACCTCTGCAATAAAAACCTCGGCCTTCGGCCTCGGTTCTTAATGCGATATAACACACTCGGGCCTTCGGCCTTCGTGTGTTATATCCCGGTTAGCAATTCTTACTCGTTACTAAACCCTTCAATACCGCACTGTCTGTACACTGATCTTGCTGTCTGCGCCCTAAAGTGCAGACACTGTCCCAGCTGCAGGGTGTTGGTTACCAGACACACCACTAAGATAGTCCGTATCTTGGTTGCCTTGCTCTGTAGTCGGGAGAGGTAGAACACGCTTAGGAGGAGGATGTGGAGGGTGGAGAGCTCTGATATCATGCCGCAGCTACCCTGCACATGGTTACTGTACAGCTGGTAGATCTGAGGTTGGGGATGTTACTTGTGTTCAGGATATCTGTATTTATATGGAAATCATAATCTTTAACGTGCATCGATACATTACACAAGCTGGTGTATGAACTTTAAACTAATCTGTACCTGCCGTATTTCATGCTTCATACCTGGAAAGATAGATAAAAAATGGGATGATGTACCTTGACAGCTGTGGTGTAGAGGGGTGTAAGGTTATAGAGCATGTTGCTGAAAGGTCTGAAGTATCTGAGAAGTGTTGCTAGCAACATGTAAATCACTGCTACTAGTAGAATAGTAGAAGGGTAATTGCTAATGGGTTGCTTTGTCATGCCAGGGACCACTGTCAGCATTGCCAGAATACCATGCTGTAGTGACACCGTTAACAGCCCCAATCCTTCCCTGAGGTAGTGTTGTTTTGGTAAATTTAATTATAATCAACTACTGTTGTACTGTAGAGTGGTACCCTAGATATCTTATGTTCCATTTTGTCTTTTGGACAAAACCATACCTTGACGTCAATAATCACTGTGAATGCAATGCACATAAGCTGACCCCTACTTTACATGAGTCGTTACTTGCATTTCTTAAACTTGCCATCAAAAATTCGGCTATAATAGCTCTGTTGTAATTCCATTATTTTCTGTGTCAGAAGACACCTACCTGTCTGTGAGTGTTTGGTGAGTCACTAGAGCTACAAGATGACTGAAACACAGTGCTATGAAGCGGGCAGGTAGCAGTCCTGTGGTACAACCAGTGCTGACCACTCTGTACAGTTGGTGGAACTCTCCTGAAAACACAGTGCATTGATAGTTTGCTCTGTTAATTACTCACAAAATTGAAGTGTCAAGTTACAATAGGACGTATAACCACAGAGATATGATCGGGTCAAATCACAGCACTTCTATACTGGGGTTTGTAGATTTAAATAGCTTGCTATTATAGTGATGCCCCCTGGTTGATCATTGAATTACGAGGAATCCATCTATTCTTTCTTGGAGGAGTTCACATCGGCTATATTTACCTCCGTTTAAAAGCATGAACATGAAGGGGGCCTTGATCATCTCATTCAGTGCCGTCATTCTTTCTAAAAAGCGTCCATAAAGTCATAAGTACTTTAGAAATACAAGTTTCGTTTTATAGAGAGTTTTATAGGCAACCGATATGCAAATAGCACCGGCTAGAAAAATAAGCCTCAGGAAAGGAGTTGAAGTTGTACTATCAAAACAGAAGTTTATTGAGCAAGGCACCCACCATCTAACAACATGGAGTGCTAAGGTGGGTGATTGCTCCTCACTGTAGTGTATATTACCACTCTATAAGGTGTATTTGTTACAAGTACATCGCATGGCTGTGTGGCAATGGCTGTGTGGCAATGTGAGCGCACCAGATTAATAACCCTGGCGGCAACCGTACAATGGTGCAAATTACAGGTCTTCAACCCGCAGAATACCTTTTTCCTTGCTCCCATATACACACCTTCCCAGTTATTTTACAGTTTTACGGTTTTCTACAGAATTTACAAGGTGTAGGTGCATATATGGCAGAATGTGCCATATTTTTAGATGCACCTTATAACGAAAAGTGTAGCAAAAAATCAATTGGTTTTATTGCACTGTTAATCAATGATGTGTGATTGATCTGCAATTGATCTGTCATTGATAAAAAATCTGCATTCGAATAACCTCACTCGATATTTTTGCAAAGCTTTTTATGATGTAAGTGGATATAAAATTCCAAATTCCGCTTCAGAATAACCAGTTGTTGCGGAAAAGGGCTCTGGAGCTTCAAGAGATCAACGCAGAGTTCAAACAGAAGCTAAATTCGTTGCTCAGAGTCGGCTACAAGTACAAGGTACAGTCTACGTTCTACCAGCTCTTTTTTCATCCTTTTTTCATCTGCTATAATAGCCACTATTTAATAACAGTGATTAAGGTTCACAAATTCTCTCACAATCCTCCACTTCCATTACCGGCCCTTCCAGTTTGCCCATTTGTAAGGGAGAATGCATGTATTAATTATTCATTCTACAGAGGAAATACCAGAGAGAAAAGGAATCCAATAAGATGCTATCGAAAGTACTTGGGAGATGCGAATGTATGTATCTTAATCTATTTCACACTATCGACTTTCAAATCAATTTGCTTATTTTATTATTAGCATTAAAAATATGCTATTCACTCGAACATAAGTTTCAAAAATCGTACAATGTGATCAAATCTTATCATTATTGTTTGATTGCCAAAGTTTATGCAATGAGTAAACTTGCAGCTTCCAAGAAGGCCGATATGGTGAAGACTATTTTGCAGCATGAGGAAACAGAGCAGATTATGACGAAACAGGTACCTAAACTTTCACAAGGCCAAATCTTTATCAATCAAAGGGCTGAAAATCGCCGCGTTGAATATTAAAATATGTGCAAAATAAGTGGAATTTCGCCAGCTCCCCCTCGGAAACGTATCAGCATGTACTTAATTATTATTTTCTAATTCCTAACGCTAAAGTAGGGTCCTCCTTAACTAAAGCGATGTTTTTCTCACGCTGAACCCCTTGCACAGATTGAGGAGCTGTTAGAAGAGCTGGAGAAGGAGAGAAGCAAATCACACGCCCAACAAGGAGAGAAGAAGGTACTGGGGAGGCGTGCATATGCTCTTCACCTAAACCCATATACTCAAATATCCATCAGCTGACCCCCTTGAAACTTAAACCGCTCGTATTCACTCATCGTGCAACCATAACCCTAAACCATTTCGATTTAAAGCGGAATTTATGATGGAATCGTCCTTTCATGGAATCAAAGAACATCGATTTCAAAATTAATTTCAATGTCATGATTTTTCTCCTCAAATTAAATTTATATCTATGACCACACGTGACGACTCATTGTTTCAGAGTACGGCAGTGAAGAAAGTGTCCTTCTCTTCAGACTAATCAGGTCCCCAGATAGGAGTTGCCAGAAACACCACACTCGGTTTATTCCGGTAACATTGTTTGGTTTGCAGATGAACCTGGACCATTGGTGGGAATGTGTATATATTAATTTCCAGTCATCTGATCGAACAGAAACTTTCAGTCTAATCTGATTTCATTTTTAATGTTTCATTCAATGCTATTTAATTCTCTTTTTTTCCATGTTTTTATATGACTGTTTTTATTCGGCAACATTTCGGGGCTGGGGGAGGACCTCTGGAAGAAATTTTGGATGAGAAAAGGAATCGACAAAAACTCGTTCCAGCTTCACTTTCTGTAGGTACCTATAACCGACTCAGTGAGTCAGTTTTTTCACTAACAAACGCTCTCAAACTTTAATTGACTAAATTAGAACTGAAATTAAGTTTCTCAAATTTCAAGAGTTTGTAAATTCTTATCAAGAACACGTGAATTTGATACTGGTACAGCTTGCTCACTAGACTTTATATGGGAACATCTTATCGTATACACAGTGTACTCTTGTCTTGACGAGAGTACTGTGTCTTGTATTACTATGTAGCATGTGCTAGCTCACTTCTCAAGCACTTACCATGAAGATTTGTGATTTGTTAAGATGTGACGAATTACTTTCACATCCATTGCACGGAGCTTGTTTCTCTAGCATGCAACGTGTAGTATTATAACTATACGATTATTGTTCGGTGTACACTGTGTCTTTGTAACTCTTTTCTTCCACTGTACTTTCTACCATATTAGTAATTTGTCGCTATTACTATTACTATTACTACAATTACCTTATCAGCTAGTGTGGCTGGTGTTTGTTGAGACTATTATAATTGACACGAGTTTGGTTGTCTGGTAGCTTTCAAATAGCTTGTGCTAATCGTCTTCAGCCCTTATCAGCCCTTATTCAACGGTCAACCAGATCTTTTAATAACAGGCCCTTTGGATTAGAATTGAAAAGTGTATTTGGCTTTAATAAAGGGTCGGTTAAATAAGGGCTGATATTGATAAAGTGTCATAGAACCTGCTAATTGCCATAAGATGACAGTTTAAAGGTAATTTATTGAATTCATGGTATCTTTTCATCTTAAAAGCTTATACTGTCAGCCAGTAGTCACTGAGTTTGCATCATGGGAGATGTCGAGACAGATGATGGCTTCATACCCTATGACCCGGCTGATTTTCCTGCCGTTAATGCTTCACTTTCCAAACTACTTCTTCCTCTAATCCTCATTGCTATACAGGTTTAATACAGGTTTTATCATTTACTTAGAATCACTGATCACAGCTAAGGTTAACCATTAAATGATCGATCAAGAATTCAAATAGGGCTTGTTCAAGGGAAACTAACAGTTATTTTCTTACGTATATCATTGAAATCGGATAAAATATTATTTGAAATTTATACTTACCCCAAGTTTAAAAACAGAAAACAAAAGAAAATTTAAAAAAATCAGATACCAGAAAAAAAGGGATATCAATTTAGTAAAATTAAAAAAATGCACGGTGAATAAAGGGGTTGATGCAAAAATTTCAACAAAATGGGGAAATCAAAACAACCCAAAGAAGAAAGAATTTTAAGAAATGCCATTGTGTTTCGGTGGTCGCAGCATTTTATGGAACAATAATACCTTTATTTTTAAAATTTGTTTGCTTTTTTAATGTAAGGCATAAAGACCGGGGGGGGAAATTTGCCGATTTCCCAGGGAACAAAATTTGTGGGGGGAAATTTTTTTTTCAAAATTTCCCTTAACTTGATTAAAAAAGGCCCCCCCAAAAATTTAAAAAACCTTTGAAAATTCCAAAACACTGATTAGCAACATGAGAGATGAATACAACAACCTAAACCCCAAAAAGGAGGCCCTGTCCAGGACAAATAATTAGAGGGGCGGGGGCCCCGTTCCCCTTTTCTTTTTTGCAATTTTTGGGAAATGACATGGATTGAGTTCATCAGTATATCTTTTTTTAATCGGGTACTCTTAGTGATGCCTATATACCTGTACAACGTCAGTACTTTCGTATGAGATTCCGATCATCGATATGCTTGATTGGGTACTGAGTGGTGTCAGAGAGGTCTGTGGCTATATATGGAAGACACTGCATAAGACAGACAGATATATATTTATTTATTTATTTATTTATTTATATATGAGGAAGAATTATAAGTAGTAAGATAGTATTGTAAAAATAAATGGTATCCAGCAAAGAAGCTCAGATCCGATCATGAGAATTATTTTCCACTTCAATGAAGATATTCTTTGAACTTTTTCCCATTTTCAAGCCTACTGCCAGGTGCCAAAGCCAAACTTTTTCTTTGTTTTGTTTTGTTCGATTAGAATACTTGTATAAGTCATGCGATAACAGAACCTAATATCAGAGTTAAAGATGCACAGAAAGATAGTTTGTAGATTTTATAGTAACCTCGAGTCTTAAAGATGTTGTGTATGCACAGGCCAGTGTTTCCATAGTATCCGATTTCTTCAATATCAAAGATGTCTTTCTTTGAGGTCACATCTTTCATCTTATCGATAATTTCATAAACATCAGAGGTTGTGTGATTGAACATACCTTCATAAACTGAGAGCAGGCGAGTCCTGTTTATAGGACTTTCGTTGAACAATGGATTTTGCTTCAAATTCTTGAAAAAAATGTCGGTGCCAAAAAAATCTTTCAACATTGGTACGGGTAACAAAGGTAAAAAAGAATGGGAGTAGTTGATCAGGTTAAGCAATGTGACCATGGCAAAAACATACTTCTTTTTGATGTGTGCCCCGATCCGAGAACAGACTACCCACCTCGTGTGACTTATAAGAGCTATAGTTAAAGGGGTAGTATACTATAGAATCGACTTCCAACAGCATGCAAAAAATTATGATTTTATGATTTCTCACACTTCACGTTTTAAAACAGAAATCCCATGCCTCTACCTCAATTAGTTCGAGTTAT
Organism: Beroe forskalii; assembly: GCA_011033025.1. Classification (NCBI taxonomy): domain Eukaryota; kingdom Metazoa; phylum Ctenophora; class Nuda; order Beroida; family Beroidae; genus Beroe; species Beroe forskalii. Next base: position 697,186 of record WFMF01000051.1, on the reverse strand, counting down.
TGCGGTTTATAGATTTCAGCGCGATGATGTCACTTGGGCAGGAGGCTGCCGCAGCGTTACAATACGTGTGAAATCTATGTGTTGGTGTGAATTCACAGCTAAATCGGGCACAAATTGTCGGGATTTTATTTTTCAGACAAATTTGTTGTTTAGTGTTTACTTTGTAATACTACTTTATTGGCTTGGAGCAGTTAGATAAACCAATAGATTCATCTTTAAAGCATATAAAAAAACCTTGTACGATTATACAGAAGCATTTCCAGCTTTGAAGCCAGTGTACTCGTGTTTCATCAGGATATTGCTGCCTGATATGCTGTACAACACAGGCGGTTACTATGTATCGGGTCATATGCACTGTAAAGTGACAATTTATCAGGAAAACAAAGAATTTGTAGCACAAATGGCGATAGCCTTTATTGTCCACCTCTTTGCTCAAATATGATTTACTACCTTTACTGTATGTCAATCGTAATAATTTCAATATAGTCATTATGCCCGGGTTCTCTATCACATCAAGTTAAACTTTAGTCTCCGTAATACAATTTTACCCTCTTGTCCATAACACTATAGAAAGAGTCACTGATACGACAACAGTAGTCATCATCAGGCCCGTGGACAGCTTCACATCGTGAAAAGGAACACCAATCCATCGGTAAACTGCCATCCTTGTTACTCTCACCAATGTAAGATATCTCATTCTCTGAACCGCCATTTTAGTTTCCATTTTCGTATCCAATGACAGAATAGAAGGCTTCTCATCACAATCATGGTCACTAATTTCTATATTTCTTGGTTCCAGGCTAAGATCACATAGCACAGACAACTCGTCGATACAAAACCTGTACTGTTTTTCTCGTGGCTGACTGAATTTGTTTCTGTCTTCAAGTTCAACCTCACTGTAGAAAACAATATCAAACCTCCGCTAGAAAGCCGTGATAATTTGTTTCGTCCCATCCCTAATAATTTTCATGGACAGTCAATGTGCACAATGCTAGAGCTAACTCAGAGATATGCTTCATGAAAAAGGATGTAGAGGATAGAAGTGCAACAGCAAACAAATTCTAATTTTGAGTAATAGGGTGTATAATCTATAACTTCAAGATTAAGAATTATTATCATACATTGGTGTCCTAAGAGAATCCTTTTTTAAACTCATTTGCAAGTATCGCAAGAATACATATCTTTACCAATTTTCTATTATAATTCGCAAACATTCATATTACTTTCAGTAGGTATATCCCTTTCTAATTTGTAATTCCCTATTTTAATTTCATCGTGACAGATCGTGTAATTGATAGCATGGACTCAAGCAATTGCATGGATCATAGAAGGGAGAGAAGCACATAATTTATGCGATTGAAAATGCATGAGTAAAAAAGAGGTAGGTATAGGAGAATACACTATATTTCACACAGCGCGCACAGCGTCAGCTGAGGTGAGCTGCCCGAGTGATGTAATCGCGCCAAAACATATAGGTGCGATATCTCGCGATTGGGAGTAAGTAGAAACATGGGGATTTCACTAAAATTATTTTCGCAGTACTGGTTAATAAATTAGATCATAAAAAGTGGTACTTTTTCTGGAGTGTACTACCCCTTTAACAATGAACCGTGGGCAGAGGAACTAAAGACAGCTCCAAAGAGGGAGCAAACCCAACTGGATCTCCAAACACTTTCCAACATGCAATACCTCCCTTTTAATCTGATGATAAGGCCGACACTAACAATTCCTAACAGATAAAGCCCCATTACCAAGTCATGGAAAAAGAGATTTATGAGGTATATCCGATCAGTAGCTTTGGCATTTGTAGAGCATCGCATGTTCCAGGTTTGAAAAATCTCAATGCTGTTCATGGTTATGATCAAGATAGCAATCATCCCCGTGGAGCTGGCAACTATTTTTGATTGAATAAGGAACTCAGATGATGAAAAGCCGTCTATTTGACAAGTTCCACATTCATCTGCCCCGTTGGTGCAATCCTTGGAATGATCACAGACCTTTTCCGGTGCAACCCAGTCAGTTGTATTAGCACCGCAGTAAAAACGACCTGGACAACCAATCTCATCCGCACCGGATTTACAGTCCACAACTATATCACACAGACCATCTAAAATTGTCACATCTTCCGAGTAATAATTATACTCCAGTAGCTGAGGGCTGTGCAGTGTACTTTTCATTGTCGAGGCAGTTTCTCAACGGTTTTCGTTAGTTTTAAGCATAATAAAGAAATCCTAGGGGGTAACATAATGTGAATCGACGTCCTGGGGGGTCATACGGCCACGCCCATTTTTGCCCTTATGTGGTGTTATGAGACCAAATTATTTCAACTTCTGATGGTCATAGAGACTTCGGAATTAATTCAGGATGTCCATCTCATCGAGGCGAACAACTTTTTCATTCACAACTTTTTTGTCAGTTAATTAGTTAATTGACCAATTAGCTAATCGGGTAATTTTCAAAAATTCGAAAAATTTTTTTTTTGCTTAAAATGATCCCAATCACATGAAACGTGGAAAAAAGTGTTTTTTCAAGAATATTTTGAAAATTTTTTACTTCAAAAAATTTCGGGAAAAATTGAAATTTTCATTTTTGCATCCTTAAACTTTGTCCAACAATGTTTGGCAGCTCTAAGTCACGGTGGTTGCTTTTTGCTTGTTTGACGGAATATTTTTACATACCCTACTGCAAGTGGGCTCTCTTCAGAATTGGTTGCAGAGCCAAGATCCCCACTGTTGACAAGCAGCTGATATCCCTGTTCGTGACAACGCCAACCATGGTGTTCGGAGAGCTGCCTCCACCATCTTCATGTGGTAGCAGGAGCTATAATGGAAAGCTGTAATAACTGAACTCCCCATATCATAAGCGCATAGCTGCTGATGCCACCACCTGAAGCCATGGCCAAGATGTGCTGCCTCCCCTCTTCTCTGCTACAATACTTGGATAGCCAGATGGATCCACCCAGCTGCCCTGCAAGGAGAACCCCTGTTCTCCCTGAGACTTGGAACACCCATCATCAGCAGTGCCGCCTGCTGTGGGATTCCGTCCATACTGAACAGACACCTTAATACTGCTGCCATGGTCCCAGCATTGAGACAGAGATGACGGTGAGTGAGGTGTTCAGCAGAGTCGGAGAAAAGCCTCACATTGGCTTTTGCGAGAGGTCGGAGAAGAAGACTACTGACAAGCCCCGCCCCATCAAAGTGTGCCTAACGGGTAATCCGACGGAAGTTCGAACGACGGTAGTTCGAAACGACGGAAGTTCGAACTTTTCGAACTTCCGTCGTTTCGAACTTCCGTCATGTTTGGCGACGGAAGTTCGAACTATAGACTTGCTTTCCCTCTCTTTACACTAGGGGACCTGCCTTATAGGGTTCTGTTTAAGCGCTAGGGTTAGCCATGCTACCATTGATTCACATATGATATCCGCGGGTAGATCAGGTGATGGGGACACTAGAAGTGGGACACTACAAGTACAACATGCAAGCAGCTTCTCGTATATCGCAGCTTGTGATTCCAATCAATGTACTGATCAGGTGATGGTAATTGGTCCTGACTGTGTGTACATGCGAGATGTCTTTTCGCATATCGCGCTGAAAGGGACATTATATTGCGATTCACTTGATTGCTCGTGGAAGAACTTCTCGCATATCGCACCATTGATTGTGATATCAGCTATCGTCATTACGTCAAAAGCTATCGTCATCTCCTCCAAAGCTTAGTTGATGGGCGCACTCGTGGATGCCAGAACCTCCTCTACCACTCCTTCTGCTACACCCTCAACAAGCAGAATGGCGACGTGTGCTACTGGCGGTGTGTGGGCAAGTCCTGCAAAGGCAAGCTCAACGTCTCCCACGGAACCAACGTCACCGGCAGCTCTCCTCACAACCACCTCCCTACCCCTGTTGAGAACGATGTCCACACTGGCAGGCAGCAGCTGAAGCGGAAGGCAGAGCAGACTGTTGAATCCTCCAAGAGGCTGGTCGGAGAACTCATGAGTTCCCTCTCCTGGGAGGCGAAGTCCAAGCTACTCCTTCATGAAGACACCTTGAAGAGGAGCATCCAGAGAGCCCGCACCGTGTCCTGCCTCCAACCTCCCCTTCCAGACGACCTACAGACCCTCACCCTCCCTCCTGACTACATCCGGACCAACAGCAAGGAGCCCTTCCTCCTGTGGGATTCTGGGTACGACATGGTCCATCGCCGCACCATCCTCTTCGGCACAGTGGACTGCTTGGACCTTCAGCTAAAGGTAAAAGCTGATGAGCTTTCCTTGATAAAGCGGTAGCTATAAGTAAAACCTAAAAGTATAAGGAGCAATGAGTAATTCGAACTTCCGTCGTTCGAACTTCTGTCATGTTTGGCGACTGAAGTCAGAACTGCTCATTTTGTTCGAACTTCCGTCGGTTCTGACTTCCGTCGTTCGAACTTCCGTCGTACAATCTGCCTAACGAACAGTGATGCTGCTGTCCGTCTTCGTAAATGTGGGAAGAGGTTACGAGAAATCCCAACTACACGAAGGGTCTTTGTAGCACCAGACCTGACTCGTGAGGAGAGAGAAGAACGGAAGAAACTTGTGGACCTCATGAAAGCGAAGAAGAGAGCCAGCCCTGAGCAGCACTTCTACATCTTCAAAGGTGAGATTTGGAGTTTTCCTCAAAATGCACCTTCTCCTCCTGCTCCTACCAAGACTTCACCCACTGCCTGTACTACTGCAGCCCGTACATCTACTCCTGCTGCCCCCTCTGCACCTGCCCAAGCTTCCTCCCCGAACACTGCTCCTGCAGCACCCCCTCAGACTGCTCCCACTTCTGCAACTCGCCCATCCGCTGCTCGCGAAAAGGCTGGCAAAAAGACTGCCGAGGACTTGCTTAGGAGCGCAATGGCAATTGAGTATAAATTGCAGATCAAAGCAAATGGCGCTAATACGTGAACTCGTTGCTGCCGCGCTTTTTCAGTGTTTTTGTGACGGGTTGAAATAAGAAACTTTGTTGATGTATGTATCCGTCCAGACAGAAGTGTTAGTGCTTCTTTGGACTAAAATTGTTTAATTCTGTTTAATTCTGTTTAATTCTGGTGGAATATAATCGCTGGATCATGGATGACACCTGCAAGTCCTCACCCAACTACGCTATTAGCAGCTCTTCTCCGCCCATGTCTTCTTCCCAGACAAAATGCCATTCCTTCTTCTAACTTTCTAAGGACTCCTAATTACCCCGTCCCGGCTAGACCACAACCCTCTTAAAGGGGTTCTCTGGTATAAACTCGACACTTGAAAAATTCTGAATGATTATTATTTTATCATGTCTCACGTTGCATTTTATACAATAGTGAAATCCCCGTGTCTGTGTCTTCATTATTTCGCGAGTTATTGCGGTTTAAAGATTTAGCGCGATGACGTCACTTCTGCACCAACATGTTTATCGCGCAACCGTACATTACTGGTAAAGCGGGGGTATAGTTGTGATTAAAAGGTGTCAAATCAAGTGTAACTCACATAATGTCTAAATAGTCTTGCTCCTTCCTTCCTTCGGAGTTTGTATTTTGTTTTTTACGACCGATCATCATTGTGTATATTATTGTAGCCATGATACACCCCACATTGTTGTTGTTCTAATAATAAAATAGTACACTTTTCACGACCATAACAGACTTACAGATAGCCTTCACGCTTTTATTTCTCTGATAGGAAATCAACGCTGTAAATCACAGAAAACACACGAATTATAGATTTCATCATAAGTAGTTGATTACAATACAATATGAAATTAAAAGACCCTTTTCTAAAATTAAAGGTTAGTTTCATACCTTCATAGGTACCCAGTCAGAAAAATGATACTTAGATTTTCTTTCATAATGTTAGAAGTCCTTGTAAGATAAGACAGAAGCATCTCCGGCTTTGAAACCAGTGTACGAATGTTTCTCATCAGGATATTGCTGTCTGACATGCCTTACAACGCAAGACGGTACTATGTATCGGGTCATGTGCACCGTGGAGTGACAATTGATCAGAAAAACAAAAAACTTGTAGCACAAATGGCGATAGCCATTATTGTCTAACTCTTTGCTCGTATCATATGTGCTACTACCAGTACCTCGACTGTAAGTAAATCGCAGTAGTTTCAAAATATCTGTGTTTTCTACTACATCTAGGTAAGCCTTAGTCTCTGTTATACAAGCTTTACCCTCCTTCTCCATAAAATTATAAATAGAGTCACTGATCCGACAACAGTAGTCATCCCAGTAGAATAATATGGGGAATTTAGGAATTAGATTCCCAGTCAAATTTCCAAATAAGAAATTAAAAAAAAAGCTTAAATTCGAACAAAATAAGCTTTTCTGGACACATTCTGTAATTGATGAACTCAAAATCGTGAAATTCATAGAGCTGAATACCATAATCGACCTTTCCCGGTGCCTAATCCGAATCCAGCAGCTGCATTCCCACTGCATTCCCAAACCAGCCATCACATTCCCAAACCAGCCACCGCATTCCCAAACCAGCCACCGCATTCCTAAACCAGCCGCGGTATTTCCTTGTGTTTGACTTTGGTCAAACTTTTTTAGTGAAAACTATCTAAATAGCCATCATAAACATTTTTAAATAATTACCATATTCAATGAAAAACAATGTTGCACGTTTCTCTAGCCAGCAATTGAACTTATTTTTTAAAATTTCGGTCATTTTAGTGAAAACATGTCAAAACCAGCTAGTCTTTACCCAAAGCTGAAAAAGCCTCTTTTTACTCTTAGTTACAGATTCCCAGCCACCTTTTAAAATTATTCCACTGGGGTAGTCATTATCAGGCCCGTGAACAGCTTCACATCGTGTACAAGAGCACCAATCAGTCCGTAGATTTTCATCCTTGTCACCCACACTCATATCGTTGGATACCTCATTTTCTAACCTGTCGTCTCCATATTCATAACCAACTGTAGCAGGGTCCTCGTCACTGTCATGGTCGCTAATATCTTGGCATCTTGGTTCAAGACTAGGATCAAACATCACATTCAGCTCGACTTCACAACCAGAACTGTTATTCTCGCCGGTTCCAGAATGCGTTTTATCCTCAGTATCACTTGAACCAGCTACACTCTCGTCATCACTTGAAACATCTGAATCTAGGTAACTTACGCTACTGCTTTCTTCCGAGTAAAACGAGAGACATCCTTCACTGTCGCCACTTGTTGAACTCATTGTCCGATGAATCTATTTTTCTGACAATGATATCTCGTCATAGTCATACTCATTACATAATACTAATCATATCAATAATTCATAATAATCATGAAGTATTGAAATTTTACAGTGATATTCTGCCTTTTCCATTTGATTCTAAATGATACTGACTTTGGCCAAAATACGAACAAGTTGATGCAGTCCCATGCCAGTGCCACACAAGTATCACTGAAATAATACTTGTGTTGTAGCAGTACCATGGCAGACCAACGTTAGTCCTTCAGTAGCAGGGGCAAAGGCACCGCTGCAGTAGTAAATTAGCACGGCTGTGCAATGTGCATGCCATAGCATCGATTTTCGAGATGGTTGGGACTTTGGTCCCTAACATTTTGGCCTATAAACCACGGGGGCGGGGAACTTTGAGCACTAGGGTGCCTTAGTTTCCATAAGCAAATTTTAATTTTATAGAAGTATTACCGACATGCCACTGCTGCGATACTACATACAGTCTAGCATATTCAAAGAACTGCCCCAGTACTGCCATGGTATTGCTGTAGTGCTGTTGGGGGACTGCCGTATAGGACTGAAGCTGCCCTAGTAATTTACCCGTTTCACCGAACTGGTTTTGTGCCATGGACCGTTATCGAAAGACGTGAAAGTTGAGTGATTGGTGAACAGTTTCTGTAATTTACCAAATTTCCGAACGAAGCTATTGTTTCATACCCCTTTATTCTGTCAGTATCGGTTGTATTGAAGACTCTTCCTCATGCTCGAAATCGATGCCCAATTTAATTATGTAATTGTATGTAATTGTGGTCGTACGAGTGAATTTCGCCTAGACTCCTACGTCAGACATACGACTCACTTAGGCCTACGACACACCTGCGACATGAAAACAACTGAAAAAAAGTTATTGCGATACACCAACGACATAACTGGAACATAAGTTCTATTGTGGTCGTTCGAGTGTCACAGGTTTGTCGGCGTAATTCACTCGTTGGACCGTAATTGCTGTCAGGGCCTTATTTAGTCACGTCAATCAACTGATCAACAGGACCGTAAGTGCTATGAGTGCTCATCAGTAAAAAGAAAAGGAAGTAAAAAGGGTGGGAGAAATGGTTGTTAAAAAAGGAATTTGAAAGGGAATAAAGCCCAAGATAATGATTGAAAACTCTTTTATTGGATTTGCAATTGCCTAAACACTCTAAATAGATAGCAAACAGTTTTCCTCAAGTTAAAAACTGTCTAAGCTTGTGCCTCACATGACAACCCTTATTCCTTTATTACTACCCTGTTGACGAGTTGCTTTTGACTGATGAACACACATATGCGTAGGACTTTTTACCTAACGGCATTTGACCTCATAGTCACACCACTTTATAATCTCTCTGACCTAACTATTCCTGCTTTATCGCCCAATCTCTTTAACCCCAACCCTGATCTTGTGTGCATTGCGAGATCTACAGACTTGTCATGAGCTCAAATGTCATAAAGTGAAAATTCCGGTTCCTGTTGATTGATGCTATTTGAAGCCAATTGTACGTTTCATTCAGGTCTTCAGTAAGTATCATATGGTTGAATTATGGTTCTTTGTTGTGTCATGGGATGCAACAATCGAACGGACAGAGGCTCGTGCAACAGTAAAGTCGAAGGCAGACATTTTCTTAGGTTTCATAAGTTCCCCAGTTGTCCATTGAAAAGAAAAAAATGGGTGGTAAGAACAAGACGAAAGATCAGCGACATTAGACCCGATTGTATGAGTGTTTGTTCCGACCACTTTTGTGATGAGGACTACGAAGAGTCTTACTTTTTACGATCCCAACTGCAATACTCCGAACGGATGCATCTCCCATTGAAACCAGATGCAGTGCCAAACACGGACAGATCAACTGGTGAAATGGTGATCAGAGGATCAGCTGACGATTTGGTGCAGGAGGACAGAGTTGGACAAGTTCCTAGCCGCAAGCGTGTCAGAAGAATCTTACCTTTAGAAACTGCTGTGGACGCAGCCATTGCAGAAAATGCGCTTGTTACTGGATTATGGAACGAGGACAACTCAGAGGAACCTTCAGAAGTTTCTGAAATAACTCCAGTTGAAAACGAAGAATCAGAAAATCTTGATCAGGCAAAAACAGATAACAATTCGGTTGCTATCCACTATGAAACTGCTCTATCGACACGTAATCGATCTACTCAATGTGGAACATCCTTATCCTGTGTGTCCATGCCAGGAGCTACATTTGACGAAAAGTTACTTGATCATCTTCTGGAAGATGGGGACGTGCCAGATGTTCAATCGATGGGAAACGCCCAGGATGAGAGTCTAGATCCAACATTTGTACCTGATTCATTGCCAGAAACTACGCCGGTTGTTTCGTTTACATGGGCTTTGGTACACCTTGGTCAACTGGATGGATTATTCAAATTTTGTCCGCAGTGTGGATCTCCAGTGACGCAGACAGTTAAATCAGTGTTTGGGTTTTCGCTCAGTGTTCGTTTCCTATGTTCGTCAGGGCACAAAAGTACATGGAGGTCTTCGCCAGTTTATAATTCGAAAAGCTTGGTGAATTGCACTTTCCCAGCGGCGATAGCATTATCTGGAATAGGGTATAGAACATTGCAAACGTTGGGCACAATTTTTAATATGCCAGTTGGATGCAACGATACGTTCTACAAGAATAATAAATTGCACCTTTACCCTGTAATTGTTACTAAATATAAAGAGCAGCAACAACAGTTATTAGACACCCTAAAGAATGTCACTAAATTGCAGATAAGTGGAGATGCATCGTTTGACAGCCCAGGCTATTCTGCCCTCACATGCACTTACACAATTTTAGAGTGCCAAACCAACAAAGTTATTGATTTCTCCGTCGTGCGGAAAGGGCAGTATTCGGGGGACCTTGAACGGCACGGTTGTAGGGAATTGATGAATGTTCTGGTGAATGATTACAAGTTAGATATCGGCTCATTTGTCACAGATCAGCATACAAAAGTAGCAAAGGACATGAGAGAAAATTATCCAGCAATCTATCACGGGTTTGATATTTGGCACGTTGCCAAAAATCTGGGCAAAGCCCTTGATACTGCTGCTAAAACTAAGGATTGTGAGGCGATAGGACACTGGAAAAAACTTATAATCAGGCATTTTTGGTATTGTTGTCAGAACTGCAATGGTGATGGCGATTTTCTGCTAGAGCAGTGGCATTCTGTTCTGTATCACATCGTTGGCATTCATACATGGAAAGGTAAACGTAATATGGATGTGGTAATGAAGCTAAAAAAGGAAAAACAACGCTACCCTGCTTTCAAAAACTTATTTGGTTGTGAGCATCCCCGGCTTACTAAGAGAGGTGTTCGAGAGGTACAGTACATCAAAGCTGGCTCTCCAGCACACAAGAAGCTCTTTAATGTCATAGCTGATACAAGGAGGTCAAATGCTATGAGGAAATGTGCTAGATTCCTCCACACCGGTGCATTGGAAGTGATACACAATGTCAAACTGAAATACCTTCCTAAGAAGAAGAGCTTTAGTTTTACCAGATGTGTCGTTTTCATGATGCTGGTGGCAATTGAGGTAAACATAAACGCTGAAGTGACAGATAAACGTGTTTATCGACAATATTCTAAGGCACAGAAGGGTTACACTCTGAAATCGAAATATAAACGTGACACTGAATCCTTCAAAGTGAGCATGATCACTGAAATCGAGGAAAATTTAGCAAATAATATCCAACGACCACTTGATATCAGCGATTATTCGTTTCGGGACATTCCAAAAACTTTCCATGGCCAATCTATGCCCACAATGCTAGAATTGCAACAGAAATATGCTTCTAGGAAACGCTTGTAGCAATAAATTATGATGTTTTGAATGAACTTGGCAGAAACGTTCCATATGTATTATGATATACAATGATATCGTAGTATCGTAGCATAAGAAAAGTAACTGTATGACCTTCCATTTACATTTTGTTTGTGTTGTTTTTAAATATATGTCAGTCTCAAGCATTGTCAGTCCCAAGTTGTACGGTTTTGGGAAATTGTTTTAAAGAATTGTTTCAAGAGATTCATACATTTATACATTGTAGCTTAGTCAATGTGAACACTGAACGTGCTAATGCGAGTGCTTATTCTCAATCACAATATGCAGTCATGTTTTGTCATCTAATCATTAAATTGCTGATCAATTACCATTATGAAAATATGATTGGATGTATTTGTGAATTATGAATCACAGCGGTACTCAAAGAATTCAAACAAAAGAATTTCAACCTAAATGTACAAATGCAATGGGTTTTTAGTTCCTCGAAAAACGCTAATTTTATCATACATAATGCTAGCGCGCATAGCAGTCAGTTGCGGTCTGGTGCTGAAGTGACGTCAGCGCGCCATAACAGTAAGGTGCGATATCTCGCGATAGGAGACACCTAGAAACATGGGAATTTCACCATAATCCCAAGTGTATTATTGCTTCGTGAAATGAATAATAAAAAAGGGGGCTTTTTCTGGAGCAGAGAACCCCTTTAAAGTAGCTCTTTGGGGAAGTTGACACCTGGGGTCTCTAACAACCCTCCTCCATCTTCCTGGACTACGAGCTGACATTCCGTAATGCTTTGGCTTTGTACCAACAGGGGTTGCAACTTCAAGCCTATCTGCCGAGCTGAACTTCTGGATGCGTAGATACCCTGATACCAGGCCTGTAGCCTAGGTAGGGCCCTGAACACTGCACAGTAACCAAGCTTTGGCAGGATTTTGGGACGCAGGCCCGGAAAATTTTTTGAAAAATGAGGATTTTAGACTGTTTTTTTATTAAGTTTATCATTCGCAAATTTGTAATCGCTTACAACCAAAAAATATCATAGTTTCATCCGAATACAAATATTACGATATTAGAGCAAAATTTTGGGATGTTCTCATTGTTCCGAGGGGGGGGGGGGGAGCTGGCAGCCCCCACGGCCCTCCCTCTGGCTACATACCTGGTAGATACCAGATTGAGAACTCACCAATCAGAGCCCAGGGCTTGGAACAAATTCCTTGATCGTTTATGTGGGTGATGCCGAGTGTTGAGGACGCTCGGCTCAAGTACCTTCTCCTTGTAGACGTGGGTTAGGGTTGGGACGTGATTTTGGTGAAAAATGAATGATAAAATCAATTTGAATTGATCATATCAGTCACAGTTTTTGACGCAAAAAGGGTTTATTGATGTCAGCTCGGCCACTGGCCATGGTATTGATAATTGATCAACAAATGGCATCTTAGCTCCCATACTGACTGGAACTGTTCTGAAAGTCTCGCAGTACAGTGCTCATTTGGGGAGGTAAAGGCAGTCATGTCTATAGGGAGCAGGGTCTTGAGCTTCCACAGCACTAGAACTGAGGGAATGGCTTCAATCTTGGCAATGTCCTTAGGGCTTAGCTCTGATTGGTGAGTTCTTATTATCTTGTACAGTCTATTCATCCAGACTGCTCGGCAGATATGCTTCAAGGGGTGATGCTGAAGAGGAACTTAAAACCCCTGGTGGAACAAGGCCAGAGCATTTCGTATTGCCAGTTCGTAGTACAGGAGGATGGAAGAGGGTTGTGAGGGAACCCACATGTCAACTTCCCCAAAGTGTTGCTTGAAGAGGGTCGAGGTCACGCCAGGACGGAGTGAGGAGTCCGTAGAAGGAATGGCAATTCGTCTGGGAAGAAGTCATGAATGGTGAAGTCGTGAAGAGCTGCTGATCGAGGTTGAGTGAGGACTTGCACTTTCAGGTGTCATCCATGATCCAGTGATCGGAATTGTATTCCACCATGGCAGCAGCATTTAAAGGTGTCTGTTCAGTGTGGACAGAATCCCACAGCAGGAGGCACTGGTTGTTATGAGAGATAGAACATAATAAGTATGATGGGTGTTCCAAGTCTCGGAGAGAACAGGGGTTGGGGAACGGACATTTCATCTCACAACACTTCATCTCAGGTCACTTTATCTCGCAATATGGCAGCTCTATGCAAAGGTAAGGGTCTGGCTTAGGGTTAGGGTTAGGGTTATGGTTAGGGTCAGGACAGGGAGATGTCGCACACCCCAGGGGTTCTCCTTGCAGGGCAGCTGGGTGGGTCCATCTGGCTATCCAAGTATTGTAGCAGAGAAGAGGGGAGGCAGCACATCTTGGCCATGGCTTCAGGTGGTGGCATCAGCAGCTATGCACTTATGATATGGGGAGTTCAGTTATTACAGCTTTCCATTACAGCTCCTGCTACGGCATGAAGATGGTGGAGGCAGCTCTCCGAGCACCATGGTTGGAGTTGTCACGAAGGGGTGATATCAGCTGCTTGTCAACAGTGGCGATCTTGGCTCTGCAACCAATTCTGAAGAGAGCCCACTTGCAGTAGGGTCTGTAAAAATATTCTGTCAAACCAGCAAAAAGCAACCACCGTGACTTTGAGCTGCTAAACACTGTTGGACAAAGTTAAGGACGCAAAAATGCAAATTTCAATTTTTTCGCTCAAAATTTTTTCTAAGTCCCGAAATTTTTTGAAGTAAAAAATTTTCAAAATATTCTTGAAAAACACTTTTTCCACGTTTCATGTGATTGGGATCATTTTAAGCCAAAAAAATTTTTTCGAATTTTTGAAAATTACCCAATTAGCTAATTGGTCAATTAACTAATTATCTGACAAAAAAGTTGTGAATGAAAAAGTTGTTCGCCTTGATGAGATGGACATCCTGAATCAATTCCGAAGTCTCTATGACCATCAGAAGTTGAAATAATTTGGTCTCATAACGCCACATAAGGGCAAAAATGGGCGTGGCCGTACGACCCCCAGGACGTCGATTCATATAATGTTACCCCCTAGGATTTCTTTATTATGCTTAAAACTAACGAAAACCGTTGAGAAACTGCCTCGACAATGAAAAGTACACTGCACAGCCCTCAGCTACTGGAGTATTAGGGGAATTACCACACAGAATATCATAATTGTGGGGATGGCCTTTCGCGACTCTACCACAGAACTGCGTCCAGTTGCCATCCACAAACCCAGGCACATGTGAACAGTTTGTCTTGCAGAACAAAGAAATGCTGAGAGGGTTGTCCAAGAAAGTACCTCGGATATCTTTGTCGACATATGCAGCCAACATACAGGTATGGAGGGGATTCTGCTTGTGATGCTTGAACTTTTTACAATTCGCCCATATTTCTTTGAAAATGTGGTGACGGATCAATCCCCTGAATACCCTGCTCCCTACAGCACAGAGTTTACTCTTGGAGATGCATATTTTTCCAATTTTCTCAGTTTGCAGTACAAAATGCCCCGGACAGAAGCATTGGTCTGATCCGTCCAAACAGTCCTGGATGTTGTCACAGAGCCTGCTAAAGGTAATGCACCCAGAACCATCTCTGCAATAGAAAACATCAACCGACGAACACTTGCATTCATCTACCAAACACAGAGAGGTTCCGTCACAAAGCAAACTCTCATCTTCAAACTTACACCACCAATCAGATGACAGGAATTTTCTGTGAAACGACATATCAATCATTTGGTAAGAGAACGCATCAAAATTAAACTTGCAGTAAAAGTGATCAGCTTCCTCTGTTATGTTTGTCGTGCTACGAATGAGGAGTTCGGCAACAGTGTGCTGAGTGATAACTCCCCGAAAGCACGATTCAAAACCATCCCTGTCATCAATCAAACGATACGCTGAATAAATGTCATCGTAATCAAAGACAATGTTGCCTGATGAAACAAGCTTCAGGAGGAAAATAATCCCGAATCTATTGATCATTGCCTCTTCTCAATGTGGTCGACAAAACGGAACACAGCCCAACTGAAGTGGAACTGCCCTAGAAGAATAGAATCGTAAATAAAATATACTGCATTTTGTACCACTCCACGTCCGATCGTGGAAATAAATATGACGTGTTATTATTTTAGTAGTGCTGTAAGTTGGCTGCTGGGCAAGCACCCATGCAGCACAAGTCGGCATCAACTGCCGAGGACACTTGTCCGAGGGCTGAGGGTCGTCAAACAGGAGAGCAATCCTGCCCCTTCGATTCAGGTAAGATTAACTTATTGAGGGAATTGCTATTAAGAATTCTTGGTATATGATGCATACAAAATAGGACAGAGTTTTGTATGACATTACCTATATTTTTTATAGGCACGCGCTCCTTTGACACTACTTATTTCAATAATTCATGAGAGACAGAACTTTTAAAAGCGAGAGCGGAGAGCCTTTCATTCATATCAAAAATCAAGAAGTCGTATGCTAGTATGTTATTTCTTTGTTTTATTTTTCTATACCTTTCATGCGGTATATTTATTTGTCGGAACTTTTCAGTTTTCACGCTCTCAAGAGAAGCCGCACGGTATATTCTGTATAATCTTTATAGTGGGAAATATTTTCACACAACAATTAAATGTGCCCATAAATTGTTGGAACTTTACGACAGCAATTACTCGAAACCAAAAGGGATTAGTTGGTCGGTGGTGGTGGTGAGTTGGCTATTCAAGGATCGTTTACTGCAAAACCCGCCAGTTTCGCAGTAGATGAATTGTGAGTATTAACGACACCACGGACCCAAACCAGTCACAAACAAATCTAATTCATAATTATTTTGAAAAAAAAACAATCAACTTCGATATCTGCGTTCATTGAAGTAACACCCTGTTGAAAGGAAGTAAATTATCGGGCAAATTGGCAAAAAGGCTAAAAATTGAGCTCAAAATAAGTCTTATCAAAAATTCGAAAAATCGCTCGTTACCCATATTAATTCGGTACTTCTAACGACAAAACATCCGAAGTTGAAGTCCTGAATTGGTTATTGGCCCCGTTCTCTCGCAAGGCTGCCAAGCAAAGCCACGAAACTCAGACTAGGGTCCTTCGGAGCATCGTAGGCTCCTCTATCGGTAGGATCTTACGAACCATTGAAGGGACTAGTCGGCCCTCTGATTAAAAGATTAAATAACTTTCTTTACCGCATTATCATAAACTAAGGGGCGTCAACTCATTTGAAAAATGTCAATTTCGACAATCAACAACATTGCTATATTCAGCTTATGTGAGAGAAGAACTTTAATTTCGAAAGGGAGGCATTATAATCAGAGATTTTTCGCATATTTATAAAGCACCACAATATTATGGTATGTTGGACAATGAATGTGAATATTGATCACGTGACCTAAAAAAAGGTACTCATGAAAAGAATAACTGACTCGATTTTAGCTACGCCTTGGCTCGAGCAGCATAAAAGTCTCGAAGATTATTGGAGAAGAATAATGATAAATACCACAACTAATATTATAATATTAACGATAATATTACAACATTAATCGTAAATCATCTCACCTATTTACTCGATTATTACTCGCTTATTCTAATATTCTCACCTTTCCATTTACTTACCTGACTTTCTGATTTTAAGTTTTGCTGATATCTCAAAACTGTAGTTTAATTGAAATTTGATGAGTTTAAATTGAGAAATTGAATTTCATCTATCAAATTTTATCAATTTGATAATTACCCGGGGCCTGGGCCTGGGACAGGGCCTTCTAGGCCAAGGGGTCTAGGTGATTCAAATTGGGACTTCATGAATCATAGATTCCTGAAAAGTACAGGTCTAGGTAATTTAACGTAGCTTAGGCCATGCAAGCCAACAGGTCTAGGTGATTAAATTCAAATCATTATGCTATGATGGGCCATGAGAACATATGAGCCAACACGTATGTAGAAGGAAGATTGTACATTACCTAGATGGATTTCACCCGTCCCTAGCGCGCAACACTCGGAAATTTGGAGGGTCGTGTTGCGGAAAAAAATGGCGCGCGGCGGAGGGTAGGGTAAAATCCTACTAACATTACCTAACTCTGTCCCAATTTGGACAACCTCAAAGTAAATCTCAAAGTCAGAGATAGTTGACTAAATAAGCAATGAATTACTTGTCAAACAACGACAGACGACGACCAAATTCGGTCGCACGCAGCAACTATTTTAGATTTAACGGTGCATGTAAAGACATACGCACAATCCCCATAAATAGTGTTCTGCGAGTTCCCTCACCTGTTCTGCGAGTTATTCTCTGAGCGTCGAAATGAAGTGCCGTTACGATAACCCCTCGCTGTGTCGTAATGATCCCTTGAACTGCTGTCACGACCCGATACTCCACTGCCCCAAGATGTATATCTCTGTCGGCCGAAGGATGGAAAGGACGGCATATTACCAGTCAGCACAAAGTTCAGGGGTCCGTTAGAGATAAGCAATCCAGTGATAATACCTGGAAATGTTAGGTTGGAACTTGAAGTGTGCTCCATTGTTGGTGCCATCGATAGAAAAAGAGAAAAGAAGAAAGAAAAAACTGTGTAACACGATTGTGCGAGTGATAACTGAAATACAATGCATATGTACAATCTATTGAAGCATGAAGGGTCGTTTTTTTAGTCTACCTGCAAGGTGCCCCACAAACGAGGCATTGGGTGATATGATGGAGATCCAGATGAGTTCTGACCAGTAAGCCATGTGGATGGGGATGCCAAAGAGTCGGTGGGAGGGAGCTGAATCGTACTGGGGATGTACGTGATTTGATGCCGAGCCAAATATTGCTACAGAATGATGTGTCCAGAAATCTCAGAGTTTCTGAAACTTCAAGCCAAGTGATATTGTACAAATAAAAGTAATTGGGCTGTACGATAACGGTCACTCAAGTATGGAATGCAACACCAAATGGCAGGCATATCAATCACCTGGAGGAGTACTTTGAGCCCGAACAAGACAGCGGAGAATCCTGCAGCACAGGTGTGAAGATGGGCAGGACCGAAGAGCTGCGCTGCACAGTACTGAATAGCACAGTACACCGCGCTGGATCCAACAAGGAGCGTCCCTAGCAGAGCCGCAAACTTACCGCTACCCACTCTGGGTTCTAACTGAGGGCAGTGGAAGGTAGAGGAGAGGGAGGTGAAGTGAGTGGGTAAACAAGTGAGTGGGAGAATGAGTGAGTGGGTGAAGAAGTGAGTGGGAGAAGAAGTGAGTGAAGGAGTGCGTGGATGGAGGAGTAAGTGAGTGAAGGAGTGGCTGGGTGAAGAAGTGGCTGGGTGAAGAAGTGGCTGGGTGAAGAAGTGAGTGGAGAAGAAATGAGTGGGTGAAGAAGTTAGTGGGTGAAGAAGTGACTGGGTGAAGAAGTGACTGGGTGAAGAAGTGACTGTGTGAAGAAGTGAGTTGGGGTGTGTGAACAGGTTAGCACACCGTTGAGAAAATGACAGTAGAAAGTGGACCAATTGAGGAATGTGCATGAAATGGATAGACGATGAGACGTGAAACTGAATAACGCAGCCAATTGCTTGATGCCATATCTTTCAGGCGTAACGTGCTTGGTAAGCAAGCACTTAATTAGGAAACTACCTGTGTTCCTTTGTGAGATGAAGGATGAACATGTTGTAATACAGATGCATGTCACTGAGATGATAAATCCTGAAATAGGTCTTAAGTAATCACATATACACCAATATAGATTCCATCGTTGCTGAAATAAGCATGATATTTTATTTAAACTGACGCAGTTATTATCATCAGAAGTGAATTAGATTAGTAGATTGCCCACACGTAGGCATTGACATGCAGCGCAAGATTTACCTCGACTGCACTCACATGCTGATGTAAACTACAGCACGATTTTAGGATCCTGTAAATCAGCTCATAACATCCCATATGTCTTACCAGACAAGACGAGTCTGAGTATTCCCTCCACACGACTACTCCCTTATAACTGATACAAATGTCCTGGACATTGGGCAGGGAGACATCAAACAGCTGGGGGAACATGGAGGTAGACACCTGGAGATAGACATGGGGGGTAGCACTTTCAGGGGTTATGTCTGTAAAAATGGCATTGAATGGAGAAACCTCTTTGAAGTATTTAATCCTTGTGTTACCTATGTATGTTTCCCATTTCAAGATTATTATTCAGTTTCAGATTATGTAATCAACAGCATGAATCGAAAACATCATTTCCATTAAAATCACTAAGATTTTTGTATCTTCTGTTGTTAGTTATTAATGAAGACAAAGTCATTATTAGGGTTTTTGAGCGATTCGTCACCCAAAAGAATACAAAATTTCAGGGCATCGGTCAACCCCTGCGTATGCAGTAGATTGGCCAATGGGCAGCCTGCCGAGCATTTCTCCTTTGACTGGCTGACTGCAGCTGGCTAGCAGCCAAACGAACGTAATTTAACGATCGATCGAGCGCCAGAACGTACGAAATATATTATTTATTTAAAAAGGGTTGCCGCGCATAAAATCTCCATTGCGCGCAAAAAGAAAAAGCGTGAAACGAAAAGTTATCGCAAAAACGTCATCGCTGCCCACGCAAAATTTTACAATAATAAAATTGGAACATTTTTGTCACATCGAGTGGGCCACAACATTTTTTGGGAGCTTACATACAAAATTTTAGATTTGGAGTTGTAAGTTACAGTTGCAATAACCTCTAAGCTTTCAGCTCTATCTGAAAACGACAAGGGCCGTGAGACCGAGTAGGAGTGAATTATGGTGCTTGATCGGGGCGGATTCCGTTCCATGATCTCAGCAGTGATTATATACCATCGAATGTGAACTTGGTAACACTCTTCCATAATCTTATTAGTCATTATTCAATGGGGGCTGGCAAGTGAGGGAGCCTGTATCCGGAGTTATACCAAAGGTTTGGTGGAGCCTGGCATGGTGAAGCCCGGCAATGAGGTGAGTCTGGTATGGGCGAGGGTTGGAGGTATAGAGGTGAGCCAAAGATCCTAGATAACCTCGTGTGTCAATGATCCTTAACGCTGTCACGACCGATACTCCACTGCCCCAAGATGTATATCTCTGTCGGCCGAAGGATGGGAAAGGACGGCATATTGCCAGTCAGCACAAAGTTCAGGGGTCCAGAGATAAACAATCCAGTGATAATACCTGGAAATGTTAGGTTGAACTTGAGTGTGCTCCATTGTTGTGTATATCGATAGAAAAGAGAAAAGAAAAAAAAACTGTAACACGATTGTGCAGTGATAACCGAAATACAATGCATATGTACAATCTATTGAAGATGAAGGGTGCTTTTTTAGTCTACCTGCAAGGTGCCCTACAAACGAGGCATTGGGTGATATGATGGAGATCCAGATGAGTTCTGACCAGTAAGCCATGTGGATGGGGATGCCAAAGAGTCGGTGGGAGGGAGCTGAATCGTACTGGGGATGTACGTGATTTGATGCCGAGCCAAATATTGCTACAGAATGATGTGTCCAGAAATCTCAGAGTTTCTGAAACTTCAAGCCAAGTGATATTGTACAAATAAAAGTAATTGGGCTGTACGATAACGGTCACTCAAGTATGGAATGCAACACCAAATGGCAGGCATATCAATCACCTGGAGGAGTACTTTGAGCCCGAACAAGACAGCGGAGAATCCTGCAGCACAGTGTGAAGATGGGCAGGACTGAAGAGCTGCGCTGCACAGTACTGAATAGCACAGTACACCGCGCTGGATCCAACAAGGAGCGTCCCTAGCAGAGCCGCAAACTTACCGCTACCCACTCTGGGTTCTAACTGAGGGCAGTGGAAGGTAGAGGAGAGGGAGGTGAAGTGAGTGGGTAAACAAGTGAGTGGGAGAATGAGTGAGTGGGTGAAGAAGTGAGTGGGAGAAGAAGTGAGTGAAGGAGTGCGTGGATGGAGGAGTAAGTGAGTGAAGGAGTGGCTGGGTGAAGAAGTGGCTGGGTGAAGAAGTGGCTGGGTGAAGAAGTGAGTGGAGAAGAAATGAGTGGGTGAAGAAGTTGAAAGTGGGTGAAGAAGTGACTGGGTGAAGAAGTGACTGGGTGAAGAAGTGACTGTGAAGAAGTGAGTTGGGGTGTGTGAACAGGTTAGCACACACCGTTGAAAAATGACAGTAGAAAGTGGACCAATTGAGGAATGTGCATGAAATGGATAGATTGATGAGACGTGAAACTGAATAACGCAGCCAATTGCTTGATGCCATCTTTTCAGGCGTAACGTGCTTGGTAAGCAAGTACTTAATTAGAAACTTCCGTGTTCCTTTGTAGATGAAGGATGCCATGTTGTAATACAGATGCATGTCACTGAGATGATAAAACTTGAAAATAGGTCTTGGCAATCACATATACACCAATATAGATTCCCATCGTTGCTGAAATAAGCATGATATTACATTTAAACTGACGCAGTTATTATCATCAGAAGTGAATTAGATTAGTAGATTGCCCACACGTAGGCATTGACATGCAGCGCAAGATTTTACCTCGACCGGTAACTCACATGCTGATGTAAACTACAGCACGATTTTAGGATCCTGTAAATCAGCTCATAACATCCCATATGTCTTACCAGACAAGACGAGTCTGGAGTATTTCCACACGACTACTCCTTATAACTGATACAAATGTCCTGGACATTGGGCAGGGAGACATCAAACAGCTGGGGAACATGGAGGTAGACACCTGGAGATAGACATGGGGGTAGCACTCAGGGGTTATGTCTGTAAATGGTATTGAATGGAGAAAACCTCTTTGAAGTATTTAATCCTTGTGTTACCTATGTATGTTCCCATTTCAAGATTATTATTCAAGTTTCAGATTATGTAATCAACAGCATGAATCGAAAACATCATTTCCATTAAAATCACTAAGATTTTTGTATCTTCTGTTGTTAGTTATTAATGAAGACAAAGTCATTATTAGGGTTTTGAGCGATTCGTCACCCAAAAAGAATACAAAATTTCAGGGCACATCGGTCAACCCTGCGTATGCAGTAGATTGGCCAATGGGCAGCCTGCCGAGCATTTCTCCTTTGACTGGCTGACTGCAGCTAGCTAGCAGCCAAACGAACGTAATTTAACGATCGATCGAGCTAGAACGTACGAAATATATTATTTATTTAAAAAGGGTTGCCGCGCATAAAATCTCCATTGCGCGCAAAAAGAAAAAGCGTGAAACGAAAAGTTATCGCAAAAACGTCATCGCTGCCCACGCAAAATTTTACAATAATAAAATTGGAACATTTTTGTCACATCGAGTGGCCACAACATTTTTGGGAGCTTACATACAAAATTTTAGATTTGGAGTTGTAAGTTACAGTTGCAATAACCTCTAAGCTTTCAGCTCTATCTGGGAAAACGACAAGGGCCGTGAGACCCGAGTAGGAGTGAATTATGGTGCTTGATCGGGGCGGATTCCGGTTCCATGATCTCAGCAGTGATTATATACCATCGAATGTGAACTTGGTAACACTCTTCCATAATCTTATTAGTCATTATTCAATGGGGCTGGCAAGTGAGGGAGCCCGTGTATCGGAGTTATACAGCCCAAGGTTTGGTGGAGCCTGGCATGGTGAAGCCCGGCAATGAGGTGAGTCTGGTATGGGCGAGGTTGAGTATAGAGGTGAGCCCAAAAAAAATTGGGTAAGCCCTAGATCCAGGGGAGCGGTGTAAAAGGGAACCTGAGATTAGAAGTGATCCCTTGAAGGGAAGCCTCTGTACGGGTGTCGCTGTTAAACGTGATCCCGGGAATAGGGGAGCATTAATGCCACCCCCTATTCCCGAAATCTAACTACCCCATCTCAGCTTCTCGTCAACCATGTAAATTATAGTATACGGTCACCACTCCGCAATGTAACTTAATTCAATATTCCATTCAGGTGTATGAAACGGTGATTAATAATCAAGGAGTTACCGATGTTAGTGAGAAGGGTGATGAGGGTAACAAGAGGGATTCTGTCGATTCCAAACTGGAATATCTGCAGGGCGAGCAAGAGCACTCCGAGGTTTTGTCTTGACCCTCCTCTGTGGTGCCTGCCTCGTCCTCTAAAGCCATGGAACATCGCTACCTGTCCGATAATGGCAGTAGAGAGGCGCCATTTAATAAATAATATAAATATTATGAGTAACAATGACAGTGGACTATAGTAATGACAGTGTACTTCAGATATAGTTTGATTGCAACGTTATTACATTCCAGATGAAGTCGATATTTTTAACGTCTTACATTATACCTAATCACAGTATTAGGTGTTAGTTAGCTTACTAGCTACAACACAATTGTGATAGAGCATAACGAATATCTAATGAAGTATTGATACCTGTAATTATTTTGCAATTAATACTATTACTATAGATAATAGAAACACAAGAATAAAATTAAATATTTGTTTTATACAGTTATGGTATTATTATCAAACATAACGCAGAAAATTTTGAATCGTGTCAACTATTGCACTATCTTCACGAATATCATAATAAATGTTATTCTTTGAATTTAGAATAATTATATTTTCTGACGTTTATTGCAGGAAGATCAAAATGATCTATTAAAAAATAAAATAAAATATGAACAGTGAGATTTTTATTTTCATTATAAAGTTTGATTATGAGGTAAGAAATATGCTGAAAATAATTGATAGAAATAAGGTAATCTTTGCCTCCGTAATTGTTTAATGCAGATATAAATCAACAACTCCTATTCAATCATCCATCATCATCCACTATTTGAATGGATTGTTCTGAATGTAAGATTGATTCTAAGACTTTTGTCATGATACTCTTTGGGTACACAATGAAGCCATTTTTCTTGGATATCTCCTTTCATAAGTAACCCTGAACCGTGAGCAAGGCGAAAACCATATACGGGCTTCTTCAATTGATCATCTTTTCGGCAAAGTTCAAACCTCCTTGTTTCACCAAAACTAATTGAAGCAATAGTTGGTTTATTGCCAAGAGACGTCTCATCATCAGCATGCCAACCGACGCAATCTTTATTGTCTCTGTATAGGTTCTGAGACATGAATTAAATGTACATTTGTAATGATCTTCAACATCAACTTTAATTCTAGACATGATACTATTGGAACTGAATTCATGAGCTTGTAGAGTGACATAAGAATAGGTGTAAGGTGTATCTTTAGGACCAAACCAGACACACAATCTAGGTTGTTTAATAATTTCGCCATCTCTTTTCTTGGAATGAGATTCAAAATTTAGGGAATTCAAAAGCATATGGAGCAACTTATCTGCCTTTGCTTTTTCATAAAATTCTTTTTTGTACGAAACCATTCCATCACTCAGTGGATCGAGAATATGTTTACCTTCCTCCAAATATTGAACTGCCATAGGCTGTGGAATTGAAGTCTTATTTACTACATCAGGTTCCTTGTATGAAAAGTTGAAACACCGCTCCCCACCTGATGGTTTATTTAACTTAGCTCTTGGAATCTCCATTCTTTCCATAGATTTATTCAGTGACATAATGCAATTATTGGAAAATCTTGTTCTCCCTAGATTTCTATTTTTCGGGTTACTACTATGTGAAACAGCTCCAGTTGGTGAGTTTCTTGTAAGGTCATTTTTTACCGCTGGTGAAATTTCTACTGAATCAGACGACCTATGAACCTCGACAAATGATGATACTATCTCCTGCTGATCTTTTTCTGTGTTTGTGTCACAACCTTCTGCATTTGAGAAGCAGAATTCATCAACTGGTTTTACTCTGCCTCCTTTCACTGATAGTTCATCATTATCCAAAGAATGAGGTTCAGATAGTTTTATGCACATTTTTGACCTCCCTCTGCCCCTTCCTAACGATTTAAACTGATTTGCTTCCATGACTGCTGGTTGATTTATGTGTTTTGGCATCAGACTAGAAGTACCATTGGATATTGGTTGGTTGATATGATTAGGTGCAATTTCATTTTGAGAAAGTGTAGCATCTTTGTTATTAGCATTTCCATTTAAACCTGGTCTTTTGGAAGTCCCTCTGCCATAACCTCTTGCTCTGGACATAATCCTGTTGGGGTAGATGCCTATAGAAATTGATTGTATAGAAGTATAGAGCTAATAATAAGAATGGGGTCAGTAGGGGTTCACAAGAGGGTCAGCCAGGGGTCAGTAGGGGTCGGTAGGGGTCATAGAGTCATAGGTATACTTTCATACAATGGAAACATGATTAGATATTTGAAATGACAAATTTTGTTTTATGATATTAAACAACCTATATTAAAAATAGTATACCTAGACATAGAATTCATCATTTATAACATGTATCTACTATCTAGTATGTACTATCTAGTACTAGTACTAAACATGTAAGTATCATATTTTATCGCATAAATCAGTCTCTTTTATCAAGGGATAAACCCATAAACTATTTCTGAAAAGCCACAGGGAAGATAAGCAGGGCCCCTGACGCCTAAGTAAGGATGATTCATCTTTCATGATAAAGCAGATAATAACATCTTACCATTAAATAATTCCAGAATGAATTAGTAGCTTTCCATAGACATGACAGGAAACAAAATTTAACTGAAAATAAATTAAAGAGGTCCAATACTTCAATGTCTCTCATCATAGACAGCAAACAATAATGAATATTAACACATTAATATTCACAACAAAAATGAGTGTTTTACTGTTTTAGATTAGTAATTGAACATATCAATATCTATCATTTTCAAATATTATATATAAACATCTTAGCAAATGCAAATATTTTAAGATGTTCTGAAACCATGAAATAGGTAGGTAGTGATGTTTGATAACTTGTTAGTCCTGTAATGGTCTAAAACAATATATAAGATGGATGATTCATCCATTGGATGAAGAACCAGACCATCTTATCGCAAATCTTTACCACTCATTTTATTATTATATCATATAATATTTACAGTTGAAAATGATAAAATAACTGGGATGAGTGAAGTATGTTGATTATTGAACATTCATTTTTATTTGGAAGATTAAGTTGCTTCTTTAAGATCTTTAACAGTTAGACAGGATGAGTGGGCCTTAATGAACATTGTTTGCACGAATCACGCCCGATAAAGAAATTAATGATATTTAAAGTAAAAAGAAATTTAATTTACATTGGTTAAATTCATAATTTAATATTATTCTGCCTCTTCATTTTCATATTTTGAATAATCCACATTACCCCCTAAAATGAATGCTTTGCCTTCTTTACCATAAGTTAAGTCCTTGCATTCTTTTCGAAAATCAAGTCGTTTCTCATAATCCATTAAATGTTGTTTTTGACTTCTATTTCCATGAAGTGCATCACGCTTTGCAATCTGTGATTGATTGAACTTTTCTGGGTCATTTGAAAGTTGCTTGCATTCTTTTCCTTTAACAATATACATTCTTTCATAGCATTAATTCTCCTTTTAGCCATAACTTTAAATTCATCTTCTTGTGCTAGACAATAGAACTTGGACATCTTTGCAGTCTGCAAAATAGCCATTCAAATTTCAAATAATAAGAAATGGGTATAGAGGACATCAATAAATATCTAACACAAGACAAAATGCTGTCCTAGGTTGGGAGGGGAGGTGGTTTATGAACTTTTTTCATGGAACATATGATCAAAAGTACTCAAAGGATAGTGTGGTTACTGGTTATTTTGGGCAAATTTTAAAAAGTACCCATGGCACTTTTTTATTCAAAATTTGGGTGTTAGGTGTCTGGAGCTAATTCTGAAAATTACCTGGGTATGTTTTTATCTAAAATAGACGAAAAAGTGGCAAAAATACTCAATAGGTATGCTAGAAATAATATACCTACTTACTTGTTTCAAAATTGCTCCTATTAGTACTTTAGTAGTAGAAGTCGTATCAAAAAGGCCAGTTTAGTCAACCAGGCTGATGTCAGCCATGCCAAGCATAAATTCTTCCCTGTACACATAGGCTAAGGATGTGAACTGCTGAATGGATAATTCCACTCGACTGCAAGGAATATCCTGGGCTGAGAGCAGAACACCAATCCTGGACACAGAGGTCTTGCAGTCCATCAACACCCGTGACTTCAATCAGACTGCGAAGCAAGTCAATGCTTGTAAGCAAATCAAGTCGTCAGTGCTCATTACATGTAATGTTATTTCATGATTAATTCACTCAAAACTTGTGATTTAACCACGATTTTTAATGAGTCCATGTTATGCGGAAGTGATTTCTGTACTCTAACTCAGTAACTATGGCCTGAGTGCACAGGATACTGGTTCACAAAATGAAAAATCATGCCTTGAAAAAGACTGAATAATCATTGCCTGGCATAAAGGTAAGTGGGTCCTGGGTATCATTATAAGTTCCTGACTTTAAGGGGAAGTGTCACTGTCCCAATAGTATAGAAATATGAAATATATGATTTTTGTGCCATCCTATGGTCTGATTTTCATGAAACTTGATAATATCGTGCACTTTAACGACCATAAGTGAATTGCCAAAAAGTTTATCATAAGCTCATTTCATCTCCATTTTATGGGCAGTTTTTTATTCAAAAAATTTTCAACAATTTCTGCCTGAAATTTATATTCATACTATTTTAAGCTCATATTTTGGTTATTATGTTTGCAATTGTTTTTTATCTCAAAATCTATGATAGGAAAAAGACAATAGCAGTTGCAATGCAGCAACTGTCGCTATGTCACTACACTGCAACTTTGGGGGGGATGAAGCCCAAAAAAAACCAAAAAAAACCTAGCCCAAGAATCGGAAAAGTAGGGTAGGCCTTGGTTTTTTTTGGTTTTTTTTGGTTTTTTTGGTTTTTTTGGTTTTTTGGTTTTTGGTTTTTGGGTTAGGTTTTTCAAAAATTTTGACTTTTCATGCCAATATGGATTGTTGATGCTATTAATGTGTTGTTATTGATATTGCTATGGTTTGGAACAATATTCGGCAGTTTTTAGAGATGTTTTGGGTGATTTATGGTGTTTTATATGACAAAATAAGTACGTCAAGGCCTTTTTTTGGTGAACTATCAGTGAACCACTGCTCCAGAGTTGCTGAGGGTCAGCCAGCATGGATCAGCAGGGGTTCATAAGGGGTCAGACTTGAATCACCAGGCCAGGAGGCCACTCAGTGCTGAAATAAAGACATAGGGGCCTGCAAACTGCCAGGTGCTAGTGAACCAGGTGGTTTCTCAGGGCTCACTGGTTCGCTCCTGGCTGATAAAGTTCGGACTAGTGTCGTCTGAGATTAACAGGGTGTTTTGCACTGGAAGAGTCACCATGTTAAAAGGATAGCCAAGGGTCGCCAGGGGTAAGTCACCTATGATTGCCCAATATCAGGTAAATGTCAGCAGGATCCAGGGAGCCAGGCAATGGGTCCCCATGCTACCATGGGATCAAAAGGCTTGAGGCAGGGAAGAAGTCGGGTGAAACAATCAAGACATCACTCATTCAGCCAAGGTTCAGCACGAAGTCAGCCAATGGTCATAAAGGGACCACTATTGCAGTCAGAAGAGGCGAAGGTCACTCAGGTTTTTACTTCTTGCTAACTTGCTAGGGCTCAGTAAATTATCAAATAGGTATCAGAAAAGGGTCAGTCAAATTTCCTTTGGGGTAGGTAAGGAGGTAAGGGTTTACCAGGGATCAACCAAGTGCAGTTTCACCCTTGACTCACCTACCTTCCAAAGCACAAGGAAATATTTCCTGTGTGCTGGCAGTATATATGCAACTTATGTCCATGGAAGAGTGGAGAGAACCTATATGTCTTGCCTGGCTCAATGCGGTGGATGTCCTAGCTGCATGGCTCATTAAACAAGGAACTGAAACCGCAGGGCTCCATACAGGTTAGCCCTACACCTTCTGGTAATAAAGTAATAATGTTGCAATGTATATGCCTCTAGTTGTAATATGCTGAAAAGGGTCAGGAAAGGGTCTGTAAAAGTATACCCAGGGTTAGGGGCACTCAGTCAGCTAGTCAGTTGAGATAAAGGATATGATTGGCCTTGGTTCAGCAGGAGGAATGCAAATGTAAGGTCCAGGACTCATTAGAGCGATAAAGCTGAGAATCAGCCTAACTTACTAGGCAGCCTAAGTAAGTACGTAAAATACAATTGACAGGAAGCTCACTTAGGCCTAAGCATCACCCCTCACAAGACGAAATATGTTACATATGAAATTGCAGGATCAATAATCCAACTTCTATGAATTCAATCGGAGTATAGAAAGATAAGAAAATAAGTATTCCCCTGATATATTATGTCGTATACCTCCTGGCCCTGATGACCCTTGCTGACTCCCAGGTAGCTCTTAACAATGGCTTGCTACTTAAATGACCTCTGGTTGTCGGTTGACTCTCGTGTGACCCTTGGCTGACCTGTCGCCTGGTGAATGATCCCTGGATCAGTGACTCACTCTAGACTGATAATTATTTAACGACACTATGTGTGACTGATTTGACATGTAGTATTGACTTTTATTAATCATTGGCTGGCCTCTCCCTACCTGACCAATGACCTTTCTATCATTTTTTCAATCAAGTTTTATAGTCGTGCATAGTGCGTACATTGTATAGATGAGCTTTTAACTTTATTATACTGACCATGTTCTAACAGTTTGATAAACAGGTAGGTCCTACAACAGTAGTATGACCCTTTTGGCAAAAAAGCTCATATGGGACTGGCCTGGAAAAAAGTACCCTCAGACTCCAGAGTAAGGAGTTAGGGAGATCTTCAGGTTTAGATTTAGTATTAGGGATTAGGGTCCCAAAAATGCTTTGAAGACTAACAACTGGGGCCATAGTTACTTAGTTAGGGTTAGGGATGGTGTTATACATTAGACATTAGTGAATGCCTTCATAAAGGTTTCTCTTTGGAATCCATTCTCACCTTACTAACCCCAGAACCCCTCTCAGCATAGGACTATTTTATTTCTTGGCCAACAAAGGGGTCAACAAAAAGCCATAAATGATCTTGTTAATCGATTATAGGCCTTTCAGTGTGTGCTTTATAAATGGGTGTTTTAATGAGTGTTATATGAATTATTTAACCTTTATTGAAGCTATTCAAATATCAACATCAAAACATTTATAAAAGTTCATCATTAAAGTGATATTTGTGAGGACTGAGGTGCCAGGTAGGGTCAGTCAATGTTTACAAAGAGGTCAGAATCCAGTTTAAGTTGTAAAATTTGTCGAAACACAGTCATAAATAGTGTTAAAGTGTTAACATAGTGGATCAGTCGAGGGTGACCAGTTACCACTGACCAAGGGATCAGCCTTGAAAGGTGCACTAGGAATTCAACTAGGGTCAGTAGGGACAGGGGAGACCCCCTGAGAGAACCGCAACGTGTCACTTGGGGTTCACACAGGGCCCTGGGATCAGCTCTAATATATAAATGGCAGCTTTTACTTGAATGACTACTATTGGAAGTCCTTATGACAAGAATGCCTAAGAATGCAGAACTGAAAAACTATAGGAAAGAGTAAAGGTACCTATTGGAAATGATACTATATACTTGATGAAAAATCTCTGCAAGTGTCTTAATAACAGAGGAATTTTAGTAGTAACAATAGTAAAATGTCTTTTTGCAAATCAACAAAACAGTCATGAACGTGAATTTGGAATAATTGGACCAATTTCAGAACGATTAGATGAGTGAAAATATTTAGTTATATTCTGTAAATTACACAATTATAGGTCAGGTTTATTCTACATACCAAGCTCCTGTGGATCTACAGACATATTAGACATCATGAAACAATCGCATTTTAACTTAAAAATCGTTTGGAAAAGGTGCTAGAAAATTACTAAAATGTAACCCAAAAAACCAAAAAAACCAAAAAACCTAGCCCAAGAATCGGAAAAGTAGGGTGGGGCTTGGTTTTTGGGCCCCTTCCCAACTTTTTTGAGATTTGTTTAAAGCATGAAGTAACATGCTAACATTGAACTGTCATGTTCTTTCTCATCCTATATTTTCTCTCTCAATTCTCATCCTACTATTGGGACAGTGGACCCCCTCCCCCTTTAAGGCCATTGAATCATAAGCATTATGCAATGCTTGTGATGCTAAATTATTCACATTAATTATAAGTAGACAGTTATAGCCACATTCATGACAAATTAACTCTCAACAACTATATCACTTGATGTTATTAAACCACATAGATAGTTTATAATTTTACAATATGTGTCACAATTGTCAGTTAAGTCACTAAAGTAAGTTTTTCATATAGATGGTAGAATCTTACTGCAATACCTATTCACTCTTTGTGCAATAAAAAAACATGAACATTAAGGGTAGGTAGTCATTTTTGAAAATTTGTTCAAGTACCATGGATGCTTTTTCCAACAAAAAAGGGGTAGTAGGGTTTTTTTGGCAAACATAAAAAGATACCCTGGTAAATTTTCTGATTGCCACTATGAAAAGGTTGGGTTTGAAAAATTTTGGACTCAGAAATGATGCTTTTTAGTCAGTTTTCTGAAAATTTTGCCAGAAATACCACGAATTTGTGGCAAAATTTTTTAAAAAAGTGTCAAAAATTGGATATTTTGATTCTGTATTTCTGTAATCAACCACTAAAACCCCAACCCTGCAATCAAAGGTAATCATTTGAAAACACCTCCTCCTAGATGATTACAGGGGCGTGTCGAACTCATGTGTGCACGGCTTTTCCATGTGCGGCGTAATCGTGCGCGGCTCGCTGCCTGTTAATTACAGGCAGCAAGCCGTGCACTATTATGCTGCACATTGAAAAGCCGCACATATATGAGTTCAACACCCCACCGTTACATAATATAATCATTAAGAAGTTGAAATAATGCTGCATCCAAAACAAACACTACTTACTGGTTGAAGATTAGTTGGTTCCCAATTTAGCTTAGAGAAGGGCTGGAAAATAGCTTTAGCATACTCAAAAGCATTTTCTTGTCTGAAATTCCATTCTGTCAATGATTGTCTAAATTCTTCAAGAGATCCACATTTAATGGACTCATAACCTTTCAGGGTTGAATGTCATGTCTATACCTGTTACAAAACTGTATAAATTATGAAGACATTCGAATATCAAGACATATAAAATAATAAATAATCAAATTTATCAGTGCATCATCGCCCTTTCTTTACAAATATATCAAAGTATGAATATCAACAAAATATCTGTAGGGTAAAGCGGGGTGAAGTGGGACAATTTGAGACATATTCAGGTGCCACAGTCACACTTTTAACGAAAAATTAATTTTTGGTTGATGATTTTAGCAATGAACCCATCCTCTTTCCATAGAATTGGTCGAAAAAATCTCAACCAATGGTTTTCATATAGAAAAAAGCTGTCCATCTTTCCCCGCAGCATCCCACTTCACCCTCATGTGGAGGTAAAGAGGGACAGTCTCTGTAGCCCTGAGATAACCATTTGAGAAGTTTATTCTTCATTGGACATACAGTTCTTTAGAATGTTGAATAAAACCACTTTGGAACAGAGAAAGATTGAGTCTAATTGGGCAAATTGGAATTGAAGGAATTGGTCCACTTTACCCCAAAAATTATTCTTTTAGATTTAAACTTTCAAATTTCATAAAGAGGTTCATATATGGCCAAACATGGAAAAATAAGTACTCTTAGGCAAGAATTTTGGTTTTTGGTCATTTTACAGCCTTTTTAAAAATGTCCCACTTTACCCGCTCACCTAAAAAACTTCGTAAATTTGTTGTATGGGAACCATTTATCGATTTTTCTCCATTCCAACGGTTCAGTTGTCATCTGAGTGAAGCCCAAAATGACGAAATTTAATGAGAAAATGTAATTACCTATAATTAACACGTTGTGGGGAAAGAGGACACTGATAGTTAACAAGGATAATTATCACAATATAAGCAATAAAAGCATTTGCAATTCATAATTTGTTTACTAAAACATCCTTATAAGTTTCTCAGGCATGAAATTCTTTTTCATTGAAAATCATGTTAATGGGGAAAGTGGGACAGTCAAGTCAGATCAAATGAAATCATGTATTCCTAAGGAAACAATTATGCTGTGGAGGTTGTTTTTCATCAAGATTTTTCACTTTGTTTGTAGTATACTTTATTTTTCTTGAAAATAGCACTAAATGATATGGTATAATAATTTTTGGGGGAAAGTGGGACAGTAGCGCAAAAATTGTCAAAATTCAATAAAAATCAATAATTTTAATTCGTGATGCTGTATTAAAGGTTTGATAAGCATTATTGATATTCTCATATACATAAGTCACAAAAACAAGGCGGTTTTCGATTAGTTCCATACTTTTTATCAATTGTCCCACATTACCCCACCAATCCAATAATCAAGATTAAATTCTGTTCCACTTTCCCCACTCACCTGTAAAGTCTTGTTAAATAGAATTCCATCTAAATTATAACAAATAAATGTCTAGATCATTATAAAATCAATTGTTATTGCTGTACCACTTTACCCCACAATGGGTAAAATATAAAATATGACTGTCCCACTTTACCCAGTGGCTTTTATTGCATGAAATACTGTTGGGGAGTTGCTTTGGAAAATTTTCGAAAATTTGTCCCACTTTACCCCACATCGTTCTTATGCATCATTTTGACAGTGTTCCTCTTTACCCAAAGTGTATTCTTCACCATAGCTTTGCATAGGTGAAGGTTTTTTGAAATTTCGTTAAGTGTCCCACTTTCCCCCCAGGTGTTCCATTTCACCCCAATTTGTCCCTCTTTACCTCCTGTCCCACTCCACCCCGTTTTACCCTATGACATTTCTCTTAAATGTTTATTAGCATGGATATAACAGACCAGATTAGGCTAAGTGGGACTGATTGGCTGAACCAGATGCATGACATCATTATTATAAAGGATTAAGGCAGTTGAAGCACCATGCTTAGCGCAACCCAAACGCTGGCTAAAATCGGAGTTGAAATCCTGCAATTTTTTGCAGGGTAGTAGAAAAATAAATAAGGCATTATTTTTATTTGAATTTAGGCTTTAGATTTTCCGTAATTAATGCTCAAAGTTGGAAAAGGAATCGCGAAAAACAATATCGAGTTCAAGATTTAATTCACCAGTTGTGCGCGTCGTTATGGTGATTGCGCACAAAAACTGCACGTGCATTTTAACGAAGAATCTGCCATTTCGTTACTGTGTACTTTGGAAACGTTTCAACTGTTTTAAGTCATATTATGCACCTTCCAGGCATGTTTTTGCTATGCATTCAAAAACCCTATAGGCACCAGGGTACCGTGCGCAATAAATTATTACGCACTGAAGTGCCAAAATCAGCATCTATTACGCACTGTAGGTCATAATAATTTATTATGGTGTGCGTAATAATTTATTTCGCACAGTCGACCCAGCTGTACCTTCATATCATAAATTAAAACATTTCCTTGTGTTTGAAATTATCCCCTTTTTTACGAGTAATTACGGTGCATAATTCAGTTTAATAACTTGTAAAAATTGCAAACCTCTGCATTAAAAACCTCGGCCTTCGGCCTCGGTTCTTAATGCGATATAACACACTCGGGCCTATGGCCCTCATGTGTTATATCAAGGTTAGCAATTTTTACTTGTTACTAAACCCTTCAATTTACGTTCTCAATGGAATTTGCGAGTTTGGTAAAAAGATTACGACAGAAGACTATACTCTAATCACTATTGTAGGTGAAAAGGTAAGACTTGAGCATTTTGTTTCATTGTGAAAATCAGCAATAATTCTTCCATGTGAAGATATTCGTAGTTTCGATGATTTTTTGCGGGGATGCGACAGAAGGAGATATTTATAATTCAAGGAAAAAGCAATTTCAAGGAAAAAAGCAATTTGTATTTCATTTCTTTATTACACACACAAATCAAAAATAACTATATTGGTATAAATTACTATAATATTAGGTCAATGATTGGAAGGATCTGAATAACATTTTATTTCTTAAGTTGTTAGGCATATATTGGTAAAAATATTTTCCTAATTTCATTTTAAGTCATTATGTGCCTTCAAATAGGATAACAACACCAGCACTGTCCACCAGCTTAGAGAGTGGCATTCCTTTAGGGTAATTAGGCAGTCCATCTCACTTGTGTGCAGAAACGGGGACAAGGATGCTTGTACTTGCCCACTTAAGATCACACAAGAAGACAATTTTGGACTTTTGGGTAAGGTTTTAGCAGGTGGACACTTCAAACTTTCATAAAACGAAAGTTAGGAAAAATTGTTTTTCATAATAAGGAAGTCATTATATTTTACAATATCCCTAGAGTAAGCATATTGGGGGTAATGAGCTTCTCAGAGAGATTTAACCACCACAGGAAAGTGTCACATTTGATAGAATACTTCAGAAATTTTTTTGTATGATAGCTGTTCATTGACATTTGGCAAAGTAAGGGAGACCCCCTCAAGTGGGAGCCAAGTGACATACCAGATTATGAAAATTTTGTGATCTAGTTATAGGAGACAAAGTTGTGTTCAAGTTAGAAGTGGGTTCTAAATAGTAAATAGTTACAGATAAAAATGAGGTCAATTTTGATTCAATGAGCTTGGATTCAAATTTGTTGCCCATCTTTTCTGCGAATCTGAAGTTTGGATGAGAAAACCAATGTTCTTGAGTTCTTCTTACTTACTGTCCTAAAGATTAATTTACAATCACAAAATCTGCAATATTTTTGATTCATAATCAAATCCTATGTAGATATTTCGTTATTTCGTTACATTGCACCCCTACCCCCAGTAACAAAAAATTGCCTCAATGACTTAGTTCAATTTATTGTACGTCCAACTGACTATACGTCCAATGAAAGATAAAACCCGACGGGTTTTCTCGTGGTATTATAATTGGTACATTGCTATGCAATAGAATTCATCACATATATTCATAGCGGATCAAATGTACAAACTGTAATTCACCCAAAAGAATGCTGGCAACCATCTTAATCATAATATCATTATACAGTAATGATGCAATGAAATTCATCACATATATTCATAGCAGATCAAATGTACAAACTGTAGTTTGCCCAAAAAATGCCAACCATCTCAATCATAATATCATTACAGTAATGATGGTTTGTGGTCGTGGCTGTTTAATCTACAAAATTCATATTGGGCACAAAGAATTCAATTTAGCAAAATATGCTGGTCTGCTCAGTAATATTGCTCAGTAATATTGAATTGAATAATTTTGACATAACCCCCCCCCCCCCCAATGGCAACTTAATTATTCAGACCAATCTGAAGAAAAGAAATATCACAAATACATGTGACTAAGACATGTATTAGTCACATGCATTATATTCATGTAAAAAGTTAAACTGAATATTTTGTGGAATTTACTAAAGCTAACATTCAAATGTCTGATGATCATTGATGATGAAAACAAACAAATTTCAATAGAGGAATGATTCACTAAACCACTGTGGCCAGGCAGCGCAGTGGTTTAGGGCATCATGCTTCAAATCAAGAGATTGGTGGTTCGATTCCCAGCTGTGCCTATAGTGCTAAGGGTGAGAACTCTCACCTAAGCAGCCACACGGTTCACCGGGAACTGTAAGGGAGGGTTAAATGAGGAGCTGCCCATTGCAGCGAAGTCTCAGGTGAAGAAAGTATGAATTACACTTCCTTAACTGTCACTGGCTTGATTACACTTGAATCCTTCAATTCCTGTCAATGGCTGTTACAGCTGTTGGAATAGAAGTAAAGCCATAAAAATAAAAATCACAAACTACATACACCATTATTCAACAGAAAATTCCTATATGACAAAAATATCTTCTTCAGGCACTCTATATACTCAGGAGCACACAATTCTGAGTTTACAGGGTTTGTGATAAGTCGGCACCCAAAACCATAAAAGCTGGTAAAATAAAATAAAATAAAGTATTTTGATTAACACATCAACAATGTTTCCATAAATCAACTGCCTTCAAACTTCCACTAACATAACATAATAACACTATTGATTGCAGCTCTTTCATTTTGATCCATTGTGACAAAGAAATGATTTGCAGAATTTAATGTAAAGTAAAGTAAAGTAAGCATAATGGTATTAAACCATCTCTAATCTCTACCCAATTGATCAATATCAAATGTTAACAATTATTTAGCACCATTTCACTCTGGTGCCCATTCCATAGTAACATTAATAAAAAGCAATTTTACAAAAAACAAATAAGAAGTTATTCAATAAAGTTATTCATAAAAAGTTATTCATAAAAAGCTCTCGCAATTTAAACACCCCGAAAGCTGAGGTAGGTATTGGACTGAAGATGCCTGCACACCACTCATCTTGGTGTGACTCATTAAGATCCTACTGCTCTCCACATTGCATTACCTAAAGGAATCATGTTGGTGTTCAAGTATGGAGTTGGAGAAAAGTCTTGCAGATTGATGTCTTGAAGAAAGATTTCTTTTTAATTCAAACATATTCAATGTGATAAAATTAATTTTAACTTCCACAATGACAAAATATCAAAATTGATAAAAACACTGAAAAGCCTGTAAAAATAGTTAGTCAAATAACATAATCAAATAATACCAAATGGTAGAATATAAAAATTAAATGCGCGCCCCGACTCGCAGAGTCCGGACAGGCAACGTCTGGCAAAACTTGATTAACTTTCTAAACACGTATATCCCTGTGTGGCTTGCGCTTCCAATTCCGCCTTCCCCAGCGTAGGGAAGCGCGCGGCGCGTACACACACACCTATGCGGGCTTAGGAAAACACTTCCTAAGCCCGCATAGGTGTGTATACGCGCCGCGCACTTCCCTACGGAGCCTTATTTTGCGCGCGCAAGCGCGCCTTTTCAGAAAAGAGGCGAAAGCGCGCGCAAGCGCGAACAAACAGGGACGCGAAACATGTGGTAAAAAAACTTACCAGGGTTTATCATCAATAAAAAGGCCTCGTCTATCGAAGATGGCCGACCGGCCGTTTACCTCTTTTCATGTTCACGTTCGCGTCGAGCATGCGCAGCCCGGCGCGCTTCCTCAGTTGTCTTTGCCCATGCCAGCGGCGTTGCCTGGCCCCTGCGCGCGCGCCTCGACATGAAGAAATATGGGGCAGGCTTGCCAGGCGTTGCCTGGCCCCTTCGCGCGCGCCCGCCCCGCCCCGATTCGCAAGGGCAGGCGACGTCTGGCAAATCGTACGATCTTCTGCCTAGGTATACACTGGTATACACTTATTGGGTAGCACATAGTGATACTGTTGTAGGATGTTACCCTACCCTCCGCTGCGCACGAGTGGTGCGCGCAGGGATGGGAGAAATCCATCAAGTGATACTGTTGCATTAATTGCACGAGGAAGAGATGAGTGCCAATAATTGTACTTATCACCTGAGGAACCAAGGTGAAGTCGAGTGTTGATTAAAGTTCTATATTTGGAATTGGGGCAGTGCTTGTTCAATTCATTGTCTCCAAGATGATCTCCTTTGTATGATGATTCCCCCCTAATCTTCAAAAAATATCAATGTTATAATTCTTTAAAATTGTATAACCTTGAAATTTTTGACGATTTGATATTGATATAATTTATATTTATTGATTGATAGTACAAATAATAAAATAGTTGTTTGATTAAATAGTTGTTTGATTAAAAATAGTTGTTTGATTGTATACGTTACCAAATAAACTTATTGGATGGTTAAATCCGATGTTCCCAACTGTGGGGTTGGTCCATTAAGTATCACTCTCAAAGGGCAGTGGATCGACCAAGTACTGCACCAATCTCAAATACATATTTTCAAATATGCCAAGTATAACACACTTATTGGTACAAGGCATCCGCTGATTGCAATTAGTGTAACTGTATTAATTTATCCAACTGCATACTTGAACACCAACACAATTCCTTCATGTGATGCAACGTGGAGAGCAGTAGGATTCTATCAATGAAAAACCTATTTCAATTCCGTTGACTTTGATTGCTCATGGTTTGATCACCAAAGAGGTTACCAATTGTAAAGCACTAATACTGCAAAAATGGACTTCAAATCAGGACTAGTTTGCACTGTAGTTTTGTTACCAGTTTCTAGATCACATTCAAACATTACTTCTTACATTAAGAAACCCTCCATTTGGTGATAAGCACCATCCTCAATTAATGTAATTTTTTGCTGTGTTGTAATGTGACTATGACACTCCTACTTGTTCTTTGTTGTACATTTCTATTTTAATTTTCAGTACATAGGAGGCTGGAAGATCCAGTAAGAAATGGAAGTTTGACGAAAACAGAGTTCTGAGAACAGCGTTGATGTGTTCCTCTTTCATTTCATTTTATCTCTCTGGTTATTATGAATTATCATCATTTGATCCTTTCTAACTTGACTTTGTTAATATTACTTTACTATTTATGTTATTATGTTTGTTTGTTAATTTAATCTTAATTACGATTGTCATATGACCAGAAAGAATTAAACTGTTCAAATTATGGTGTAATGTGCTACTAAATGTAAAATTATTTGTTTTATTAAAAACTTATTGGTTTTTATTCTATTTACTAATTTTCCTTGAGTTATGGCTTCCACTGGTCTAGTGGGACATGTGGTTAGGGCATGTATTAGAAGAGAAAGGTTCATTAAGGGACATAAACATCGTGGACCTAAAACAGGGAAAGATGACCGTACTGGATCATTTTGGAGGGATGACTTAAGAACTACATCAAGATACGGATATGTTTCAGAAGATGGTACTATGTTTATTGAGGACCCTATTATGGTACCAAAATTTGTTGTACCTAATCTAGATAAGTTTAAGCTGAGAGCATTTGTATCATCTGAAATAAATATTAAGGAATCTGATTCTGATGAACCCATTCAATATTTGGATACAATATCAATAAACACTGGAAGCTTTAAATGATATTTGTTGTACATCCAAAAAATATTACAACCGATGTCTTGAAAACAAGGTCATAAAAATTGATCCATTATTCTTATCTTATTGTTTCATTATTTCCTACTTCAACACAAGGTGTTTTGTTCTGCTAATCAATCCATACTTGATTTAGAATATGGTTCTAGGAACATCTATCTGCAAGAATTTGGCTTGATTTTAACTAAATATAAACAATAAACTTGTTCCATGTGGTAATTTTGGTTGCATAAGAGCTCTGATCAGGAAGGATAAACTCATGATGCTTTTCAATTGTTGCATGATTGTATAGCTAATTAAGATCCCTGAAGTACATATTATGCCTTTATGAAGAGGTGTGTGTGTCTGTGTGTACCGATGTTATTATATAAGATACTTACTAACATAAGATTCAATGATTGAAATAATGATAATTATTTGTTGTTCAACTTTGGGAAAGCCCTATTAGAGCATCAGATTATTCTTATTTACCTAATAGGTAGAGATTTTGTTTGTTTTTGTTTTCCTAATTTAGCATTCTGTTAATGTGTTATGTTCTTGAAGACTGGTGAATACAAACCTGTCACTCAAGTTCAAATTGGATCTAGGGACACTTCTGTTTGATCATAGTTAGTCCTACAGTGCACACTTAACTCTGTATTTTGGAGCTGTATTTTTTCAAAGTAAAACAATGACAAACAGAAGTGGACTTAACCAACTTTTCTATAATCAAAACTATCATTAACTCTGACACCATTTACTGGTAACAAGGTATGGCCTTACTACAGTAGCTGAGCCATGCCCTGTGTGCATTATGAGCCCCACGGGTTTGCTCGACGGTTTTCAACAGTTTTGACCTTATAAAACAACTTGTAGGTGCTGCCGCATCGTGTATCGACGCAACACATGGTGATATGGCCACGCCCTTTTTGGGCGTGAGAAAAATCGAAATCCTGAAAAAAGTCAATATATGGCATGATGGGTGTCTACAATAACGTTTTTTGACACGAGAAATCGATTCCTGCAACTTATTATGGCCTAAAATGTTTGGTTTTTGTGTTATGGCCACGCCCTTTTTGGGCGTGGGAAAAATCGAAATCCCGAAAAAAGGTCAATATAGGGCATGATGGGTGTCTACAATAACCTTTTTTGACACGAGAAATCGATTCCTGCAACTTATTTTGGCCTAAGATGTTTGGTTTTTGTGTTATGACCATTGACCACGCCCTTTTTTGGGCATGGGAAAATCGAAATCTTGAAAAAATCAATATGTGGCATGATGGGTGTCTACTTTAACGTTTTCTGACACGAGAAATCGATTTTTATTTTAATGAGATCATGACCAAGTACTGAATAGGGAAGATAGATAGATAGATAGATAGATAGTTGACGGAAGGCTTACTAAAGCCCCCGTAGTGCCCCCAACACACAGGATTGGAGGACATATATGCCCGACCATACCCTTCCAGAAACATTGGCCGACATGTTTCCTTGGTGGTATGCGAGCAGTAATCATATTTAGTACTCCAGTGAGTACGTCTCTGCATTAGCATAGCTCTAGTGCAGAGATATGATTGTGATGACTGCAGTCGGCCCTGTCTAGTGAAACCAGGTAGGATGTGGGGTCTCTATAACTAGACTGGATCCAGTGATCTGGTAGTTCCACATGCTCCAACTGCTGCAACAATGCCCTCAAAAAGTTAGTGCTGCGCACAGGTTCTCCATTGGCTAGTGCCTATGCACAGCCGTACAGGGAGGCCTGCACACTGCACAGGGGACATGATCGATTGTACCTAGGGAGTAGTCCTGAAAGAGTTGCTGAAAGGTTTCCTGAAAGGGTTGGTCGTTGAGACTTTTATGGTAACAACATAACTGATAAGCTGCATGCAGCATGTGCATTGTGCACGCACTGCATGCGAATGTGCTGCGCTCAAAAATGATTTGAATATGTGTAATTGGTGGGATCTGGGTGTGTTCGTTTGCATCTGTTTGCGATCAAAGTGGAGTTGTGACTCATAGTATACCTTGTGTTAATCTGCGTGTCAGATCACCAGTCTCTGGGAGATGCCTGAAGGGGGAAGAGAGGAGGAAAGTAGCAGAACTGCAAGCAAGAAAAGGGATTCAAGGGAACTGGGGAAGAAGGGGGTTACGAGGGAAGGAAGAAGAGAGCCAAGGAAAGGGCTGCGTGGTGTGAAGTAAGGTGAGGAGGGTGAAAACAGGGGGGGGACAGAGAAGTGGGATGATATGGACACAGAGCTGGATGAGAGTCAGCTCTGTGCTGCCTGAACCTTAGCATGACCCGGGGTGCACCTGGCAGAGCGAAGTAAGCCGGAGGGTGGAACAGGACTTAGCTGGCTGCCTCGTGACACAAGAAGTGCCAGAGACAAGACCACCTTATAAGAGAACATGCTGCGCAATATCCTCCCAAGGACTTGAACCCGGAACCTAAGGAAACATGCCTTTTTGCTCTACCAATTGAGCTACCAAGCGGATTGGTAGCTCAATTGGTAGAGCAAAAAGGCATGTTTCCTTAGGTTCCGGGTTCAAGTCCGGGTCAATCCCATACTTTTCTG
Source organism: Beroe forskalii (assembly GCA_011033025.1). Lineage (NCBI taxonomy): Eukaryota > Metazoa > Ctenophora > Nuda > Beroida > Beroidae > Beroe > Beroe forskalii. The sequence continues at coordinate 654,880 of WFMF01000051.1, read as the reverse complement.
AGTTTCTTCCCTATTCAGTACTTGGTCATGATCTCATTAAAATAAAAATTACCCCCATCTTCCACAACCGAGATCAGCCCGTGTACGTTGTGTGTTACCTTCGCTGTAGACAGCAGGTTGTACGATGTGTGTGTATAGTGTGTATAGTAATCTTGCAGTGTTGGAAATATATAAAATTAATTCCGAGAAATCGATTCCTGAAAATAATTTTGGCCTAAGATGAACGGTTTTTGTGTTATGGCCACGCTCTGAGAGCCATATCTGTATTTTATGGGGGAGAAAAGTTGCGTTTTTTGGCCTTAAAACTGCCTTTTTTCGCCAATTGAGGTCTCGAGGGTGACCAAATAAAGGTGAATCTTTTAAAGGCCGTAAAAAATAATTGCCCTCTCAAAAAACACCCCTTAAATATGTGTTTTCAGCACATTTTGGCCAGAAGACAGATATGGCTCTCAGAGCTTCATTTTACGTTCGGCAAGCTTAAGAATGGTACCAATGAGTTCCGAAATTTTCAGCACATTTTGGCAAGAAGACAGATATGTGCTGAAAACACTGAATTTCGCATGTAGCTTTTATCTAATTGTATATTGAGATAATGCGGGCCTGCCTGCTCGTTTAGCAGCATGTACAGTGCTGTGTACACACCATGGTATTTCAGAATAGCGTTGATTTAGAGGGACTGGAGGATCCTGGAGACAAGAAGTTTCAGAGGACTCATGTCAAAAAGCTTGAAAAGGCAAAGAACAGTGTTTTTGTAGAGATCAGCAAGGAGATATGCAGCAATCCAGATAACCACGCCTACGTTTGTCAGCATTACTTTCAGAGTAAGAAAGGAAAAGCTTGGTTTATGGATCGAAACAGTTTGTACCATCCTCAATGATTTCTGCTTTCCATGGCTGGTGAAAGCTGATGATGATATCGAGGCATTGAATAACGAGAAGATAACAGATCAGAACAAGATTATCGACCTCCAAAACAAGCAGATCCAGAAGCAGGAAGAACAGCACTCCGAAGTAAAGACTACAGTAGCAACGGAAATGAAGTCTTACGCTGCAGTTGTGTCAAAGAAATGTACGACAGCACTAGCGCCGAAAAAGCTCCAGGCAGCCGTTCAGAAAGCAACAGACTCTAGTGAACGGAGTAAGAATCTCATTGTGTATGGAATTGAGAAGGAAGAGGAGCAACTTCAGAGCAAGGTTGAAGAAATCTTGGCGGAGATCGACAAAAAAACAGCGATCGAGAATTGTGCCATAGTCGGAATGAAGAAGGAAGATTCGGTAAGATCTGTCAGATTCTCACTGAATAGCTCTGTCCATGTGCAACAGAATAACAGATTCTGAAAAGTGCACGAAAGCTACGCGATAAGGATGGGTTCAGATCAATCTACATCAGCATTTATCGGTCCCTGGAAGAGCAAACAGCTTCCAAGAAGCTAGTCGAGGAACTAAAGTTGAAGAGATCTAAGGAACTGGACAAAGTTCATGTCATCAGGAACAATAAGATTGTCAGTTTCAGTAGAGACAGTGTGCCAGAGGCATCTGGCAAGACCTGAGAAGTTTCCTGTTTCACATAATAGTGCGTTCGGAAAAGATTGTCACTTGCAATTTTCTGGAGAAACGGCTGCCGGGAGTGACTTTTTGATGTGATATTCGTTTTTTCAGACATTTTTTGGATTAAGATAATCGGGTTTTACAGATAACTAAGTTTTCTTAGCCAATTCTACAGCAGATTCAAATTTCTAATTATTTGCTCCGCTGTACGAAACTGACCACAAATTTCGTTGTCAAAGAAAACGCGCTATCAACGGACCCAAGAAGTTTGAGATAATCAAAATGAGGCTGTTGCAGCACACGTGGATGCTAACCAGAACAAATGGACTGTTTTTCGTCGAGTCGAAATATTCCTACGGGGGTGCTTTGACCTCAAAAGGATATGCCCCAGATAAGGCAGTTGCAACTTTTGCTCTGGTAATTGTCCAGAAATATGACATTTAAATTACTTGTAACGTTCGGTTATCGTGTTAGGCTATTAGTTCAGACCCTTCCGTACACGGGAAAACCATTTTTAAGATTTTGACTTATTTTCTTAACTTCAGAAACATGTGTGCAAGATGTGTACTGCATTATCGGTAACTGAACTGTTAAATTTGCCACTTTTTAGCTCTACCCATTATCAATAATGCAGGGTTAAATTGTACAGAAATTTGCCCCGGATGTCAACCAATCATCCTATTCTTTAGTTTAGGGCCTGAAGGCCCTGAATATGTCCTGAATAGTGAAATCGGACCATAAAAACATGGCCTTGAAGATGTAGAATTCGCCATACAGCGGAGCACCTGAAAACAATCAAAAAACAAGCTGGATGACCCACTCAAAAATCTTCGTTAACACTGAAAATTAGCAATTCAGTATGGTAGAGACCCTAGTACTCGACTATGTTGAAATTTTGATATTTCCGGTAATATTCGTCATTTTATGCCTGTAGTGACAATCATTTCCGAACGCCCTAGTATCACAATTCATTTTGTTATATTTGTAGGGAGCCATGTTATTGCGTGTGAAGCTTGCTTCAGATTTATGTGTTTGGCGACGGCAGTTTTTTGGGATTTATATTTCAATTTCATTGCTGTTCAATATAGTTTGAAGAGTCTTATATTAAAAAATCGGAAAAAGTGGACAAATCCAAGCGCCCTAAAAGTTGGTTATTCTGATTCGTCTCGACCAGACGAACTCATTGGTACCATATCTGTCTTTTATGGAGGAGAAAAGTCGCTTTTTTTGGCCTTAAAACTTCCCTTTTCGCCTATTTTCGCCATTTAGGTCTCAAGAGTGGCCAAATAGAGGTAAAAGGTCAAAGGCTGAACACGTAAAAATACTCGCCCTCTCAAAAAACACCCCTTATATTCTAATCATTTATGTTTCCCTTTAAATATTTTTTCAGTGCATTTTGGCCAGAAGACATATATGGCTCTCAGAGACCTTCATTTTACGTCCGGCAAGCTAAAGAATTGTGCCATGAATCAGTTGGTATCGTCGAAACTTATCAGAATAACCAACTTTAGGATTTGCCCTGGACATTTTCCGAAATTTTCTATTCAGTGTTTTCAGCAAATTTTGGCAAGAAGACAGATATGGCTATTAGCTCTCAGGGCTTCATTTTACGTTCGGCAAGCTTATGAATGGTACCAATGAGTTCTTCTCGTCGAGATGAATCAGAATAACCAAATCATGACTTTTTTCAATATTTCGATTTTCCCACGCTCAAAATGGGCGTGGCCAAAACACAAAAACCGTTCGTCTTAGGCCAAAATTATTTTCAGGAATCGATTTCTCGTGTCAGAAAACGTTAAAGTAGACATCCATCCAATGATGGATGTCTACTTTAACGTTTTCTGACACGAGAAAACGATTCCATCATGCCACATATTGATTTTTTCAAGATTTCGATTTTCCCATGCCCAAAAAGGGTGTGGTCAATGGTCATAACACAAAAACCAGACATCTCAGGCCAAAATAAGTTGCAGGAATCGATTTCTCGTGTCAAAAAACGTTACTGTAGACACCCATCATACCCTATATTGACCTTTTTTCGGGATTTCGATTTTTTCCACGCCCAAAAAGGGCGTGGCCATAACACAAAAACCAAACATTTAAGGCCAAAATAAGTTGCAGGAATCGATTTCTCGTGTCAAAAAACGTTATTGTAGACACCCATCATGCCATATATTGACTTTTTTCAGGATTTCGATTTTTCCCACGCCCAAAAAGGGCGTGGCCATATCACCATGACATGGTGATATGGCCACGGGTGAGCTCGACGGTTTTCAACAGTTTTGACCTTATAAAACAACTTCTAGGTGCTGCCGCATCGTGTATCGACGCAACACATTGTGTTGCGTCGATACCCCGCGCTATCCCAAAGTTTTATAAGGTCAAAACTGTTAACTCATCAATTTCGAGCAAGGGCTCATAATGCACACAGGGCATGGCTCAGCTACTGTAGTACCTATCTTGTTCAAAATTTTCTGTTGATTTATGTAAAGATTATTTTCATTTCATTTATTTCATGTACTGTAGACATGTAGTTTCCATTAAAATTATCTTATTTCAAACAGTTAGTCAGAAAAAGGGCAATGAAATTATTTATGGAACTTACTAAGTAGATTAGGAAGAAATTTTAGTAGTAAGGGATCATTCACATATTACGTAATCAATTTTTGGCCGATTTTAACCCCTCCCCTTGTAATCAAGTTGACAGTAGTGGTATTTGCTACGATAACATGTAACGTAATCATTCTGAACCCCCCCCTAGGTGATTACGTAATATGTGAATGACTCCTAAATAAATGAGATATCAGTTTTTGTAGAGTAGTCCATGAAACAAATGAAACTACAAAAATGATAAAAGGATAAAGATTAAGGAGCTATCCTAAATCTTAAATTGAATGGAAATTATGTTTTGTTACATCATAATGATACCAATTCAAATATAGACTTTCGACCCTAGCAAAATGATGTGACATTCAGTACAGTATTCAAGAAAAATAGCTGCAATAATAAACCAACTGCATCAGAGACACCCATTGCTGACAGCAGTCCTGGTGCTGAGTATAGTGATATGAACTTTGACTGTATGTTCAAAATCCTTTTTGATTGGTAATTCTGAGTTGGCAAGACATCCTTTCTACTTCAGGTTTGATGATCATGATACCACAGAAATTATGAGTATATATAGCTTATATAAGTATAGGTATTACCATATTATTTGTCATGCATGGATCCCAATTGACACTTCGATAATAAAAGTATTTGCTTTTCTGGACCTCAACTAATTTGTTCTATTTCAATTCATCAGTACTGTGAAGGAAAGTTTAATCCAGCCTTTGTGAGTACAGTTGGCATTGACTTTAAAGTGAAAAAACTGTGAAAGTGAAAGACAAACGCATAAAACTCCAAGTTTGGGATACAGCAGGACAAGTAAGCATAATCATTAATATCTAAAGTATATACTATATTATAATTTATCATACATGATTTATAATATGTTTCATAATACATCTGCTCTTGTAAGAGTCATTTGATGAAGTTTATTTTTTGATATTCAAATATGCTGTAAATATGGAATTGCCCATCCAACATGACCATCAAAGCATCGAGACCACTTACCTTTTCTTTTTTAATTTTTTCATAATCATTCCATAGTCATTTCATTTTTTGTGACCAATTCTGATCATATTCACTGTTCATAATGTTAGCTGTTTCTTCGATGCTGTACAGAAACTTAAATTAGGGATTGTTCACATATCACATAATAAATTTCTGGCCGATTTTAAACCCCCCCCCTCGTTTACAGTAGTTGTATTCGTTACAATAACATGTAAGGTAATCATTCAGAACCCCCCCCCAGATGATTACATAGGTAATATGTGAATGATCCTTACAACTTTACAATACCTACATCAGTAAATAATTGAAATAAGACTTACCAAATTATTTTATAAAATGTAACTGCTCTAGGAGAGATATAAAATCATCACCACTCAATACTACCGGCATGCTATGGGCTTCCTTGTGATGTACGATATCACTAATGAAACGTCTTTTCTTGATATCAGAAATTGGCTGATTCAGGTGAGAAAATAAACATTGTATCATAATTAACATTGTAAACCTCCCATTTCTAGGGGGACGGCGACATTTTCAGTTTGTCATTTTTCCTGCATGTTTTGATACATTCTAGGCGCTTTTTGTCACTTTTTGTCGCGTTTCGACACTTTTTGTATTTGACACCATACTGACATAGTCTGGCACAATTTGCCGCATTTTTGGACAGTTTTTGACGCGCTTTGTCGCGTTTTGACGCAATTTTGGGTACTCTTTTGACGTGTTTTGTCACGATTTGACCCTTTTGTCGCATTTTGACGTTTTTGGCGCATTTTGACGCTTTTTGGCGCATTTGACGCTTTTTTGGCGCATTTTTTGACGCTCTTTTTGGCGCATTTGCCACTTTTTGGCGCATTTATCGCATATTTCGACACTTTTGGACGCCATTTGTCGCGTTTACGCATTTTTGAACTCATTTCTGGCGCTTTTGACACTTTTTGTCGCGTTTTGACGCTTTTTGTCGCGTTTTGACGCTTTTTTTCGCGTTTTGACGCTTTTTGACCCTTTTAAATGGCTTTTGTCTGCGAGGTTGATTCAATTTTTAAATCCTTCATTACTGTATCCAATAGAGCTAATAAAAAGCCTATTTAAGTAATTAGCTAATTGATGTTTGCATGAGCCAGGCCATCACTTTTTTACCTCGAAGGTTTTAACTTCTATTCCAACAGCTGTACAGCCAATGACAGGAATCAAAGGAAACAAGACAGTGACGGTCAAGGAAGTGTAATCCATACTTTATTTGCCCAAGACTTCGCTGCAATGGGCAGCTCCTTATTTACCCCTCCCACACAGTTTCCTGTACTCCTGTACGCTCGGCTGAGTGAACTGTAGCGCTGCATAGGCTCAAAATAAATCTCTCACCCTTAGCTCAGTGGTGCTGGCCGGGATTCGAACTCATGATCTTTAGATCCTGTACCCAAATCGATACCACTACACCACTAAACCACTGACCCACAAATCAAATCACAGGTAAAATAGGTCAGATCTGGAAACATGCATGGAGTAAAGGGGATCATTTAAGTGATAGGACTGATAAGACAGGAGATTAGGAATATATTGATTATTACATTAGAAAACGGCTACTTACATAAAGCCTGTGCGCATTGTTTTATGAAACCCCCCCCAGCCTTGTGCCAACAATTTTTTTTGACCAACTTTTTGATGAGGGCTGTGCACATCTGATGAATTGACCAAAAATCATTGAGTGTGCCAACTTTTGATGCTGTTGCCAAGAAATTTATTTTATGTGAAAATCAATTCTTCACAAAAATGAATGATCTTGAATTAGGAATTAATTCTGTAAGAATAATTGTGTGCAATGTAAAAAAAAATTTGTGTTTCGTTATAATAATTTAAATATTTCCCTGTATTTCTTTTCAGCACAAAAAGTTGATGAAGTTGCTATTAAAAAGATGTACAGCAAAAAAATTGTTGCTGTGCAAGATATTTGATGTTTTCTTCTGTAAAGTTATTTATCTGTTAGCAAATCATATCATGATCAATATTTTGATGATTTGCATTTAAAATTTGTGTTTTCAGACCAAAAATCATTGAGTGTGCTAACTTTTTAGTGCTAATGTAAATTTCTTGATGTTTTGAATTTATAAAATAATGTATATGAACTTTCAAACTGAATCAGAAACCTTGCCATTAAATTTGCAGTATAGCATCAAAAAATTCATCAATATTTTGATATATTTATGAACTTTCAATTCTGGAACAATGTTTTATTTGTTCAACACTGTTTCTAATTCACAAAACATCAATTTATTGTCTTATCAACAGTTATAGGTTTACAGATCATTGATTTAGTAGCATCTCATAAATTTATAATTCAAAAGCACTGAATTTCTGGCCATCATAGTTTTCCTGATCTGATCTGTAGACTGAAACCACAGGGATTTAAAATTAATTAAACGAAAATTATCTGAAAGCGAAACCTTGCAATTAAATTTGCAGTATAGCACATCAAAATTCATCAATATTTTGATATATTTGGGCTTTCAATTCTGGAACAATGTTTTATTTGCTCAACACTGTTTTCTAATTCACAAAACATCAATTTATTGTCTTATCAACAGTTATAGGTTTACAGATCATTGATTTAGTAGCATCTCATCAAATTTATAATTCAAAAGCACTGAATTTCTGGCCATCATAGTTTTCCTGATCCCTGATCTGTACAAACCACAGGGATTTAAAATTAATTAAACGAAAATTATCCCTGGAGAACTGAATCAGAAACCTTGCAATTAAATTTGCAGTATACATCAAAATTCATCAATATTTCATATATTTATGGACTGACAGAAATTCTGGAACAATGTTTTATTTCTCAACACTGTTTTTTTAATTCACAAAACATCAATTTATTTCTTTAAAAACACAAATTTTATTTTAACATCTCAAATTGTTAATTCAAAATTTATTTATTGTCTGGACCATCAAATTTATAGGTTTACATCATTGATTTGAACTCTCATCAAATTTATAATTCAAAAGCATTGAACGAAAACCATCATAGTTTTCCTGAATCCATGATTAAATCTGTAAACTGAAACCATCAAAATTTCAAAATTAATTAAACGAAAATTATCCCAATTCTGGAACAATGAAAATTTTGCAATTAAATTTGCAGTTCACAAACATCAAAATTCATCAATATCAACAGTTATATTTTTGGACATTGATTTCAATTCTGGAACAATGTTTAAATTTTTAATTCAACACTGTTTTCTGGCCATCAAAGTTTTCAATTTATTGTCTTATCTGTTCACTGAAACCACAGATTCAAATTGATTTAGTAGCATCTTTCAAATTTATAATTTAAATTCAAAACCTTGCAATTAAATTTCTAGGCCATCAATATTTTCATTTTGGACTTTGATCCCTGAACAATGTTTTTGAAAACACTGTTTTAATTCACAAAACAAATTATTGACTTATAAACATTATTGGTTTAAAGATCATTGATTTAACCATCTCATCAAATTTGCAAAATTCAATTGATTTCAAAATTCAAAATAGTTATTTGGCCATCATATATTATTGATCTTTCAAGACTGAAACAATGTTTCAAAATTAATTAAACGAAAATTTTCTAATTCAGAAAACATGCAATTAATTTTCAGTATCAACAGTTATCAAAATTCATCAAGATTTTGATTTAGTAGCATCTCTTTCAATTTTGAAACAATGTTTTATAATTCAAACTGTTTTCTAATTTCTGGCCAATCATTGTTTATCCTGATATAGATTTCAGTAGATTGATTTAGTAGCATTCATCAAAAAAATTAAATAATTCAAAAACACTGAGAAAACTGGCCATCAGAAGTTTTGCCATTAAAAATTTGTAGACTGAAACCACAAATTTCAAATTTTTTAAACGAAAATTATGGACAAAGAAAGACTGAAACAATGTTTTATTTGTTCATTAAATTTTCTAATTCACAAAACACATCAAAATTCTTATCAACAGTTATAGGTTTACAGATCAATTTTGAAGCAATGTTTTTCAACACTGTTTTCTAATTCACAAAACATCAATTTATTGTCTTATCAACAGTTATAGGTTTACAGATCATTGATTTAGTAGCATCTCATCAAATTTATAATTCAAAAGCACTGAATTTCTGGCCATCATAGTTTTCCTGATCCCTGATCTCTGTAGACTGAAACCACAGGGATTCAAAATTAATTAAACGAAAATTATCCCTGGAAAGCAGAAACCTTGCAATTAAATTTGCAGTATAGCACATCAAAATTCATCAATATTTTGTTATATATTTGGACTTTCAATTCTGGAACAATGTTTTATTTGCTCAACACTGTTTTCTAATTCACAAAACATCAATTTATTGTCTTATCAACAGTTATAGGTTTACAGATCATTGATTTAGTAGCATCTCATCGAATTTATAATTCTAAAGCTCTAAAGCACTGAATTTCTGGCCATCATAGTTTTCTTGATTCCTGATCTCTATTCTCTGTAGACTGAAACCACAGGGATTTAAAATTTATTAAACGAAAATTATCCCAAAGAAGCAGAAACCTTGCAATTAAATTTGCAGTATAGCACATCAAAATTCATCAATATTTTGTTATATATTTGGACTTTCAATTCTGGAACAATGTTTTATTTGCTCAACACTGTTTTTAATTCACAAAACATCAATTTATTGTCTTATCAACAGTTATTGGTTTACAGATCATTGATTTAGTAGCATCTCATCAAATTTATAATTCAAAAGCACTGAATTTCTGGCCATCATAGTTTTCCTGATCCCTGATCTCTGTAGACTGAAACCACAGGGATTTAAAATTAATTAAACGAAAATTATCCCTGGAAAGCAGAAACCTTGCCATTAAATTTGCAGTATAGCACATCAAAATTCATCAATATTTTGATATATTTATGAACTTTCAATTCTGGAACAATGTTTTATTTGCTCAACACTGTTTTCTAATTCACAAAACATCAATTTATTGTCTTATCAACAGTTATAGGTTTACAGATCATTGATTTAGTAGCATCTCATCAAATTTATAAAGTTATAATTCAAAAGCACTGAATTTCTGGCCATCATAGTTTTCCTGATCCCTGATCTCTGTACACTGAAACCACAGGGATTCAAAATTAATTAAACGAAAATTATCCCTGGAAAGCAGAAACCTTGCAATTAGATTTGCAGTATAGCACATCAAAATTCATCAATATTTTGTTATATATTTGGACTTTCAATTCTGGAACAATGTTTTATTTGCTCAACACTGTTTCTAATTCACAAAACATCAATTTATTGTCTTATCAACAGTTATTGGTTTACAGATCATTGATTTAGCATCTCATCAAATTTATAATTCAAAAGCACTGAATTTCTGGCCATCATAGTTTTCTGATCCTGATCTCTGTAGACTGAAACCACAGGATTCAAAATTAATTAAACGAAAATTATCCTGGAAAGCAGAAACCTTGCAATTAAATTTGCAGTATAGCACATCAAAATTCATCAATATTTTGTTATATATTTGGACTTTCAATTCTGGAACAATGTTTTATTTGCTCAACACTGTTTTCTAATTCACAAAACATCAATTTATTGTCTTATCAACAGTTATAGGTTTACAGATCATTGATTTAGTAGCATCTCATCAAATTTATAAGTTATAATTCACTGAATTTCTGGCCATCATAGTTTTCCTGATCCCTGATCTCTGTAGACTGAAACCACAGGGATTCAAAATTAATTAAACGAAAATTATCCCTGGAAAGCAGAAACCTTGCAATTAAATTTGCAGTATAGCACATCAAAATTCATCAATATTTTGTTATATTTATGAACTTTCAATTCTGGAACAATGTTTTATTTGCTCAACACTGTTTTCTAATTCACAAACATCAATTTATTGTCTTATCAACAGTTATTAGTTTACAGATCATTGATTTAGTAGCATCTCATCAAATTTATAATTCAAAAGCACTGAATTTCTGGCCATCATAGTTTCCTGATCCTGATCTCTGTAGACTGAAACCACAGGGATTTAAAATTAATTAAACATCCCAAAGAGCAGAACAATGTTGCCATTAAATTTGCAGTATTTTGCAAAAAATTCATCAATATTTTGATATATTTATGAACTTTCAATTCTGGAACAATGTTTTATTTGCTCAACACTGTTTTCTAATTCACAAAACATCAATTTATTGTCTTATCAACAGTTATAGGTTTACAATTGATTTAGTGCATCTCATCAAATTTATAATTCAAAAGCACTGAATTTCTGGCCATCATGTTTTCCTGATCCCTGATCTCTGTAGACTGAAACCACAGGTTCAAAATTAATTAAACGAAATTATCCCTGGAAAGCAGAAACCTTGCAATTAAATTTGCAGTATATACATCCAAAATTCATCAATATTTTGTCATATATTTGGACTTTCAATTCTGGAACAATGTTTTATTTGCTCCAACACTGTTTCTAATTCACAAAACATCAATTTATTGTCTTATCAACAGTTATAGGTTTACAGATCATTGATTTAGTAGCATCTCATCAAATTTATAATTCAAAAGCACTGAATTTCTGGCCATCATAGTTTTCCTGATCCCTGATCTCTGTAGACTGAAACCACAGGGATTTAAAATTAATTAAACGAAAATTATCCCTGGAAAGCAGAAACCTTGCAATTAAATTTGCAGTATAGCACATCAAAATTCATCAATATTTTGTTATATATTTGGACTTTCAATTCTGGAACAATGTTTTATTTGCTCAACACTGTTTTTAATTCACAAAACATCAATTTATTGTCTTATCAACAGTTATAGGTTTACAGATCATTGATTTAGTAGCATCTCATCAAATTTATAAAGTTATAATTCAAAAGCACTGAATTTCTGGCCATCATAGTTTTCCTGATCCCTGATCTCTGTAGACTGAAACCACAGGGATTTAAAATTTATTAAACGAAAATTATCCCTGGAAAGCAGAAACCTTGCAATTAAATTTGCAGTATAGCACATCAAAATTCATCAATATTTTGTTATATATTTGGACTTTCAATTCTGGAACAATGTTTTATTTGCTCAACACTGTTTTCTAATTCACAAAACATCAATTTATTGTCTTATCAACAGTTATAGGTTTACAGATCATTGATTTAGTAGCATCTCATCAAATTTATAGAGTTATAATTCAAAAGCACTGAATTTCTGGCCATCATAGTTTTCCTGATCCCTGATCTCTGTAGACTGAAACCACAGGGATTCAAAATTAATTAAACGAAAATTATCCCTGGAAAGCAGAAACCTTGCAATTAAATTTGCAGTATAGCACATCAAAATTCATCAATATTTTGTTATATGTATGGACTTTCAATTCTGAAATAATGTTTTATTTGCTCAACACTGTTTTCTAATTCACAAAACATCAATTTATTGTCTTATCAACAGTTATAGGTTTACAGATCATTGATTTAGTAGCATCTCATCAAATTTATAATTCAAAAGCACTGAATTTCTGGACCATCATAGTTTTCCTGATCCCTGATCTCTGTAGACTGAAACCACAGGGATTTAAAATTAATTAAACGAAAATTATCCCTGGAAAGCAGAAACCTTGCAATTAAATTTGCAGTATAGCACATCAAAATTCATCAATATTTTGTTATATGTATGGACTTTCAATTCTGGAACAATGTTTTATTTGTTCAACACTGTTTTCTAATTCACAAAACATCAATTTATTGTCTTATCAACAGTTATAGGTTTACAGATCATTGATTTAGTAGCATCTCATCAAATTTATAATTCAAAAGCACTGAATTTCTGGCCATCATAGTTTTCCTGATCCCTGATCTCTGTAGACTGAAACCACAGGGATTTAAAATTAATTAAACGAAAATTATCCCTGGAAAGCAGAAACCTTGCAATTAAATTTGCAGTATAGCACATCAAAATTCATCAATATTTTGTTATATGTATGGACTTTCAATTCTGGAACAATGTTTTATTTGTTCAACACTGTTTTCTAATTCACAAAACATCAATTTATTGTCTTATCAACAGTTATAGGTTTACAGATCATTGATTTAGTAGCATCTCATCAAATTTATAATTCAAAAGCACTGAATTTCTGGCCATCATAGTTTTCCTGATCCCTGATCTCTGTAGACTGAAACCACAGGGATTTAAAATTTAATTAAACGAAAATTATCCCTGGAAAGCAGAAACCTTGCAATTAAATTTGCAGTATAGCACATCAAAATTCATCAATATTTTGTTATATGTATGGACTTTCAATTCTGGAACAATGTTTTATTTGTTCAACACTGTTTTCTAATTCACAAAACATCAATTTATTGTCTTATCAACAGTTATAGGTTTACAGATCATTGATTTAGTAGCATCTCATAAATTTATAATTCAAAAGCACTGAATTTCTGGCCATCATAGTTTTCTTGATTCCTGATCTCTATTCTCTGTAGACTGAAACCACAGGGATTTAAAATTAATTAAACGAAAATTATCCCTGGAAAGCAGAAACCTTGCAATTAAATTTGCAGTATAGCACATCAAAATTCATCAATATTTTGTTATATTTATGAACTTTCAATTCTGGAACAATGTTTTATTTGCTCAACACTGTTTTCTAATTCACAAAACATCAATTTATTGTCTTATCAACAGGTTATTGGTTTACAGATCATTGATTTAGTAGCATCTCATCAAATTTATAATTCAAAAGCACTGAATTTCTGGCCATCATAGTTTTCCTGATCCCTGATCTCTGTAGACTGAAACCACAGGGATTTAAAATTTATTAAACGAAAATTATCCCTGGAAAGCAGAAACCTTGCAATTAAATTTGCAGTATAGCACATCAAAATTCATCAATATTTTGTTATATGTATGGACTTTCAATTCTGAAACAATGTTTTATTTGTTCAACACTGTTTTCTAATTCACAAAACATCAATTTATTGTCTTATCAACAGTTATAGGTTTACAGATCATTGATTTAGTAACATCTCATGAAATTTATAATTCAAAAGCACTGATTTTCTGGACCATCATGGTTTTCCTGATCCATGATCTCTGTAGACTGAAACCACAGGAATTTAAAATTAATTAAACGAAAATTATTCCAAAGAAGAGAACTGAATCAGAAACCTTGCCATTAAATTTGCAGTATAGCACATCAAAATTCATCAATATTTTGATATATTTATGAACTTTCAATTCTGGAACAATGTTTTATTAGTTCAAAACTGTTTTATAATTCACAAGTTACCATGAATTTATTGTCTTATCAACAGTTATAGGTTTACAGATCATTGATTTAGTAGTCCCTCATCAAATTTATAATTCAAATCCACTGATTTTCTGGACCATCATAGTTTTCCTGATCCATGATCTCTGTAGACTGAAACCACAGGGATTTAAAATTAATTAAACGAAAATTATCCCTGGAAAGCAGAAACCTTGCAATTAAATTTGCAGTATAGCACATCAAAATTCATCAATATTTTGTTATATATATGGACTTTCAATTCTGGAACAATGTTTTATTTGTTCAACACTGTTTTCTAATTCACAAAACATCAATTTATTGTCTTATCAACAGTTATAGGTCACAGATCACTGATTTAGTAGCCTATCATCAAATTTATAATTCAAATCCACTGATTTTCTTGTCCATCATAGTTTTCCTGATCCCTGATCTCTGTAGACTGAAACCATAGGGATTCAATGAGTAATATCATCAATTTGTTGGTCATAACACAAAATCTTTAATGAGTAATATCATCAATTTTTTGGCCATAACACAAAATCTTGCAGAATTCAACAATTCCTAAAATCAAAATCATCTAATTTTTGTACCTTATTTATTTTCGCATTTCAGCTATTTTTTGTGTGGATCATCAAAAATTTGCAAATATCTAATTTCTTATTTTTGAATCATCAAATATTTTCCCTATCACCTAATTCTGCTAGCAAGAACTGATTTTATATGAAAATCATCAAGTTTGTGGTTTGGTCAACGATTTGTAAGAACAGAACTGAAGTTTAAATTGAAATCATCAATATATTTGTAGCAGCATCAATTTTTTTTGCAAAACATCAAGTTTCTGAAATTGTTGGCACAAGATCAACTGATTTAGAAAATGAAATCATCAATTTGTTGCACAATAATTATTTTTGCATTGCACTAATTTATTTTCAGAACATATTTGTTTTATGAGTAATATCATCAATTTTTTGCCAGAATTTATTTCTTGCCATAACACAAAATCTTGCAAAATTCAACTATTCCTAAAATCAAAATCATCAAATTTTTTCACCTTATTTATTTTCGCATTTCTGCTAATTTTTTGTGTGGATCATCAAAAAATTTCAAATATCTAATTTCTTATTTTTGAATCATCAAATATTTTCCCTATCACCTAATTCTGCTCGCAAGAAATGATTTTTATATGAAAATCATCAAGTTTGTGGTTTTGTCAACGATTTGTTAGAACAGCACTGAAGTTTAAATTGAAATCATCAATATATTTGTAGCAGCATCAATTTTTTTGCAAAACATCAAGTTTCTGAAATTGTTGGCACAAGATCAACAGATTTAGAAAATGAAATCATCAATTTGTTGCACAATAATTATTTTTGCATTGCACTAATTTATTTTCAGAACATATTTGTTTTATGAGTAATATCATCAATTTTTTTGCCAGAATTTATTTCTTGCCATAACACAAAATCTTGCAGAATTCAACAATTCCTAAAATCAAAATCATCAAATTTTTTCACCTCATTTATTTTCGCATTTCTGCTAATTTTTTTGTGTGGATCATCAAAAAATTTCAAATATCTAATTTTTTATTTTTGAATCATCAAATATTTTCCCTATCACCTAATTCTGTAAAGAAATGATTTTATATGAAAATCATCAAGTTTGTGGTTTTGTCAACGATTTGTTAGAACAGCATTGAAGTTTAAATTGAAATCATCAATATATTTGTAGCAGCATCAATTTTTTTGCAAAACATCAAGTTTCTGAAATTGTTGGCACAAGCCTGGGGGGGGTCTCTAATAATACAAAAAATTGCCGGTTTAGTGTGCCAATATGCAGCCCACTATAATAGACAGATTAAGTATAAAAGGCAGTGGTCGACCGAGGGCGGAATCATGGCGATTCATGCCGGGGGAGAAGACTTGATAAATTTGCCCGGGGCAGCCAACAATTTAGCCGGGGTCGGGGATTGATGACCCTAAGTTGTAAAGTTAAATAAAAGAAAATTGAGTATTTTTCGCACAAGAAATGGAATAATACTTTAGTATTTCAATTCGATTATCGTATTTTTCAATGAATCTTGCCACAGCTGGCACAGCTACGGGGTGCGCAGAAAATCTTGACCCCATTTTTGATCACTTAATACAACAGATATTTCGATTCTGTAAAAATTTTCTTGTAAATATAACCAAAGAATGGCGGGTTCTGAGATTTTAGGTTGATATGACGTCCATAGTAAGGGGCCATCCAGAAATGAGCTCATCACTTGGGTATGTATGTATGTTTGTGAAATGATGAGGTAGTGATGAGGTAGTATGTATGTAGGTTTGTAAAATGATGAGCTCATCACTTAGAAGTGAAATTTTGACACCCAATCACTCGTCTTAAAATTCAATTAAACCATACCGGTACACTGAATTGTTAATCAAGGCTAGAACTAGAAGGAGACTCTTCAATTCAGAATTAACAACATATAGAAATCAGACTATCTTAAACTTCAGTAGTGACGTCATTTCAGCCTTTCATATTGAATGAGTGACGTACCATAGATCTTGAAATGATGAGATGAGGTTGGGGTATGTATGTATCTACTATCTTTCTCAAATTATGAGGTAGTGATGAGGAAGTATGTATACAGTATGTTCAAAAAAGGCCGATTTTTGTTGAGCTCATTTCTGGATGGCCCCTAACCACACGAGTTCCCATAATAGCAACCTGCAACCGGCCTAAAATTGATGATCTTTGCTTTTTTTGACATTTGGTATTTTGATTTTTGCTTTTTTTGACATTAAGATCTAGGCCACATTTTCTGTTTTGCTTACTCATCATATAGGATAGATATTTCGGTTCTGTGAAAGGTTTCAGTGATCATAACCAGTCCACGCTTAATTTCCCGATTTTCAGATTGCCACCGCATAGCAACCACACAAGTTTCCATAGCAACTGGATTTAAAATTCACGGATTTTCACTCAAATAAGCCCCAAATCCCACCCAAGGAGACTACATCGAGCATGCATTGAGTCCCTATTGAGGTAGATTAAGTATATTTGAAAAACTTGCTTTGTTAACTACCTACCCTTTTTATCACATTGAGGTAAATGGCAATTAGGTACTAAGTTTAGTTTCTTAAGGGGGGTTCAAGCCAAATTTTTGGGAAAACACATTTCTGAGATAACGGTTGACCCAAAAGGTATACCCCGTGGGCCAAATTTTTGGCCAGGTTTGGTACTCCCAGACCCACTGGCGCCGCCGTGGCGCCATGCCCAAATATGGGCACAAAATGGGCATATTTTTCAAAAGCAACTTGGGCGGGATCTGGTGTGCAATCGATAGATAATGGTCCCTGAGTTACCATAAAAATTTGAAGTCGATATCTCAAAAAATGGCTGAGTTATGGCCGAAAAACGTATGCCCATATGGGCATACGTGCATCGCGCAAGCCAATTCTGGCCATAACTTGGGCAAATATCAATATTTTGAATGAAACCAACTTTATTCGATAAGTAGCATTGAATTATGTATTCTCTGCAAGTTTGAAGCGATTGCTGCTAAAATGGCGATTTGAGGTCCAAAAACCTCTAAAAACCACAGAATCGCCATTTCTCAGTTAGCGTTTTTCAAAGTGCACTTTTACTCAAACGCTTATAACTTCGGCTACGATTGATATTTTTGCATAATTCTTTTACGAAACAGACTAAATTCCTCAGAACAAATAGAGCCGGATTTTTGATTTAGGCCTCCAAAAATTTTTGGCGCCAAAAGCGCCAATTTTTGGCAAAATTTGGCGCTTTTGGCGCCAAAAATTTTTGGAGGCCTAAATCAAAAATCCGGCTCTATTTGTTTCTGAGGAATTTAGTCTAGTTTCACGTAAAAAAGAATTATGCAAAATATCAATCGTAGCCGAAGTTATAAGCGTTTGAGTAAAGTGCACTTTGAAAAACGCGAACTGAGAAAATGGCGATTTTGTGGTTTTTAGAGGTTTTTGACCTCAAATCGCCATTTTAGCAGCAATCAAGCCCAAACTTGCAGAGAATACATAATTCAATGCTACTTATCGAATAAAGTTGGTTTCATTCAAAATATTGATATTTGCCCAAGTTATGGGCCAGAATTGGCTTGCTGACGCGACGTATGCCCATATATGGGCATACGTTTTTCGGCCATAACTCAGCCATTTTTGAGATATCGACTTCAAATTTTTATGGTAACTCAGGGGACCATTATCTATCGATTGCACACCTCAGATCCCGCCCAAGTTGATTTTGAAAAATATGCCCATTTTGTGCCCATATTTGGGCATGGCGCCACGGCGGCGCCAGTGGGTCTGGGAGTACCAAACCTGGCCAAAAGTTGGCCCACGGGGTATACCTTTGGGTCAACCGTTATCTCAGAAACGTGTTTTCCCAAAAATTTGGCTTGAACCCCCCCCCTTAAAGAAGTCAAGATTTTTCTATTTTGAGTTCTAGTCCGGTCGAAAACAGACAAATTTTGAAGAGTTAGGGAACTAACTTGCAGCAATGACTTAGGTGTTTTTCGATTCAATATGGTCCCAGGAGTCACCAAACCAAAATCCCCTAAAAATCCGGTCGGCACTTTTCGAGTTATGGCCACGCCCTTTTTTGACCGTGGGAATTTTTGGTGAAAAATCTGAACTTCAAGATTTTGAGCTTTATAGGCAAGATTATGCACTAAATCCACTTATTTTTGCACTAGAAAAACGATGCAACTGTTATTTTTGGCTATAACCATTGCAAAGGCCACTAATTGGCCACGCCCATTTTTTATCGTGGGAATTTTGGACAAAAATCTAAATTTCAAAATTTTGAGCTATACACGCAAGTTTATACACTAAACCCACTTATTTTTGCACGAGAAAACGATACAACTGTTATTTTTGGCTATAAGCATTGCTGAGGCCAATAATTGGCCACGCCCAATTTTATCGTGGGAATTTTGGGCAAAAATCCAAATTCAAAAATTTTGAGCTATACAGGCAAGATTATACACTAAACCCACTTATTTTTGCACGAGAAAAACGATGCAACTGTTATTTTTTTGGCTATAACCATTGCTGAGGCCAATAAATAATAATTGGCAACGCCCAATTTTATGATGGGAATTTTGGGCAAAAATACAAATTCACACAGGCGTGTGTTGGAAAGACACATTCAGAGTGAGTTGGTAAGCAAGAATGTGTGAGATATACGCACGAGTATGTTGGAAAGATATTGAGTACTTGAAGATGAGTATCATTATCAATAAGGTTTGAATTCAACACCTCCCCCTTCCACCTCCCCTACTCCCCTTCCCTCCTCACCTCTTCTCTCCTCCTTCTTCAGCGTGCGCAAATCGTGCGTAAATCAGTGCGTAAATCGTGCGTTTTTCGTGCGTACTGCGTAGCAAAATCCGTGCGAGTGAACGAACGAGATTGAGTGAATAAAGGAGTGATGAAAGAGTGAATGTTTAACCCATTAGTGCCCAAGGAAAAACTGGCAGAGTATTTTATATAACATGTTTAATAAACATGTTATATAAAATACTCTGCCAGTGTTGCCCGAAAGCAACAGGTTCATAACTCGAAAACTACTGAAGTACCAGTATTGGGATTTTAAACTAATTAGTCATTGGTTCGGAAAATAAACATTGTTTATTTTCCGAACCACTGGGCCACAATGACTACTAGTTTAAAATCCCAACTGGTACTTCAGTAGTTTTCGAGTTATGAACCCAGGGAAACATTACTTTATCTCTCAATATTTGGTATCTAAAAGTGAATTTAGCATCTTTTGAACCCAAAATGAGGTAGAGGTGGCACTGAGCTGGATGAGAGTCAGCTCAGTGTTGCCTGAACCTTAGCGTTACCCGGGGTGCACCTAGCAGACCGAAGCTGCTGGGGGGTGGAACAGGACTTCGCTAGCTGCCTCGTGACTCAAAAAGTGCCGAGACAAGACCACCCAAAAGAATATATGCTGCACAATATACTCACAGGGACCCCTATAACGACCATACCCTTCCAGAAACATTGGCCGACATGGTTCCTTGGTGGTATGCGAGCAGTAATCAGGTAGTTTCATCGTTCGCGTCGATCAAATGGATTGATCAAATGAAAAACGCACACACAATACACAAACTGCAATCGCGCAATTTTGTGTGTTATTCATTTGATCAGTTTATTCAATCGACGCAGAACGATGCAGGTATCTCATATTTAGTACTCCAGTGAGTACATCTCTGCATTAGCATAGCTCTAGTGCAGAGATAATATGATTGTGATGACTGCAGTCGGCCCTGTCTCATGAAACCAGGTAGGACATGGGGTCTCTATGACTAGACTGGATCCAGAGTTCTGGTAGTTCCAAAAGCTCCAACTGCTGCAACAATGCCCTCAAAAGTTAGTGCTGCGCACAGGTTCTCCATTGGCTAGTGCCTATGCACAGCCGTACAGGGAGGCCTGTACACTGCACAGGGGACATGATCGATTGTACCTAGAGAGTAGTCCTGAAAGAGTTGCTGAAAGGTTTCCTGAAAGGGTTGGTCGTTGAGACTTTTATGGTAACAACATAACTGATAAGCAGCATGCGCACCCACTGCATGCACATGCGCTGCACTCTTGATAAGCTCGAAAATGATTTGAATAGGTGTAATTGGTGGGATCTGGGTGTGTTTGTTTGTATCTGTTTGCAATCAAAGTGGAGTTGTGACTCATAGTATACCTTGTGTTAAGCTGTGTTTCAGATCAAAGCATGTCAGATCACTGGAATTTGCCTTATGTCTTTCCATCACGATAGAAGATATCTGAATTTAAATTGAAAATCAGATTGCTATCTGCAGTTTATTGGGTCTCTGGAGATGCCTCATGAAGCTAGATGCTTTTTTCAACATGCTCCTCGTTTTATTGTTGAACCAGTTATAGCAATATGAAAGTATCACTGATCTGATAATCCAATTTCGCAAAAACAGAAGCCATGCTTCCAAGGTAGGATAATATTATCTTATTATGTTGAAGGGAGTCTAGTTTTTGGACGTTGGTCTTCCTGCGTTCATAAGATTCCAGAATACACTGTCACAAGGAAATTCCAACCATATTAGCAATAAGCATATTATACACCTCACATTTGATTGTATAAAGTAGTGTTGTAAAGTTTAAAACTCATCAACAACTAATATAGCATCTGTATTCACTTGCTTAATTTTGGATTATTCAGATTATTTGGTATGGAAGTGTGTATGGTTAATTTATATATGTGTGCTGATCACTCAATTAATGGAGGTTTACATAAAGACCTGCAATTTTGATGCACTTTCAATAGAATTTATATAAAAATTTGATGCATGAACAGTGAATTTGTGTCTTCATGGAGCCCTCTGTCAATTGAATGATCTAAACACACACACATATGTCCAAATCCACGTTACGTAACGCACACTTTTTACTCGATTTTGAGGATTCAAAGGTCAAGGCAGCCAAATTGAAGTCATCACAGCACTATTCCTTGCTTTAGAGACAAACTTCAAACATTCGTTGAGCCTATTTGATGTTTTTTGAATGAGAATTGGTTGCAAAGAAAATTTACACAAGCCATCAAAAAATGTTACGTAACGCACAGGACTGGATCTAATAAAATCAATTGACGAATTTGATCACAAAGTCAGTTCCATGTGAGCGAATGGGGGAGTTCACTAGTTTCTAATGACAGAAGAATATAAACTTTAAGTTTAACAATGCTTTTATTGGTTGATGCTCCATTTCTTTTTACCAGGCTCACATAATTTGTTACCAACCACCAACAAATTGCCTGTTCACGTAATGCACAAATTTTTCCTCACTGTGAATAGACCTATTTTATACTGTTCTATTGGCATAGTAAGGCCTCAATTAGATGCAGGAGCAATCAAGGTCCCTCAATCTAAAAAAATGTTGGTGGTTCTATCAATTTCAGTCCCATATTAGGCCATCAAAAGTGTAGCAAAAAATTGGATCAATTTTCTATGATTTTACTGTCATACTTAGAATATTTCAT
Organism: Beroe forskalii; assembly: GCA_011033025.1. Taxonomy (NCBI): domain Eukaryota; kingdom Metazoa; phylum Ctenophora; class Nuda; order Beroida; family Beroidae; genus Beroe; species Beroe forskalii. The sequence goes on along the minus strand of WFMF01000051.1, from coordinate 632,408 downwards.
TTCTGACAGGTTAAGATAACTCTTAGTATCACCCAGCAACTTTCAAGATGAATAACGGCCGATTCCTATCGTGAGAGGGCCAAATTCAACGATTTTCAGTTTGCTAGTAGAAAAAAGATGTTTTTTCATGGCTGTCACAAGTGGCAAATTTTTTTGAAAATCACTTTTGAGGCCATTAAACACAATTCCTCAAAAGGCATTGATATCTTATACCCTGAATACATTTTTGATAGCATTTAGGTTCTAGAAAAAGAAAATTTATCGATTTATGCTTTGATTTTCTAATGTATGTGGATTGAATATAAAAATAACCTTTTTTCTTTTGTTAAATTTCTTTTTTTTCTTTAAATTTTTTTTTCAAAAAATTTTTTTGCATTTTTTTCCTTAAAAATTTTAAAAATTTTTATTTTAAAAAAAGAAAATTTTCTTTTTAAATTTTTTTTGCAGTTTTTTTTCAAAAGAAAAATTTGTGTAAAACTTTGTGGTTTCAGTCTACAGAGATCAGATCAGGAAAACTATGATGGCCAGAAATTCAGTGCTTTTGAATTATAAATTTGATGAGATGTTACTAAATCAATGATCTGTAAACCTATAACTGTTGATAAGACAATAAATTGATGTTTTGTGAATTAGAAAACAGTGTTGAGCAAATAAAACATTGTTCCAGAATTGAAAGTTCATAAATATATCAAAATATTGATGAATTTTGATATGCTATACTGCAAATTTAATGGCAAGGTTTCTGATTCAGTTCTCTTCTTTGGAATAATTTTCGTTTAATTAATTTTAAATTCCTGTGGTTTCAGCTCACAGAGATCATGGATCAGAAAACCATGATATCCAGAAAATCAGTGCTTTTGAATTATAAATTTCATGAGATGTTACTAAATCAATGATCTGTAAACCTATAACTGTTGATAAGACAATAAATTGATGTTTTGTGAATTAGAAAAGAGTGTTGAACAAATAAAACATTGTTTCAGAATTGAAAGTTCATAAATATATCAAAATATTGATGAATTTTGATGTGCTATACTGCAAATTTAATGGCAAGGTTTCTGATTCAGTTCACTTCTTTGGAATACTTGTTTAATTAATTTTAAATCCTGTGGTTTCAGTCTACAGAGATCAGGATCAGAAAACTATGATAGTCCAGAAAATCAGTGGATTTGAATTATAAATTTGATGAGAGGCTACTAAATCAGTGATCTGTAAACCTATAACTGTTGATAAGACAATAAATTGATGTTTTGTGAATTAGAAAAGAGTGTTGAACAAATAAAACATTGTTTCAGAATTGAAAGTCCATACATATAACAAAATATTGATGAATTTTGATGTGCTATACTGCAAATTTAATTGCAAGGTTTCTGCTTTCCAGGGATAATTTTCGTTTAATAAATTTTAAATCCCTGTGGTTTCAGTCTACAGAGATCAGGGATCAGGAAAACTATGATGGCCAGAAATTCGGTGCTTTTGAATTATAAATTTGATGAGATGCTACTAAATCAATGATCTGTAAACCTGTAACTGTTGATAAGACAATAAATTGATGTTTTGTGAATAAGAAAACAGTGTTGAACAAATAAAACATTGTTCCAGAATTGAAAATTCATATACATAACAAAATATTGATGAATTTTGATGTGGTATACTGCAAATTTAATGGCAAGGTTTCTGATTCAGTTCTCTGCTTTGGGATAATTTTCGTTTAATAAATTTTAAATCCCTGTGGTTTCAGTCTACAGAGATCAGGGATCAGGAAAACTATGATGGTCCAGAAAATCAGTGGATTTGAATTATAAATTTGATGAGAGGCTACTAAATCAGTGATCTGTAAACCTACAACTGTTGATAAGACAATAAATTGATGTTTTGTGAATTAGAAAACAGTGTTGAACAAATAAAACATTGTTCCAGAATTGAAAGTCCATATATATAACAAAATATTGATGAATTTTGATGTGCTATACTGCAAATTTAATTGCAAGGTTTCTGCCTTCCAGGGATAATTTTCGTAAAATTAATTTTAAATCCCTGTGGTTTCAGTCTACAGAGATCATGGATCAGGAAAACTATATGATGGCAAGGATCGACCGAGGGGCAGATTTCTGACCGAGGCCGAGGCCGAGGAAAACGAAAATCTAAAATTTCAACCGAGGCCGAGGCCGAGGAAAATGATGATCTAAAATTTGACCGAGGTTTAGGCCGAGTCCTCGGTGCCCTAATTTGCACCGAGGCCGAGGCCGAGGCCGAGGATTTCAGTGGATATTTTCAACAATTTGAACGGATCACCACAACTGCACCGTTTTGTTGGAAAAATTCAAAACTAATTGATATTGTTCAGTGGACAAGATCTTAACTGCATTATTTGTACTTATTATTCATCTTATAGTTATATGGACAAATGAAAGCACATTTCCCTGCAAGGGACCTGTATGAGACCTCAACGAGCATAATTTAGCATAGTATACTATTTTTTTAATTTTGAAGGTTTTGCTTTTATTCCAATAGCCGTACGGCCAATGACAGGAATCGAAGGATTCAAGTGTAATCAAGCCAGTGACGGATAAGGAAGTGTAATCCATATTTTATTCGCCCGAGACTTCGCTGCAATGGACATCTCCTCATTTAACCCTCCCGCACAGTTTCCTATACACAGGGCTGAGTGAACTGTCGGGCTGCATAGGCTTGAAATAAATTTCTCACCCTTATAGCTCAGTCGTGCAAACCGGGATTCGAACTCAGGATCTTTGGATCCTGTGCTCAAATCGATACCACTACACCACTGACCCTTTAAATAGTAGGTAATAGGTATTGCTTAGTATAGAATACCCTTAATACAAGGCAAAAGCTTAAAAATTTGGTCTTGCGGGCATTTGTCAATTTCGACTTCTTTCACTTCTGTAGCCTAATAGTGCTTAAGGTTTGACGTTGCTTCCTATTTGACAATGTTTAGCAAGGCTCTGGGAGCGGTAGCCCCCGAAAGCCAGACGTTCAGATAAGATTGAAAATTGTTGCCTCAAAAGGATTTCACTTCGATTCTTGCCTATTTTCTGCAAGACTCTTCAAAGCAAAATCATGACAGCAACGTATGTACAATGCTGGGCAGGGGTCTGGGAGCGGCAGCCCCCAGAAGCCAGACGTTTAGATTAGATTAAATTGGTACCTCAGTATGATTTCACATCAATTCTTACCTACTTTCTACAAGACTCTTCAAGGACAAAATCATGGCAGCAACGTAAGTACCACAGTCCCTACAGTGCTAGCCAGGCTTCTGGGGGCAGCAGCCCCCAGAAGCCAGGCGTTTAGATTACATTAAATTATTGGTTCCTCAATATAGAATTTCACTTCAATTCTCGTCTGTTTTCGACGAGACTGGTCGAGGAAAATTCACGGCAGCAGCTTGAGTACGGTGCTATGTAGGGGTCTGGGGCCGCAGCCCCCAGAAGCCAGACGTTCGGATGAGATTAAAAATTGGTGCTTCAATTCAATAGGATCTCACTTCGAATCTTGCCTATTTTCGACAATTTCACGGATCGGGACGTTGAATAAGAGTCCCATAATTGTAATTAATGAGTACTTTATTTATTCTCTGATTCAGTGGTACACGTACAAATGAAAACGATAAGGTTCTTTTATGACAATAAATTTCGTCATTCTACGACATCTTCAGGTCTCAATTTTGATTGTATAAAGTAGTTTTGTAAAGTTTAAAACAGACTGGTAGAGAAAAATCCACGGCAGCAACTTTAGTACAGTGCTAGGCAGGGGTCTGTGGGCGGCAGTCCCCAAAGGCCAGCTGCCAGACGTTTAGATTTGATCAAATTGGTTCCTCAATAGGATTTTACTTCAATTCTTGCCGATTTTCGACGAGACTGGTCGGAGAAAAATCACGGCAGCAACTTAAGTACGGTGCTATGCAGGGATTTGGGGGCGGCAGCCCCCAGAAGCCAGACGTTTAGATCAGATTAAATTGGTGCCTCAATAGTATTTCACTTCAATTCTTGCCTATTTTCGACGAGTCTGATCGAGGAAAATTCACAGCAGCAACTTAATTACAATGCTAGGCGGGGTCTGGAGGCGGCAGCCCCCAGAACCAGACGTTTAGATTATGGATTAGATTAGATTGGTGCCTAATAGGATTTCACTTCAATTCTTGCCTATTATCGACGAGACTGGTCAAAAAAATCACGGCAGCAACTTAAGACGTGCAGTGCTTGTGAATTAAATAGAAGCACCTTGAATAGGATTTTATCAATATTTTACAATACCTGCCTATACATAATGTTAAATGCTTAGGAGGGGTCTGGGGCGGTAGCCAAACGTTTGGACTTTGGAGTAAGTGAAATTGAATTCCCAATAGGATTTCATTTTTTTGCATATTTAAGTATTTTCCTGATGACAATAGCCGCACTAAAATCAAGGCAGTTTTTGAAAAATCTGAATAACTGCTTAATAAACATGGGTATTGGGCAGCAGCCCCTATAAGCCAGACGTTTGGATAAGACTAAATTAAATTATCAGATTATAGACTAAATTTCTTCCTAGCCATTTATTTCCTATTTTAGAGGAGACTAGTCAAATAAAAGGACGTCAGTTTTTTGACTTATATGATAACCACAGTTCATCAAAAGTTTCAAGATATTCCAAATAAATCATACCAGTTATTTTTGGCCCTTTCTCAATTAAAATTCAGGTTTTTCCTGTTATCTAATATAGGATAATCAAACACCCTTAGGATACGTTTATATGAATTATCACACGAGCAAAGCGAGTGTGATAATTCGAATTATTGCTCGAGCCGAAGGCGAGTGCAATAATTCCAATTATCACTCGAGCCGAAGGCGAGTGTGATAATTGATATAAACGTATCCTTAGGGTGTTTGATTAATCTATTATATAACGTGAGAAACGGGCAGATATTTACACTGGTTTTCCAATAAGAAAGCAAATTTAGAAGCCTTCTCTTATTTCTACTTATCGTTTGTTTCAAATTTCGGTCTCTGACTTTTAACAGTACCAGTAAGTCGACACCATCCGTCTACCTTCCACCTTGTGGTTGTGGACTTGTGAAAACAGCAATGACGAGTGAACTTCAATCATTGATGAAACGAATTGACGAACTTTCTTCTACGGTATTCAAGCTTGGGGAAATGAAGGGGTGAGGGCAAAAGACATCGAGAAGCGATTGAACAAAGCACCGATGGCAGAATTGACCTACAGTCTGTTTTCATGTCTCTACGATACTAAAAATACTTGAAGAGTCATATTAAGGAAACCGAAGTTTGTGAAGAGGAAAGACTGAAAATCGATTCGCTCAATTCCAGCATCGGAGAAGGATTATCATTCCAGGCCTCACTCATGAACACAATTCTTGACGAAGTAAAAGAAAACAACAAGAAAATATCGGAACTAAAGGAAAGTCTCGAGAACCAGTCTGAGAAGGTATGCACAGAAGCAAAGAAGGTTTCGTCCTATGCCGAAATACTAAAGAAGTCAACCGAAACAAAGGTAGAGACTTGCAAGCAACCACAGAAGTTTGCAAAAGCAAATGGTTGTGGAGATGAAAGCTTCCAGCCGAAGGAAAACCTGATCTTCTACGGAATTCCAGGAATTGTTGATAAGGAAAAACGCAACTTTGACTACAGTAGTGGTATCGAAGATGTCTTGACTGAGTTAGGGAACCAAGTTGGTTTTTCTTTAAAACCTAATTATATCGAACTACTGAAGAAATCAGATGAGAGCTATTACTCAAAGAAGATCAATCGAGCTACCTGTACACTTCGTGTGCAGTTCCAGAGTGAAGAAATAGCAGCGAAGATTCTGAAGAGTGCTAAGGGTCTGAGATATACTTCCTTCAGTAAAGTATATATTGCCCCTGATAGAACTATTGAGGAACGCAATGCGAGGCTAAACTTGTTGAACAATTAAAAATAAAGATCACCTTCCAGCCATCAACAAATGGGCCATCCGAAGGGGTGAAGTTGTTGACTGTGGTCCAATAAATGGACCAATTGCTCCAGTAGTAGAGAACACAAAACAACGACTCGGACTCTGAGTAGCAAGTATGACTTATGAGGAGTCAACTGTCACTAATGAATACGAACTCTGAATTTTACTTAATTTTATCAAAGTGTTGAATTTAAGCGGGTCTTAGGGATTCTTTTTTGAATATGTGAGTTCCCGGAGGGGAAAATCTTATTATTATTATTATTATTATTATTATGGATATAAAAATCCTTTAAACTAGAGCGCCTGAAATTGAATCTTGAAAATATCAAGCTTTGGAGTGGCCGGGAATTTTAGATTTAGATGGTGGAGAGTGGCTATGTATATTTGAATTTGCCCAAGAAAGTATGAATAAAAACGCAAGTCCGGAATATTCACTAACTTTGATCGTATCGTTTGATTCAACAAGGTACTATAAAGTGATTGTCGATTGAATTGTACAACAACAAAATAGAAAGGACATTTCCGTGTAAGTGTGTAACGCCGTAACGGACGCAAATGTTTCGGCAAATTGCGGGCGGTGGCATTTGTTTAAAATGTAAAGATGTAAAAAGGGAAAAATGATTCAAACAAGCGAAATTTCACCAACGACCAACGTGTACAACAAGTATAATAAACACCAAAACAAGAAACCTTAACGCCAAAGCAAGAGAATAAATTTGTATATGCTCGTGTATCGTTATTTATACAAGTAGTGAGGATGAGTGGTCCTTGTACTCCTTGTGGCACGTGCGTGCGCGGCTCATATAACGACTGCTGAGTATACATAAACTCATTAAATCAAAACAAGATAACATGATAATGTATACACTGATGTATGGTAATGGAGTGAGAGCAAGTGGTCTTCAGGTTTTACTGGCACGTGCGTGCGCGGCTCATATAACGACTAAAGTGGACACATGATACGAAAACAAGATAGCGTAATATGAATACACCGGTGTATCGCAAGGGAGTGAGAGCATTAACTAAAACTATAAAAAGTCAGATTTAAATGATTTTACATAGTAGATAAATACTTATCACAAGATTCAAAAGTTTCGATTTTTGGGGTGTGATAATTTTTCAAAGGTGTGATAACTGTTCTTTGAGGGGTGTGATAACTGTACAGTTATCACACACCTGAAAAAATTATCACACCCCAAAATTTCGAAAATTTTAAAATCTTATGAAAATTATTAATTGACCCCTAAACTCCATTTTTGAAGCCGTTATATAACAAAAATTATCGGAGCAAGAATTATATAACGATCGTTATATAATATGAATATTTTCCTTCAAAATCCTCGGTAAAATCCTCGGCAAATTTATAAAAACTCGGCCGAGGCCGAGGAAAGTTGGGATTTAAAATGACCGAGGCCGAGGCATTCCGAGGATTGGCAATTCTGACCGAGGCCGAGGCCGAGGCCTCGGTGAAACCCCAATCCTCGGTAAAAACCGAGGCCGAGCCGAGGCCTCGGTCGATCCTTGTATGATGGTCCAGAAAATCAGTGGATTTGAATTATAAATTTGATGAGAGGCTACTAAATCAATGATCTGTAAACCTGTAACTGTTGATAAGACAATAAATTGATGTTTTGTGAATTAGAAAACAGTGTTGAACAAATAAAACATTGTTCCAGAATTGAAAGTCCATATATATATAACAAAATATTGATGAATTTTGATGTGCTATACTGCAAATCTAATTGCAAGGTTTCTGCTTTCCAGGGATAATTCTCGTTTAACTAATTTCAAATCCCTGTGGTTTCAGTCTACAGAGATCATGGATCAGGAACTATGATGGTCCAGAAAATCAGTGGATTTGAATAATAAATTTGATGAGAGGCTACTAAATCAATGATCTGTAAACCTATAACTGTTGATAAGACAATAAATTGATGTTTTGTGAATTAGAAAACAGTGTTGAACAAATAAAACATTGTTTCAGAATTGAAAGTTCATATTCATAATTTTATAAATTCAAAACATCAAGAAATTTACATCAGCACTAAAAAGTTAGCACACTCAATGATTTTTGGTCTGAAAACACAAATTTTAAATGCAAATCATCAAAATATTGATCATGATATGATTTGCTAACAGATAAAATAACTTAACAGAAGAAAACTTAAATATCTTGCACAGCAACAATTTTTTGCAGTACATCTCTTTTAAATAGCAACTTCATCAAATTTTTTGTGCTGAAAATAAATACTGTACTGGGAAATAGTTCAATTATTGTAACAAAACACAAAAATTTTTACATTATGAACAAGTATCCTAACAGAATTAATTCCTAATTCAAGATCATTTATTTTTTGTGAATTGATTTTTTCACATAAAAATCACATTCTTGGCAAATCAACTATTTGCTATAATTCCAAATCATCAATTTTTTGATGGTGAAATGATTTTTTGGATCAGAATCATATTATAAATTCAAAACATCAAGAAATTTACATCAGCACTAAAAAGTTAGCACACTCGATGATTTTTGGTCTGAAAACACAAATTTTAAATGCAAATCATCAAAATATTGATCATGATATGATTTGCTAACAGATAAAATAACTTTACAGAAGAAAACATCAAATATCTTGCACAGCAACAATTTTTGCTGTACATCTCTTTTTAATAGCAACTTCATCAACTTTTGTGCTGAAAAATACAGGGAAATATTTAAATTATTATAACGAAACACAAATTTTTTTACATTGCACACACAATTATTCTTACAGAATTAATTCCTAATTCAAGATCATTCATTTTTGTGAAGAATTGATTTCTTCACATAAAATAAATTCTTGGCAAATCGACTATTTGCTATTTCCAAATCATCAATTTTTTGAAGGTGAAATGATTTTGGATCAGAATCATTTATAAATTCAAAACATCAAAAAAATTTACATCAGCATCAAAAAGTTGGCACACTCAATGATTTTTGGTCAATTCATCAGATGTGCACAGCCCTCATCAAAAAGTTGGTCAAAAAAAATTGTTGGCACAAGGCTGGGGGGGGTTTTTATAATGACACAATCCCGGATTTGAAGCCGCATAATGACACAATCCCTGACTGGATGCCGTATAATGACACAATCCCTGACTGGATGCCGTATAATGACACAATCCCTGACTGGATGCCGTATAATGACACAATCCCGGACTGGATGCCTTATAATGACACAATCCCTGAGTGGATGCCGTATAATGACACAATCCCTGACTGGATGCCGTATAATGACACAATCCCTGACTGGATGCCATATAATGACACAATCCCAGACTGGATGCCATATAATGACACAATCCCTGACTGGATGCCGTATAATGACACAATCCCTGACTGGATGCCGTATAATGACACAATCCCCTGATGCCGTATAATGACACAATCCCTGACTGGATGCCGTATAATGACACAATCCCTGACTGGATGCCGTATAATGACACAATCCCTGACTGGATGCCGTATAATGACACAATCCCGGACTGGATGCCGTATAATGACACAATCCCTGACTGGATGCCGTATAATGATGCCATATAATGACACAATCCCTGACTGGATGCCGTATAATGACACAATCCCTGACTGGATGCCGTATAATGACACAATCCCGGACTGGATGCCGTATAATGACACAATCCTGACTGGATGCCGTATAATGACACAATCCCTGACTGGATGCCGTATAATGACACAATCCCTGACTGGATGCCGTATAATGACACAATCCCTGACTGGATCCGTATAATGACACAATCCCTGACTGGATGACACAATCCCTGACTGGATGCCGTATAATGACACAATCCCTGACTGGATGCCGTATAATGACACAATCCCTGACTGGATGCCGTATAATGACACAATCCCTGACTGGATGCCGTATAATGACACAATCCCTGACTGGATGCCGTATAATGACACAATCCCGGACTGGATGCCGTATAATGACACAATCCCTGACTGGATGCCGTATAATGACACAATCCCTGACTGGATGCCGTATGATGACACGATGGAGGATCCTGAAGAATTTGTTCAAGAGATAAGTGAATTATTTGAGGACCTTGATCTGGAAGATTTGGTCGAAGAGGTGTAAGACAGAGGCATTTCCGATGAAGTGATGGACAACGTAGAAGAGAATATTTGAAGAAGAGAAATGAATTTCGAATAAGTATAGAGCAAACAGAAATACTGTTTCAGCCAGTAAACGACCGAGTACTCGGCCTCGGCCAAAATCGGCCCTTTTTTCAAACTCGGCCTCGGTCTCGGCCAAATTTTGCTTCATTTCGCCGAGTTTTATACCTAGCAAATTGCCATCTTATGTATTATTTCAAAACTTAGACTGAATTTTAGGGTCAAAAAAGCTATAATTTTCAGCTGGATTAAAATTTAATATAAGAAATTTATCAAATTTAGCCGATTCCATTGGCAAAAGATTCTTTTAAAATAGTTTTACAGAAAATCATAGCAAAATTAAATTGTAGCTTCACAAAAGTTATATGAACTCGGCCGAACTCAGCCTCGGCCTCGGCTCCCAGGATGTTAAATACGTGAAAAAATCGCCAAAAAGTACGACGTATTGGCCTCTGAAGAAAAATACGCGTATTTTTCTCACAATACGTGGCTTAGAAATATCATCACGGAGTCTGAATAGGGGTTGTTAAATACGTGAAAAAGTACGCGCGCATGCGCTACCAAATACAATAAAATGATGGTATCGTAAACATTTAGAGTGCGCGCGACCTATATGTAACAATAGACTTGCTTCTTCGAAATTTTAGCAAAATTTTTTAATTGAAGGAGAAAAAAGTACGGCAGATTCTGCCCAAAAATACTTATTGTATTTTTTGCCGTATTTTAAAAAAAATACGTATTTAACAACCTTGCTCGGCTCCGGCCTTGACTATGCAAACTCGGCCTCGGCCTCGGCTAAGAACCTGAACTTGGTCGTTTACCTGTTTCAGCGTTTAGTATTGAACTCAAAATTATTAATCTTATGAATGGTTTTTATTGAACCTATGAATATCTAATATGTTTATCGGAATAATTACGGAAGCAAATATTTTGTCCCTGTTGGCAATTAGAAGCATCCCTGAGATTTCAGAATTTAAAAAGTGTCTGAAAACTTTTTATTTTGAAATTGCATTCAATGGAATTTGCTCATAAAAGTTAGATTTTGTTAAGTGACACTCTTGTAATCTGTGTTTTTAGCTTTCGAAGGTTGTCACGCTTAAACGGCTAGAATATTTCCCTCTCTGATATCTATTTGACAATGTCTAAGCGTGTAAGAAAAAACTTTAATTTATTATTATATTATATAATTCATTTCTTAAGCATTATTGTTTATTGCCGCATTACAAGTTTGGCGACTCAAATATCGCCAACTTCTTCACTAGGACAATGGAACTGTACTTTATACCGCATCAAAGCTAAATTCATCCTAACAATCTGAGGGTTTGACGGAAAATAAGAGCCTACTTGGTCATAATCGTAGTATTGGTATCAGAAATCCCTTCACTCCACCTCACCTCACCTTACCCAACCCACCCAGAGCCCTGAGCCAGGCCTTATCCTTTTCTAGTATAATCCTCGGACTTAGCTCCTTGGTCCAGGCTCTCTCCATTTGAGACTATGATTTTCAGCCCTGATGGTGACGTCACGCCAAAATTTCTACTACCTTATTGGCCCTTATTTAACCGGCCCTCAAGGACAAAAACGACTTTGAGATTTTTTCCAAAGGGCCGGTTTAAAAAAAGGCCGGTTAAAATGGGGCCAATTAAATTAAAGGCCGGTTGATTTAGGTCAGAAGTTACGTTTATTACATGACTTCTGTACTTTTAAATCCATTTGAACGTCATTATATAACACAGATAATGACCTAAATAATGATATAAGACCAGGTTTTGGGTTTTTGATGCAATTTGCTTAGTATGAGTTGGTATTGTGGCTATTTTTGAGCAAAAATTCCTTGGTTTGTCAACTGCTCGATGAATTTTTGTCCAAGGGGCCGGTTAAAATGGTTCAAAAATGATTCGATTTTTGTCCATAGGGCCGGTTAAAAAAAGGACCGGTTAAAAAAAGGCCGGCTAAATAAAGTCCAATAAGGTATCTCCACTTTCCCACTATGAACTGTACTATCTAACTCGGACCCAACCCTGGACCCATATGGCAGCCTTGTATCGATGTTAGTCAAGTCTCAAACTTAGAACGCAAAAAAATGTAAGCGATTTTCAAAGTGGCAAAAAGTTGGGCACAGTCTTATCAGAACGTGTCCTTGTGTTGGATCGGTGACAATGTGAAGTACTGCTGGAGTGGAGTGATGCTAAAAGTGGTGTGATTGTGAATTGTTGTCTGGAGTAAGGCGGAGTGAGCGTAAAATAGTAATTGGTTTCACGAACTTCAAGATCATTCGCCAACTGGGAAATAGGAAATCTCGAACCAGAAATGGGTGGCGGCAAGCACAAAAATAACTCGATGAAAGGAAGGGCAGTGACGCAACACCACACAAATTTCAATTACCTGAGTGAATTGTGAAGAATCATACCCCCTGGATAGTGGACATAGAGTATAAACCCATTCTGAAATGAATCCGTGCTAGTGGGTACATAGTTGATGGCTTTCCTGTAGTCGGTTCCATAACCCACATACGACTTCATAAGCAATGTAATAGAGCAACCTAACCCAGAATATGAAATTCAATGCACTGACATAAAACTTTAAACCTTTGTAGGTAGTAGGTACTGACATAACCCAGCGCTTTATAGGCAGTAGGCACTGACAGGCGGTTAAGAAACGACAAACTCTCCGAATTGGCACGGAAAGGAATTCAGGAATTAGGATATTTGGCCTCTAGCCTGTACACTAAGCGTCAGTTGAAGCTCGACATTGGAATGCGTGGGTTGTACAGAGAAAGGAATAGAAGTTGTATGTGGGTATGCTTCCAGGTGACAGGTATAGTATTTTATAGCAAATAGACAATGTAATATATGTATGGAACGTGCTAAATGTAAAGTTCAAATTACTAGAGCAATATTATACACGTAAATATTTTAATTAATTTATTATAGCTATCAAAATATGTCTAAGGCACGTTAAACTGTACTGTTAAACTCTGAAGTTTCGAGGATTCAGTGATTAAGTCACAGCACGCATTGATAACATCATCCTGTGAGTAAAGTACTAAACTTCAAAGTTTCCAACTTATTCGATGTAGACAACATAACTTCTTAACTATTACATGTGTACATCAATTCACGGTATACTAAGAACACCGGATTTTGGAAGAATTACTTGAGATAGAATTCTAGAGACTTGAAAAGCTAAGAGATTGCGTAGTTATGTGGTTTGTTAAAGCTGCGTGTATTGCGGTGTGCATGAACTGCTGAGACGCATTATAAATTTGAATGAAAGTTCTCACAGCAACGGTTTGTGTTGAAGCGCTGTGAGGATTAAAACTAAAGTGAAATATCAGAAAAAAACCTTTTCCGTGAGCGCGCTACAGCTTTGATGTGTTCATTTTCACGGTCCGGTTATCAACTACTTCCTTGAAATGCAAATAAACCATTCATCACTCACAGCGTTTGCTAGCTGTTACTCTCGTAACTACTAAATTCAAAATTTCACATGATTAGCTATAATTTCATACGGAATTCCAGGCTAAGATTTACTCTTCATTCGACGAAAAAAATCCGTCAGATAACAAAAAAAAGACTGAAATTCAACAAGATCTGTATCAATATATCTGTATCAAAACTTCAATAGCAAGCCTTTTAATAAAGGTTGTATTCTACCGGGTACAGACCTAAACCTGCAAGAACAGAAAACGTCAGGTATTATAAGATTATGCACCACACCTTCAGAAATTTAAACAACACGGTTAAACATAACAATATGCGCGAGCACACTACATATTCATATGGCGTGTTCAACTAGGAGTGACGGTTAATTACAACTCATGGACCACGTAACAATAACAAGCGACCTTGAGTGACGTCATTATCATACTTCAAAGTGGAGGATATTGGTGATTTCCTGCTTCTTACCCAGCACAACCCGTGGTAATTGACGCTTTGGCGTGTGCACACATTTGTCACACGACATAATACGCGCGAGTTGACAAAGACGACAAACGAGCCTAATTATGTGTAATCACTAATTATGTGGAAGGTTACTGCCAAGGCATGTACTATAATCAAAGAAGAGTAACAATTCATGAAAGGAAGAGCGCCCACTTTTGCTCTCTTGATACTAACAATCAACTTCATGAATCTACGGGGAGTAAATTTCAGACAGCACTTTCAGAATTTCAGCGACTCATGTACAAAACACTGCAACATATCGATCACGAGAAGAACAATCATTAAAAAACCAAAAGCAAAGGACGTAAAGCGAAGCCAGCATAGGATGCAAAAGTCAAAAGAAACGAAAGAACTATCAATGATTTTATAATTGTATATTGTGTTGTTTTAATTGTGCGTCCAAAATAATGGTTTCAAAAGAATAGATAACACAAAGAATATCAACAAATGAGGGTAAAAATATTATGATAAACTATAAATTTCGCTAACAAGCGGAGAATAACGTTTCTAGGAATAGTAAGAAACGGTAAATGTAAGTGTATGTTGACAGCTCGATAGAAAGGGTGAAACGAAACCTTTCATTTGATAAGAATAATATCTTTTTCTGTCAGAACTGCTGTTAATTTTTGTCAAAAGAGAATATGTCTTGAAGTCTTAATAAGGTATTTTCTAAAATTATATCAGATTCTATTTTTAGATTCAGAATAATCAAATTGATGGATAGAAACTATTCACGGGTCCTGATCTAGAACTGACAACGACTGACAACCTACTGAGCCAAGTTGAATACCGCTAGTATGATCTAATGTGGGGTGGTCAGCGTTAGGACGCCAGGATTCATCAATTCAAATTTAATTTCAATGATCTAATTGATAGGTATGCACTCTCAGTCGTGAGGTCAAGAATAGATTAGAATATGTTGGCACTTCACAATAACTTCAATTCTAGAAATTGTTCTGAACTTCTTAATTTGAATTTAAAAACACAGTTCAGTAAAGTTAGGAAGCTATGAGACTTGCTGGTATACCAACAGATGCTTTGAGTTGCAGCATGCTGACGTTATCAATGCATGAATTTACAGGTACAATTATGAGTAAAGACGGATAAAATAACAAAAACTCAAAAAGTTAAACCTATAACTGTTGATAAGACAATAAATTGATGTTTTGTGAATTAGAAAACAGTGTTGAGCAATTAAAACATTGTTGCAGAATTGAAAGTCCATATATATAACAAAATATTGATGAATTTTGATGTGCTATACTGCAAATTTAATTGCAAGGTTTCTGCTTTCCAGGGATAATTTTCGTTTAATAAATTTTAAATCCCTGTGGTTTCAGTCTACAGAGATCATGGATCAGGAAAACTATCATGGTCCAGAAAATCAGTGCATTTGAATTGTAAATTTGATGAGAGGCTACTAAATCAATGATCTGTAAACCTGTAACTGTTGATAAGACAATAAATTGATGTTTTGTGAATAAGAAAACAGTGTTGAACAAATAAAACATTGTTCCAGAATTGAAAATTAATAATATACATAACAAAATATTGATGAAATTTATACACTGCAAATTTAATTCAAGGTTTCTGATTCAGTGTTCAATAATTTAAAACTAATCCCTGTGGTTTCAGTCTGCAGAGAGATAAAATCACGAAAACCATGATGGTCCAGAAAATCAGGATTTGAATTATAATTTATAAATTAATTACTAAATCAATGATTATAAAACTATAACTGTTGATAAGACAATAAATTGATGTTTGTGAATAAACAAACAGTGTTTAACAAATATAAACATTGTTTCAAAATTGAAAGTTCATAAAAATATACATAATATTGAACTTATTTTGATGTTAATACTGAAAAATAATATAAAAACAAACATTCTGATAAAGTTGGAATGGAAAGCATGTTTAATTAATTTTAAAAAACTGTGGTTTCAGTTCAGTAGAGATCATAGATAAAAACTACGATGGCCATAATTTAAGTTTGATTTAAAAAATGTATTGCAATTAAAAAAACTAGTCGGTTCCCGTCTACGGACGCATGATGGCAGCCGCATGAAAACGACATGTTTTGACAATTTGACCGTGAAGTTTTGAGGGAAATTCGAAAACATTTCTACGAAAAAAGAATTGAAAGTCCAAATATTGCCGAAAAAATTCTTGATGAATTTCATAAGCAACTCGATGGCGGAAATTTATTTTGAAAAAAATTCGATTTTTAATTTTCGCGGATAATTTTGGCCTTAATTAATTTTGAATCCCTGTGGTTTCAAAAAATTCTCATCAACTGATCATAAAAACTATGATGGCGAAGAAATTCAAAAATTTTTTAATTTTTAAAAAAATTTGATGAGATGCTACTAAATGACAATGATCTGACAAAATTCTCAAAATTTTTATTCATCATAAAAAATTGATGTTTTGTGAATTTTGAAAAATTTGAAAGTTTAATTTTTCCAAAAAAAAGGGCGTGGCCCGTCAAAAATATATCCAAAATTGCGGGAAAAAAAAATCCCCAAAATTTTTATTCATTATAGGCACAATGGCGAAAATTTTTAAATTCGAAATTTTAATTTTGCGAAAAAAAGCGTGGCCTCCAGTCTCAGGGTGACAATATTTCGGACAAAACTAAAATTTTTATTCATCATAGAACTCGTGGCGAAGGAATTTTGAAAAAATTCGAACTTTAATTTGATGATCTGTAAACCTATAACTGTTGAGGTTGACAATAAATTCATGTTTTGTGAATTAGAAACAGTGTTGAACAAATAAAAAATTGTTTCCAGAATTGAAAATGAATCGCCATAAACATAAATATATTAATATTTTGATGCTATATAGTAAATTTAATGCAGCAACATTAATCATACAATCTTTTATGGGATATTTTTGTTTAATTAATTTTTCATCCCTGTGGTTTCACATTTTTCTGATCAGGGATCAGTCTTGAAACTCTTCTTGAAGCTGAATGTATTTGAATTGCTTCATTATAAGATGGTAGAGAATTGAATATTTGATGTCCTAAAACAATGATCTGTAAACCTATAACTGTTGATGTGACAATTGAACATCTTTGTGAATTAGAAAACAGTGTTGATACAAATAAACATTGTTCCAGAATTGAAAAGTCAAACAAATATTCAAAAAATATTGACACCAAAATTCATATGACTTTGGGATAATTTTCCCCATAATTAATTTTAAATCCCTGTGGTTTCAGTCTACAGAGATCATGGATCAGGAAAACCATGATGGTCCAGAAAATCAGTGCTTTTGAATTATAAATTTTATGAGATGTTACTAAATCAATGATCTGTAAACCTATAACTGTTGATAAGACAATCAATTGATGTTTTGTGAATTAGAAAACAGTGATAACAAATAAAACATTGTTCCAGAATTGAAAGTCCATACATAACAAAATATTGATGAATTTTGATGGTTATGAGTATTAATTCCATTAGCAAACCAAGGTTTTTCACTGTTGTTTCAAATTCAATTTTCCTGACTTGGGAAAACCAATTTTAAATTTTGCTCCTAGAAGATCATGGATCAGAAAACAATGATTTCAGTTTTTCAGTGCCTTTGAATTATAAATTTGATGAGATGCTACTAAATCAATGATCTGTAAACCTGTAACTGTTGATAAGACAATAAATTGATGTTTTGAATTAGAAAACAGTGTTGAACAAATAAACATTGTTCCAGAATTGAAAATTCATATATAACAAAATATTGATGAATTTTGATGTGCTATACTGCAAATTTAATGGCAAGGTTTCTTCTTTCCAGGGATAATTTTCGTTTAATAAATTTTAAATCCCTGTGGTTTCAGTCTACAGAGATCATGGATCAGGAACTATGATGGTCCAGAAAATCAGTGCTTTGAATTATAAATTTGATGAGATGCTACTAAATCAATGATCTGTAAACCTATAACTGTTGATAAGACAATAAATTGATGTTTTGTGAATTAGAAAACAGTGTTGAACAAATAAAACATTGTTTCAGAATTGAAAGTTCATATACATAATTTTATAAATTCAAAACATCAAGAAATTTACATCAGCACTAAAAGTTAAAACACAAATTTTAAATGCAAATCATCAAAATATTGATCATGATATGATTTGCTAACAGATAAAATAACTTTACAGAAGAAAACATCAAATATCTTGCACAGCAACAATTTTTGCAGTACATCTCTTTAAATAGCAACTTCATCAAATTTTTGTGCTGAAAATAAATACTGTACTGGGAAATAGTTCAATTATTGTAACAAAACACAAAAATTTTTACATTATGAACAAGTATCCTAACAGAATTATTTCCTAATTCAAGATCATTTATTTTTGTGAATTGATTTTTCACATAAAAATCACATTCTTGGCAAATCAACTATTTGCTATAATTCCAAATCATCAATTTTTGATGGTGAAATGATTTTGGATCAGAATCATTTTATAAATTCAAAACATCATGAAATTTTCATCAGCACTAAAAAGTAAGCACACTCAATGATTTTTGGTCTGAAAACACAAATTTTAAATGCAAATCATCAAAATATTGATCATGATATGATTTGCTAACAGATAAATAACTTTACAGAAGAAAACATCAAATATCTTGCACAGCAACAATTTTTGCTGTACATCTCTTTTAATAGCAACTTCATCAACTTTTGTGCTGAAAGAAATACAGGAAATATTTAAATTATTATAACGAAACACAAATTTTTTACATTGCACACAATTATTCTTACAGAATTAATTCCTAATTCAAGATCATTCATTTTTGTGAAGAATTGATTTCTTCACATAAAATAAATTTCTTGGCAAATCGACTATTTGCTATTTCCAAATCATCAATTTTTGAAGGTGAAATGATTTTTTGGATCAGAATCATTTTATAAATTCAAAACATCAAAAATTTACATCAGCATCAAAAAGTTGGCACACTCAATGATTTTTGGTCAATTCATCAGATGTGCACAGCCCTCATCAAAAAGTTGGTCAAAAAAAATTGTTGGCACAAGGCTGGGGGGGGTTTTATTAGTGAGCCATACAACCCACCATAGTGAGCTGGGATTACTGACAATTTTAGCTGCTATATACCATGACATAGAAAAGGCTTGAAATTGTCATAATTAAATATTTTGTTATAAAATTGCGCGCAATTTCAAACCCAAGGAAATATTTTTTAAGGTTCTTTCTAATTCTAATTTGCTGACCTTTCCTTCACGCAGGTTACGAGTTACTGTCATTGAACGGTAACCATTGTCCGCTAATCCATGATATTTATGTCTAGCTCATTTCACGGGCTCATCGCACACCTTGATGTGTGAATTAAAATAAAGGGTAACAAAACATCGCTGTAAACGGCTTTAGGGGTGGGACAAGGTGTGTTCGTCGGAAAAGTGGGCAGAAATAGGGGAAAAGTGGGCACCCTAAGTTTCTACTAAAATCCCCAATTTTATACACAGGGAAAAGTGGGCACCTTAAACAGAAACAACAAATTCAATAAAGGGATAGATAATGAAGAGAATGCATGTTAAAATTCACTGAACTCATGGCCTAATGGAGTAATTGGGTACCAACTAATGATCTGTACATTATTCACTTCCTATTTATATCAGAAATAGCATGCCCACTTTCCCAAACCCCAGGTGCCCACTTTTCCCTAACATGGGGTAAAGTGGGCATAATAATTAGGATTCTTAATTGATCATAACTGGGTAAAAATATACACTAGAAACTTCAAAAAATATACAAATAGATAGCCAAAAGGGTGAATGGAAAGAATATCTAAATTTTATAAGGATTTGATTTGAAATGGTTATAGGCAATAGGTTTTACTGCAAAAGTATGCCCACTTTACCCCACCATACCCTATTGGTTCCTGTGATTTCATTAAATTTACATTTGTGTATTTCAGTGTTCCTGGTGCTCTGGTGAAACCCCTCAGTTCGAAGTCAATGCCAAATGGTGTCCTCTGGGATCCCCAAGCTACCGCTGTTTATGAAAGAATTCTGTTCGCTGTCACTACTCACTGCAGCCTACATTAAGCTATTATAATGATCTTAACAGCACTCTCTTTGGCGTTACCGAGTTCGATATATTTGGTGTATTTGGTGTATTTGGTGTATTTGGTGTATTTGGGTCACAATTAATTAGATTTTTTAGAATTTGCAATTATCTTGATAATTTTAAAAGTAGAATTAACATAATGCTTGGTGTGTTTATTAAGTTACTAAGTTAGGATTTAATCGGAATATTCTTTGGAGAAAATACCGTCATCTCGCACAGAAGTACAATTTTACTGGTAAATTCAGTGACTTAAGGGAATTGGAATGTTTGTTCAAGGAAAGTAGCAGTAGTGATACACCCAATACCTAATTAGCATGTACGTGCGTACATCGGGATACTGCGTGTATTACTGCTTCACCATAGAACAATATTCGTTTCTGTTTTTGTCCCTTTAACGTGAGATTGTCGTAGTTTTTGAATTAAATTTTTGGATTTATCATTTTTCATTATTCTGTATGTAAGCATTATACTTTTACTTAATTAGTTACGTATTAAATTATTAAATTATTCAGTAGTTACTTTATTTTAATCTTTACACTATATAGGAAAATTGAGGGAAGATGATAGTTGAGCTCATAAAACATGTTTAAGTCGCCAATGCACAATCTAAAGTTTGTGAACCTCAATCAATAGCCTTTTACTTGTTATACAAGCCGAGTTGAACAGTTGCTTAAGACTTTAAGAGAACTTCTCTGGCAATTGTGACACTCGAGAGACTGTTTATTGTTGTTCATGGATAATGGAGAATGCTTGGTGTATTTTTACTGTTTATGATGGTTAACTTTCGTCAATGCTCTCGCTCATGTACGACTTGCTGCTCCCTCAACCCAGAGACTACCTTTGTTTCCTCTGCTAACGGTGGGAAGTTCGACGGTGTTTACGAGTTTGCGGATGGCGAGGAACCAGTCATCTCATGTTCGACGGTCAACCTCATCTACCTCCTACAGTGCTCCACATGCCAGAGTCAGTATGTTGGTGAGACTGCCCGAGAACTGAGTACGCGAATGAGTGAGCACAGGTCAACTGCCAACCCAGGGACTAAGGCTAAAGGTAATTTCAGACTTAGGCAACACTATGCTTGTTCAGATGGGTACTGCACTAAGTTCAGGATTTTTGTCATCCAGAAACTACCTGGTTCCGGCCGTTTAGTTGATGGGAAACTACAGAAATCTGGATTGACTGACATTGACCCAACGGTAACAGCATTAAGGAAGGGTTTAGAGGACAATTGGATAAAGAAAATTACACACGTAATATCCTTTTTGGGTGTAATGATAGGATTGATACTTTGGAGAACAAAGGGATTTATAACTCGGAGTTCGCAAAATTCATTTCATACACGGAGGAGATCTTGGGGTAAGGGTAACAGCAAGACTGATAATATTGATGACATTGTAGATAAACTTATTCAATTAGTAGATTCACCTTTTCATACTTCATAATATATTAGTAATGTAAAGAAAATTCTCTTCCCACTTAATAGGAGCACTCTTAAATTAGTACGTAAGTCTTATTTAGATAAAGTTTTGTTAATTATAGTTCACGTAACGATATTCTACGTAGGCAAATTCATTTTATTATTTCTGATCTTTTAATGTATAAAATTAAACCTTTCAACTGTATTTCTTCTAATAAATTTAAGAGTAAAAATAAGATTTCATTTAGTATTAAATTTGTTAATAAATGTATTGATATGATTAATTTGCAAGAATTTTAGAACACTTAAATGTTACGCTACACAGTTTAATATCATGAAACCGTCAGTTGTTTTTAGCAATACTAATAATATTTCCTGTAAAATATTTAATTATAATGATTCTGTAAGTAATTTTATTCTATTAATGATTATAGTTGTAAATGTAGCCAGCACTCTGAGTTTGTCCATGCCGACTGTACCACGTAGTTACTGGTGACATGAACATAGTCAAGTGCGAACTACTTAAGAATATCCCCCTGTAACAGGGTTTTTCACCACACTAAATAGCCCATCCTCAAGTAAAAAACAAATTTTGGGTTTAATTCCGTTGTTTCAGTCCCTATGCCCCTTAAACATTAATTTATAGTGATATGGTGTGAAAAAACAGGACTCATTTGCAGAGATAGGGGCAAGTCGAACTTCTCTTTGACCTTAACCCTCCAAACGTTAAACCGTTATGCTTATCATGTGACCACACTCGGCAATATACAGTTCCGTTAAGTTCACTGGCCGGTATTTGAATCTTTGACACGAACGAGACGAATAAACTGAGAAGCTATCCTACGATATGATATTATACCCACGACATTTATAGCTGTATTTATCCAAATTTATCAAAAGATTATAGGTAGCCAAAGATTATAGGCCAAAGATTATAGGCCAAAAATTATAGGCCAAAAATTATAGGCCAAAAATTAGCCAAAAATTAGCCAAAAATTCTTGGCCTGAATTTAACCAAACATTCTTTATATGTAATTTTGTGAGTTATCGGCCAATGAAGCATCAACTGGTAGGTTTCCATTTAGCCGACCGTCAAAACCAACACGAAAGCTCCCCATGTTTCCATTCTTCAGAATCTCCGCAATATTCGGAGGGATGGTAGCTGTAGGTTTAACAAGTAAAGGCTATTGATTGAGGTTCACAAACTTTAGATGGTGCATTGGCGATTTAAACATGTTTTATGGCTCAACTATCATCTTACCGCATGAAATGCATTTCATTGGATGGTAGCTGTAGGTATAACATGCGTTTCATCGCAATCTATCCAGAATTTTGGATACTACACGGCAACTGGTGTACCGTGTATAGGTAATAATCTCTGAATATCATTTGGTGGGCAACAAGGTGTGTTATTACGCTATATCAGGGCTCAACACAGTGAGTTGTTGACGTCATTAGCTCAAGGTTGTGAGTTGATGGCGTCATTATTATAGCTCAAGGTAGTGAGTTGATGACGCAACCTCTTCTAATGTTATGAGAGCAGGGAGGGTGTGTAAAGGTATTTTTGATATGTTGATGCAACGTTATTCACGGAGAGGAAGCAGGTGCAAAGTAGAGCATTAGTAGACTATAACAAGGGGGGGCAACGCTCTTTTAGGCTTAGTGACCTTTCAATGAAAAGTAATTGCATCAAGACGTCTATCAAGAGCCTATCAAATCTGATATTTTTATCTTGCCGCGCCCTTTTAGGCTCTTCTACGCCCCAATTTCTAGGGCCCCTTTCCGATTTCAAATATTATCATCAGGGCCTTAAAGCGCGTTACCCCCCCCCCCCCCCCTAATATACGATACACCTGGAAAGTGGGCCGGTTTCACGACGCTTATATTCACATTCTAACCCGTGATAATGACGTCACTAACACTACCACCTACAGAGCTACAGGAGGCAAAGCGGGTTATTACAAAGAGACACGCTGCAAAGTGGCCCCTCAAAGGAGGGACCGTACCTCTAAACACACGAGAAAACAGGGATTAGGTACATAAGTAAGAGAAAACAGGGATTAGGTACATAAGTAAGAGAAAACAGGGATTAGGTACATAAGTAAGAGAAAACAGGGATTAGGTACATAAGTAAGAGAAAACAGGGATTACTGTAGGTACAGGGGTACATGAGTACATACGCTCAGGATTACAGGCTGCTGTTATAATATTTCAGTGGATGTCAACCCCAACAAAATGGGTCTCAAAACACGCGTTTCACTTTGTTGAATATGGACAGTGTAGCTTGATAATATACTTATTAAAAGTCTTATAATGAGATAAGGTTTATCTCAGATAAAACACTTTCAGTAAGAGTTAGTAAACAGAAGGGATTCTGTCGACCAACTCTTTTAATATGGAACATGAGAAATTCTTGAATAAAAGCGTGAACACCATTGACCATGAGCCAATCACAATTCCGATAACCGTCAATCACAGCCATTCACAGATAAGCAGTGTTTGAGTGTGACGTCATAATTTATTTCGTGCGTGAGGAATAAAGATGGAAGCATTTTATAAAAAAGTGGAAATATTCAAAGATATTATAACGATATAAAGCATACGAATAATAACGTGAAGTAATATTCATCCCTAAGTAGAGCACATATCATTATGACGATGAGTCAGATAATTTGATGTTACAGATCAGTCGTGAATTCTTTAGGGAAACCCTTAAACCCCGAAGCTGAATACCAGCCTGCCAAACATGACTGAAGTTTTCTAACGCCATAAGTTCACCAATCTGAACCTTTATAATGACGTCATAATGGCATTCCCGCGTAACAAGTAATAGCATATCCAGACACATAGCTGTACCTATATGTAGCAGGATTCACTGGAACAATCAACAAGAGGAATGTTACATACATTCCCAAGTAGTAGTATGCTATCTATCACTAGCTGATTTAAAGGCGCTAAGGCGTGAAACAACGACGACTATTTCGAGCATTATATTCTAAATCTAGCGGTGACTTAACATATAGACAAAATATAATAGTAGCAGTAGGGGAGTTAATGAGAATGAAAAACCCACAAAAACTCAATTTGCCGATTTTCACAGTAACAAACATCACTCGGGGTTTTTTGCCCCCCCCCCCCAGTAGTAGTATTGACAAAATATCGATTACTGACTAAAACCAGCGGAGACTCAATCTAGTCACACACAAAATACTTAAATAGCGTCTAAATATTTGTTAAATAACGAACACGGGAGTGACTAACATTAAATGCCATTATTCGAATCGTCACATTATATCTGACCCCGCATTATAAGCGGTTTTGTGAGCACTCAGGACCTAACTGAGGATTATAGAAGCTTACTAAGCACCATGTTTTTAAAACGTCGTTTGTAAATCTCGGTCATTAATCTCAAACGTGAGGCATTCAAATTAGGTCAGGCGTTTATTGCAAATATATATGCACACGATTCAAAATGGTGCGTAGAATAGGGACTTCTTTGTTTACTTCATCAGATAAAGGACGAGTAGAGTGATGAGGAACATCTTTAATTGCAACAATTGAAACGCCTTGTTTGTTGTAATATTCAAAAAGGTGGATATAATAGATCTGCGGTGTTTGCAATGCACCAATTTTCCCACTCGGGCCATGGAAAGCGTGTTCTCACTCCTCTTTCTGCTGTTTTTACTAACAATAGACATGACAAATCACAAATATTCAAGCCTTTCTCGCATCATGAACCGTTTTATAACTTGGTCCCTATAAACAGCGTTTCTGTTAAACACAAGGAACGCCTTTAAAAGTCTGAGGTTACACAGGGATTCTCCCTGGTAGCCACCTGTAACCAGACAGTAAAGAATGTGTAAAATCTGGATAAATACTGAATCCAGCAAGGTTCAACTGTGCAAAAACTAAAAGATGGCCGACTGAAGTAAGTAGCTTCGTACTCCCACAATACACTCGGATATATATGAAATCAAACAGTCACCATCTGCTAATTCTAAGATTCAAGTAGAAGTGATACACTGAATTATAGATAGCAACACCTGGTCACTCAGTGTGAGAGTTTTCAATGTGCCATACACTGCAGAGAGAAAGAGTTGACTGAGTTTATTGACATCATGTGACCCGTAATCGGATACATAATCTCGTATTTATGATCGGAACTTTCATTGACTGAACTTAGTTATTACCATTTACCTTACACAGAGGCAAAGAATCATAACAAAGTTACATCAGACTTCAGACTTTGTCTTGAAAATTTCCCTGCTGTTTGGAGGTATTTACCTACCACAATGATTGGTTCACTGACACGGTTTATTCATAAGCTCCAGGTCTACATATATTCAATATAATATCTACATAGACCAAAACCACTTGATTTAGCTCACGGTTATATAAACCCTCCAATGAATAAATTAGTTAGGGTAAAGATTCTTTCTATTCACAGCAAAAGTTTTCCAAACAACAACACAATACCAGTGCCGTTGAGCTAATTACTATTCACGAGTTAAAGAGTTAAAGAGAGGGATGGTAATTAAATCTTGTAAATAGTAATTACATGAGGTGCTATTTACGGGTCTCTGTACCCCTAAAGGCTGATGAAACGCACCCTATAAATGCAAATCATCAACTTACAGCTAAGACACCATAATATCACTTATGGAGACAAAGGTCTGATGAAACACAGACCTGAATCTAATGATGTGTACACGGAATCTGTGTCGCGGTTCTAGCACATCCAAAGACTCAAGCAAGGAGTCCTTAGCATCGACCCTTAACAACGAGGGTTGATGAGTTTATGTTTTATGGAACCCTCTGAGGTTTTCATCACCTGTTCTATTAGTTCAGACGTTCGCCCTTCGAGCTGCAGGTCTAAACTGGATGCATCCCTCGGGCAGTGCCCTCGGAAGATGGTGGGGAGTATCCAAACATCGGAATTAAGTTGCATGTGTCTCCTGTCCATGGTTTTTAGAACTTTGAAAGGGTTGATCGTGACAAAAAGCCCTCTGCTATAGCTCGAATGAAAGCGTTGAGATTAGTCTGAGTTGTCAAAAGCTACTAAATAGTAATATTTGATCACTTTTTGCTTATTGATGTGAATAGTAATTGTGTCCACAATTTTGATAATCAATGGATGAAGACGTAATGGCTAGACACTTTGCCAATACAATCTCCTTTGAAGTTTTGATGTATACCTACATTATGAGGTATAGGTACAAATTTATAAAGAACATCAATTAGGAAATCAACTCATTTGAGAAGGAAACCCATCAATAAAATAATAAACTTGGAGGCAAGCGGATTATGTTATTATCAAAAGCCTGCAATAACCCTTTACCTCTTTACAACTAAAGTGGACTAAAATAACCGTTCCTTCCTGATTCAAAGCTAAATATTGCACAACTAAATAAGGAATGTACAAGGCTATGAAATTATTATGAGTAGAGCTGCTGCTGTCAGTCTGAGCTGCACACACACACACATATATACATATATATATTGGTACACACACTCATATATTAGAGTGTGTGGTATTAGAAGCTTTATATTTGTACTGCTCGTGTATTCCCTGTAATTCTCTGTTATTACAGTGATCAGAGAGACAGGGAGTGTGTCCAACACATGGGCTTTGTAAATCGTAACACACAGGGAGGGAGGGAGAGTGTTCATTCATTATTCAACAAAATATTTCTCCCATACACACAAAGCTCCGACATCAGGAAATATATCCTCTCAGAAAGCGCCCCCATTGTGCAGAGCTCAAAGTCCTCAGCGCCCTTACTACACTTAGCTCCCTCCCTTAATACCCCATTCTCAGCTAAGCTTCCTCCCTGAGGCCCCTCTCTCACTCCCTCAATACTCTCCCAGAGGCCTCTCTCATTTCCTCAGTAATCCTGCCCTGTAGCGCAGCGGAAGCTGCTCTCAGAGGACTGCCAGCAGGTGGGAAGCACCCCATTATCGTGTGGTTGGAGGTGATTAGAGGGACTCGTCATTATCCCGTGCTGTAACAGTGTTCCATGTGATTCTAGGAGTTGATATTATGTGGGCATGGTACAATACCGAGGTATTGTATATACCAGGGTTAGAGACAATTTCTGAATCTCGATGCATTTTGCTCCTTCACAGGTGGAAGTAATATGGTTGGCTTAGATTTTTAACCTGCTTAACAAAACGACATTACATGACACACTATTCATAGGTACTATTCATATTTTGAATAACATACTTGCACTGGGGCGAGGTCAGGAAGCGAACTACACTCATTTAGCCCCAGTTAGTATTTACACATCTAGGTCCATAGACTGAATTTGTTGAAATAACCCAAGTCCCAAATCCAAAAAGTAAAAGGTATCTATTCTAGTATTCTAGAAATCTATTTGTCAATTTCTAAGCGTGTAAGAAATGCTCAAATTCATTTTATTTTTATTTATGTTACCAATGATTTACCTACTTAGGCCTCCTGACAGGCGGTACCCCGTCCACTTTTTGTTGACAGGCTCTGAACAGGTTTTGACGAGTTTGTTGACAAGCCCAGACAGGTTTTGGATGGGTTCGCCACATTTCATGTTGCGACAGGTTGTGGAAACGTTTTTGACAGGTTTTACACAGGTTTTATGCTTTTTTGGACAGGAGTTGACGGGGTACCGCCTGTCAGGAGGCCCCTACTTATGAATATATTAATGAGCAGCTGCAAAAAACCAATGTTAACAAAAGTGTAGAACTGTACAGAACATCCATTATAATAGTACTATAGTATAGTACAAATCCCAATCAAGCAATATTATGTTATGATACAAAAGGTACAACTAATTCCCGACTATGTAATCAAGAGATGGATAGGTCAGGTCAAGAACACTGGGAGAGTATCATTGTAAATAATCAAACCATATCACTGTCACTGGGGTCGGTTAACAGTACTGAAGTCGAGTCAATCCAATAACAGCATAATGGTAAGATATACTGCACTCGATATGGTCTTAATAACCATGAAATGGTTTATAATAGGAACAAAGCAAGTACATGTAGTATTTTATCATTATTTTATGAATAAGAATAATAACAATTATGTCTGCTGGGTTGGAGATGCTCAGCATATATTATCAGAAAACATTTCAGTTCACCATCCTCTTTGTAAATTGAATATAATATGCGAGATTACTTTGACATCATGTAATTGGTCATTATAATACACAATTAGAGTGTAGAGGTGGTCATTATACACACTTAGCGTGTAGATTATTACAATAAGTCAATCCCCGATCTATTGCGCTATTGGTCAGAAGTGACACACGATCAATTCCTTGGTGAGAAGGCATCATTATCAATGGGTAATTGGCGACCGCTGATAACTGCCATTTGTGGTGGCAATGGGATATCTTATCATCAATAGAAATTCAACTATCACTACTGTAAAACCAATTCTGCATTATAATATGTAGGCAAACAAATGCACACCATATGAGTTATGACTGTCAAGCATAAAACTATAGTGGGGTCAGTGGTCGGCTTCACAGAACAATTCATTTGTATAAGCTAATAATGATACAATTAGTGTTATGAGCAACAAAGATCTTCGATTAGACAAAAAGGGAGAGCAGGGAGAATAAAAGGGAGGGTAAGAGCAAGGGAGAGGGGGACAGGCTCTATATATTTGACAGTTAACACATGATATCAGCCTCAGTAGGAATTATGATAATTTAATATATAATCCTACACAGCACTGTGGTGTTATAGCATTATATGCTGTTCACTGTGTAGTGTGGCTTGTACAATAGTATAGCCACCCTTCTTTCTTGTGCTTAAACATTTCCAACAAAGGCTGCATGTATGTTGAGAAAAGTTAGGTATAGAAGTTGATGTTAAGGTAACTTCTAAGATAACCTTTATAATTCTATAATAGCATTTTCAAAACTATTAATGATATCAGAGCTGATATGACATTCCATCTTATGCTTCAATAGCTCTGAGAAAAAGAGAAAGGTCCCTTCTTACTTTCTTAGTGTCTATCTGCTAAACACAAAATGAACTTGCTATCAAATTATATTTGTTAGATACCAACATTCATAGTCCCACTAACCGAACTAATTCCATTTAGGTACTGGAAATTTTTGAACAACAGTGAATGGCATAACAGTCAACAGTTTTGATTCTACAAAAGTTGGCTGCTGCTGATGTTGTAGGTAAGTTGTTGTTAAACTTTAAAAACATAAAGCTCAAAGAATGCAGAGCTACATATTATGGCATGCGGGACAAAATACAATCAAAAAGTGCAGATTTGAACTTGTGGGACAGGTTTTTTCACCAGACTTCGAGAAAATTGCAGAATGCAAAATAAGGAGCTGGAAAGTGATGTACAGCATTTTCAGAAGCAACTTAAATCATTGCTTTTATGGAAGTTAGAGAAGTTCAAAACCATTGCAAAGAGGTGGTTCGACTATATGCTGGCATCCATAATAATATACTACATGTTGATGCGTTTAATTTTATTTATTGAAGCCCAATTTAGCAATTCTGTAATTTATTGAAGTGCAAAATTATTTATGGAACAGTCCGAGTATGTTACTGTAATGAATTCCTTTAATAAAATGTATAAAAATGAGAGAGTTGATTTCTAGAAGCTTATCATAAATGATTACTTATGACTTGAAAGTGTTAAAAAAGTAAAAATTAATGGTAGATATAAGTAGGAATATCAGAATTTACTCAAATCAATTGAAACAATGCAACTCTTGAGTATAACCCCACTAAAGCAATCATCCAAGGCACCCTGGATAAGACTGGGTTATGCCAATTATTGTCATCAAGTGCAACTCACCTCTCTCCATTGATCTAGACCTTCAATCACTATGAGATAATTTGAGTTAGTAAATAATAAAAACATATAATTTAATAAAACAAATAATTTACATTTTGGGGGGGGGGGGCCATCGGCCAATTGGCCGAAATTGGAAATTTTTTAGACGGTTGGCCGGTTGGCCGTTTTTCTATTTTTGATATTTACCGCTCTTTAGGGGGTCCAATCAAAAAAGTCCCCGAGAGAAAGTTGCTTGCTATAGTTCTAAGAACACATCTGAGTACATTTGAAGACACTTATGATCGAAATCGCGAAAAAATGTGGTGTTAAAGATAATTTAGCTCATTTTTGTAGTCTAGTACAGCTGTTATTAAAATCTCAATAGGTTCACCAAGAGGTATTGAATATTTTCCAGTGGCCAGGAAAGTATTGGAGTGCTTAAAAGGAAATCTCATTGCATGAGGGCTCCTTAATTCTGATGAAAGGGCTTGCCAATAAAGACTGCAGCACAGAGCCCTGTAAGGAATCACTCACACTGACATTGTCATTCGACTATTGGAGTTAACGTTGGCTTCCCAGAATCCTGTCAACCCCAAGGCCCTGCAACCAGTTAAATCCACTCCTGCTCCCACTTCCTGGGCCTTTCCTCTACAAGTATCACCTTTCCACAACTAATATTACCTACTACAACAGCAGTGCTTCCTTCAGCTTCACCTCCTGCCTCCAGTACAGTCTTCTTTGCCCCTATTTAGCCCTGAAAGTGCCCCTCACACTATAGCACCATGGATTCCTAAGCCTTGTCTCGCCTAAGTACCTTGGCCTCATGATTCCTCATGACCAGCCACTGCTCCTCAACTTCCTTCTGAGTCTTCCACCTAGTCTCTTCCTCAGTCTTTTCCCAATGGATTCCTAGTCCATCCCCCTACTGACTCCCTACTGACCCCTGATGAACCCCTGATGAACCCCTACTGACCCCCAGCTGACTCCCTAGTGAACTCCCACTGACCCTCGCTGACCCCATACTGAACCCCTGCTGACCCCCTGGTGAACTCCTGATGTCTGCTAACCACCTAATGACTCCCTGGTGAACTCCTACTAACGCCCTGCTGACCCCTGGTGAACCTCTACTGACCCCCTGCTTACCCCCACTAACCCCCAGGTGACCCCTGCTAACGCCCTGGTGACCCCACTATCCCCCAGGTGACTCCCTATTGAACCCCTGCTGTCCTGCTGACCCCTGCTGACCCCCTGGTGAACTCCCTACTGATCCCCTGTTGACCCTCTACTGACCCTCTACTGACCCCTGGTGAACCCCTGCTGACCTCCCTGGTGACCACCACTTACCCCTGCTGCCCCCTGGTGACCCCACTACCCCCCTGGTGACTCCCCATTGAACCCCTGCTGTTCTGCTGACCCCCTGCTGACGCTCTACTGACCCCCTGGTGAACCCGTACTGACCCCCTGCTGACTCTCTGGTGAACTCCTACTGACCCCGGCAGACCCCCTGGTGAACCCCTACTGACCCCCTGATGGCCCCCTGGTGACCCCCACTAACCCCCTGGTGACCCCCACTAACCCCCTGATGACCCCTACTGACCCCTCACTAACCCCTACTGAACCCCTGCTGTCCTGGTGACCCCCTGGTGACCCCTACGACACCCTGCTGAACAGGATATAGTTCCAGGCATGGCAGGGAATTAAGGATAAAACAATATGACTATTGACTATACCGGAATAGATTTATATGACTACAGTATAACGCTATAAGAGGAGAAACTTACAGTAGGGATGGTCACCACCTGAACTGCATGTCCTAGACCATTAGTAACTTTCAAATTTCTTACTTTCTTTGATTTTCGCAACATTCAAAACAGCATTATATAAAATGTATGGAGCTTGAGCCTTCTTCAAGTACAAGGGCAAATTTCGACTGTTTCAACAACTTCAATTGACACATTTGACACCCCCACCGATCAAATTAGCGGGAAAATGTAAGTTATAAAAATTGTAACAACTTTTTCTC
>WFMF01000509.1:70487-119180 GCA_011033025.1 Beroe forskalii | reverse complement strand
TCTGGTATACAGGTGAACTTCAGGTAAATTCGAAAAGCACCAGTGCCATACATAGGTGAGTATACCCTTTTCCTTCCAGTGGCAGTGCAAACTGAAATTTGGTGTGCGCGGGCGTACAGACATGTTATTTATATATGTCTTTACGCCGCACAAACTGCAGCTCGAACTGTCACCGTTCGGTCCCCTGTTATGGCAAATTTATCCCTTCGCATATTTTCAGGCAACGATCTGCAGTACACAGCACAGATATCACTGGTGGAAGCGCTGTGTGGGAACTTTGAGATAATAGTCCCTGCAATAACCCAAGAGGTAATTGCAATAAAGCTGAAATGTATGGGAAAAGGGTAAGGAGAATAGGGGCATGGGGGTAAGGATAATGTGGGCACAGCATGTGTTATTGCGTTGTGGGTTCTTGGTGTTATTGCCTTATTGGGGCATGGGGAGGGAATTGGAGGTATATCCCAATATCTCACTCTGGCTAGCGCCCTCGAGGGTTATATTTCAAGCGCATGCAAGAGCGATATGAAATTCAGCCGATCAATAGAAATGAGTTGATCATAAATTTCAGTAAATTTGAATTTAAATGAAAATTTAAATAGAATTCCTCCCTTTCACCGTCTTATCTCCTCCGCAGAAGATACCCATACCTATCGGGGATAACACAGTCCGTCCCGGAGCTAAGAGGAAGATCAAGGGATGCGGGATGCCGATAAGCAAGCAGCCAGGACACTACGGGGATCTGCTAGTTACTGTCGAAGTCGTCTTTCCTCCGTCCCTTACTCCAGAACAGAAATACGGGGTCAGGAGACTTTTCGGGGACTAAAACGGGACGAGATTTTTTAAGAAGTTAAGAGTTCAAGTTTAAGTGAAGTTGAATCACGGTGTACATAATATTATCATTATCTATACATAGTGGGATCGAGTTGATTATTGAGTTGGACGTTGGTGCTTGAAGAGTGAAGACAATAAGTTTTTTTTTACATTGAAAATAGAACTTTTTTGATTTTCTTACAATGAGAATTAACATTTTGTGGTTACTAATCTAAATTTACTTCATCGTTCATACTTTTCGACTGATTTCAGATTTTAGAATATTTCGTATTTGTATTATGACATTCCGTTAGAGAAAAGTAGTTAGGTAGTTATTATTATTGAACCCATTGATTCTTTCTTTGATAATTTTGTTCCAGTTATGCTTAGCAGGTAGGGACTAGGGCCTAGCCCCCCTAAGATTTTTCCAGTGAGGGCCTTCGTGAGGGGGTCTGAGGGCGTGTAGTCCCATTTACCTAAAACTAACTGTTTGATATTGATGTCATGAACATTCGCTCAAGAAACCGAATAATGAAACATTTGATGAATTAATTCAAATTGTTAATTGAGATTGGATTAATGGTACAAAGTATTTATCTTTCACTTTTCGTGATATCTTGCAATTATGAAGAGAATGTTGTATCAATACATCAATTGTTTATACTATAGTTCCTTATTCCCTTTTTGACAAAAAAGTGTATTTGCTTTGAACCATTTCTCCCTCATCTGTATTCTGTCCTGATGGTTTGGACTGTGTAATGCAATAAGCCGCGGAATTTCCTTGCCACGACCACTCTTCCGGTCCTTTTCGAGGTGTTGCTTTTGACTTTTGAGTACACATACAAGTTACGAATACAAACTGGCAAATTCCTGACAGTTGTGACAAAATTTGGCAAATTCTTCTGTAAAAACACACTTAAACGCGGACGCATTCCTTGTTTTAAGGTGAAAAGTTGCGTCGCGCGTCATTGTTTTATCGGCAAAGACGCGCGCTGAGCGCGCATAACATGGCACGATGCGCGCTTTCTCGAACTTTCTGGATTATGCTGGCAATATGACACAAGAAATTGTCAAGAATTCCATTGACGCAAAAGATTATGAATTTAAAACAAGATTATGTGACGTCAATTGATCAACTTTAGCTAATGCTCGGCTTTTCTCAATTTCAAGGTATCCAGAATTTTCGACACGTTCCAATGACCAATTTCTAAAAGGATTATTTTGCTATGATCAAATTAAAACGGTCTCATATCACGGAAATTTCAAGTATCGATAATGAAGGCAAAACAACATTCAAAATTCAAATAGTAATAAGAGCCCATAACAATAATGTCATATCATCTATTACGTTGCTCTGTGTTGACTACTTTCTTGGCATGGAGTCATAGACAACCATTGTCCTATTTTCCTGATCTGTAGTGGTTGTACAGCGAGGTCACGTGCACGCGACAGCAACTTTCCGACATGACACGTGGTATGAACTCTACAATCACCATCGACTGGTACAAAGGGAACATGTTCATCGAGAACACGCCGACTTGGTCCTTCGCTTCCAACCAAACCCAGAGCGCTATCTCTTGAGAATGAACCGCTAACACAATCCTGTCCTCTAACCTCTGCATTATTTCGACTCTGAGGTCCGGTTTTTTGAGGGACAACCCTTTCCAGCTGAACCCTGGTCTCACAATTTCAGGAGTCCGTATTTCGTTGTACTTCGATGAAAACTCTACGGCAATGAAGCATTTCTGTAGATCCGGGCAGGATTGTTCTAACTCGTTCCCGGATACCGAAAACGTTAAAATAGAAGATCTTGGCGGGGCACTCTGTTTCAAAACATACCATTCTTTGAGGACTTTCGGATTTTGGGCATCAAAAAGAAACACATCAATCTTATATTCTACCCTCTCATTAAGCTCATTAACCACGGACACTTCAACATGTGTTCCATTCCAATAACCCGTCCCAATCACCGGCTGATAAAGCCTCCTCATTGCGTAGTATAGCATCTTAGGGCGCAGCTCAATGTCCATTACAGACCAAGTAGGGGCTGCCCACACATCATTCAGTTGCCACAACAAAACCCCTGCATTCATACCTCTACCATCCTCTGACCGTCTGTTGTAGAACCGTCTAAAGTGCGCTATTTCCGAGGAGACGCAGAGGGCTTGGTTTAGTTGGGTTAGGTAAACCAGTGTCTCGCCTTGTAACGGACCTTTCTGCCCAAACATCCGTGTTATTTGGTCCTCCAGAATATCATTCCCATTCACCAAGTGTTGTCTGTGTTGGGTGTTAGCATCGTGCAGTGTGATGTTGTGTGCTTTTAGCGCAGCTCGGAGTGTCCGAAGTGAGGGATACGACTGAAAACCGAACTCCGACGCAAAGCGAGGCACAGGAAAGTTCCCGGTATCGAGACACTGGCAAGTGTAGTTGTAGAAGTGGACATCCCCCGCGTGTTGGCTCTGAGGATCATCCTCTACCCACCCAGTTCTCTCTCCGTTGGAAGGGGATGAGAGGAGGAAAGGGATGCTCCGGTCCGGGATCAAGCCATCCACCGCATCCCGGATTACCCCGTCATACAACGCCATGTACTCCGAAACAAAGGTAGTTTTGTTAGAGTCCGTGGAGTACCAGTTCTCTTGGATACCCTGTTTGTTCTCGTTGTTACCACTGAGTAGGATGATGCTGGGGTGGTGCTTCAGTCGGGTAACTTGTTCCTTCACTTCACCACGCACGTTCTCAAGGAACCTGCGATCAAAAACAGGGTTTTACTTAGGGAGCAAGTTTAAAACTTTTTTACAAATTTCACCTGATACATTTCACTGTTCATAAATATTACATTAGATTCAGAGATGAGAGAACCTTAAACATACGACTTTCATTTTCATTTAAAACTTCAAAAATCACAATCTGACGATAACTCATATAGACTTCAGTGAAAGGAATAGTTTGTGAGGTGGGAATGATTGTCTTACCTTTCATCTGCTGGGTACATGGAGCAGGCAAACATGAACTCCTGAAATAATAATAGCGGTCATGAATTATGAGCTGTGAAGTAACATAAGATTATCAGATTTTTATAGAAAACCATTAGATGATCATAACAACAGTATTTGAACTTATTACATCTGTTATCAATGCTGAATTTGACGAACTTGAATTTCAATTTTAATGGTTCATAAGGTCATACTTTGAAAATGAAGATCTTTTTTCAATATGTAAAACTCCTGCCAGATCATGATGCCTCTCCGGTCTGCCTTCTCGTAAAACTCATCCTCTCTGTACACCCCACCTCCCCACACCCGAATTGCGTTGATCCCACCAAACTCCACCCGATCAAAGAGCTCGGTCATTGAGAATCTGTCACGTGACAATAGGACGGTATCAAGCAACGCGTTACCAAGCAACGCGTTACTCGGAGACGCATCCTGAGCCGAGGAGTTACCATAGTTCCTGCCCTCAAACACGGACACAGGAACCATGTTTGCTCCTTTGATATACACAGGCTCACCGTTGATAACGAACTCAAACTTCCTTTGATTCCCTTCTCCGTCCAGTTTATCCTGATTGAGTTCCACAGTCCGGAATCCGAGAACTCGGGAAGTGCTCTCACAATACGATCCGTGGGAGGTGCCGGCCTTCAGAGTCAGATTGTAAAGATGCTGATCACCGTACCCTCGCGGATACCACATTTCAATGTCCGAAGCAACGAACTCCAGAGTTACTTCAATCACGCCATCCTTTCCTTTTCTTCTAAATCTGATAATATTTGAGTGTGTTTCAGGGTGCTTCACTCCGGGGATGATAGGTTTCAAAGTGTACGTTACCTCTGGTTTCCCTCCCCTATTTGTCAGTTTAACAAAATCCAGAGTAACTTTCACATTCCACGAACTGACACCGGTGTCATTCCGTCCTGTTGTCACGTCCACATCGGACAGGTAGAATTCCTGTCCGTACACGAGGTGGACGGGATTCCAGATCCCGGCAGGGACGAAGGCAGGTCCCCAGTCCCAGCTGAAGGAGGAGGGAGACTTGCGGAGGAAATTCCGGTGTTTCTCTCCGTGCTGAACATCGGGGAAGGAGACAGGTGGAACAATGTGCGGGTACTCCTGAGGAATAGAGGGTCATTGGATGAGAGGGTCATTAGATGAGAGGGTCATTGGATAAGAGGGTCATTGGAGGAGAGGGTCGTTGGATGAGAGGGTCATTGGATGAGAGGGTCATTGGATGAGAGAGTCATTGGATGAGAGGGTCATTGGATGAGAGGGTCATTGGAGGAGAGGGTCATTGGATGAGAGGGTCATTGGATGAGAGGGTCATTGGATGAGAGGGTCATTGGATGAGAGGGTCATTGGATGAGAGGGTCATTGGATGAGAGGGTCATTGGATGAGAGAGTCATTGGATGAGAAGGTCATTGGGACATTGGATGAGAGGGTCATTGGATGAGAGGGGCATCGGCTGATAGGGTCATTGCTTGAGAGGGTCATTGGATAATGGATGAGGATTTGGGTGGTGGAATTTGTAATGGGAATAATATCAAGAGAATTTATGCCCTAACTCTGGTAAGACTCTGTTTTATAAATTTTTAAATGGTGTAAACATGGGCAACGTTTCAGTTAATTTTATGTCGTGAATTGAAGACTTGCTGATTGGTTAGTCTACTGATTGCTCAATATAGTACACGGCGCCAAAAAATGTTGTTAATGCCAGATTTAGGAAGAATCATCTCTGTTTAGAAATTAGGTATTTTGCACACCGTTATCATTACTCAAGAACCACAAGGACATCACAATTAGCATGAAATAGTAAATAATAGCGCTCGTGGTAATTAGTAGCCGCTCCACAGACTAAATCAGTAGACTTGGCAATGAATCCAAGCTCTGTCCTTTCTATACGACAGGGGACTCGTCCCGATCAAATTTAAAAAACTCACCGCGCCCTTTTTTCACACATCCTTCACTGTTTTGTTAATATTGGATGACACGTCATGATATAAAGTAACACATAGAAAACGCTCATGAGACACACTAAAAAAAATGACTAAATCCATATTGAGCAGAGAGTTGTGAAGTGTGAAACTCAACAATTTTTGCGATGCCTGAACAGGTTTCAAGCCTTATATAATACGTAATGGCATACCATGTCATTTTCTCCTACCACAGAAGCACAAAGGACCGGAACATAGTTTTTAAAGACGAATATAAATAATTTGGAGAAACACCGCTAGGTCGGGCAAATGATGGATCGTGTAGAAATTATCATACGGAATAAATATATGCACAAATCTTCAGTGATTTGCTTTAATAAACTCAACGTTTTAATGCTTTATGTGTAAAATGATTAGCCCTATTTTTTCCTGCCTCTTTATTAATAATGAATTTATTTGATGGCGCAAAAGGTTTACAAGTGAAGGTACAAAAAATTGATGGTCATATGACCATACTCACAAATGCTCGTTTATCAGCCTCTTCCACAGCGGAGCTTATCACTACTTCAATGGTTAAGTTAAGACCTTTTGCAGAATCACTATGATTTCCTCTTCCTCCTCCTCCTGCTATCTGCTCCCTTGTCAACTCGATAACCGTCCTCCTAAACTGGTTGTCATGTGACTTAAACACGTGGATCTTGTTGATGACGATGTAGGCGGCTGTGTCTATGCCCTCAAAAACCAGGAGGAATTTGTCTCCTTCTTCCTTCTCCTGGGGTTTGCTGGGCAGGGGGAGGGGGGTGCGGTAGAGCCATGATAGGCGGGATAGTGGACGGTATTTCACATCGTGATCTTTGGCCAAAGGGTCACCTGCAGGAGATGTAGACTTTAGTACATTATGAGGTGAAAAGTTTTGGGTCAAACAATGGGTAGAAATTTGTCAATTTTCTAATTTTGAACAGGGTCACTGCTTGTCGTTATGTCAAAAACATAGGTACCCAAATTATTATTCATCCATCATTGAAGACAACTGAAGACGCTCAAAATACCCCCACTCACCTATCATCCCCTTCCTGTGCATATCCTGCAACACATATCCCGGAACAGTCCCGTTGAGAGCAATCCTCCCCGTCCTCCTCACTTCATCCCTGAATCCCCGGGACAGGATCCCTGCTACCCTCTCCACATCCCGCGAGGGGATCTCTGATTCTATGTGCCAACAGGGCGAGGAGAGGTCGAGAACTAGCTGCAATGAAGGGGGTATGGTAACGAGAAGAAGTAACAGAAAAACGGACATATCAAAGTACGAAATTATTGTATTGTTGTGTTCAAAGATAAAATACATTTGTATTGGGGATTGGGTTTAAATTTTCATCATAGGCTGTAATCAGACTCCACGAATTAAAACGTGTAATTTTAAGACTCAGAAAGTTGAGTTTACAGATAGGGTCCTCAATTGATATGAAAAATGGTAAGCATTTGCATTTCGAATTTCCTTGTTTTTGGATTTCCTGCCAAGTTTTATAGCTTAATATGGGATGGTTTCACAAGTCAGTATTTGAATTCGATTTATTGATTAATTTAGATTGTTGCCCGTTACAATGCTACAGGCGAGGCGTACCTCTTTCATATTTGGTCTTCAAGAAGAATGAAGATCCCTCGCATCAACTTCAAGGGGTATCCCTATTTCATAGCAACCGAAGAACACCAAGTCACTATATCCTGGCATTTCTCAGAAAAATGTTGATATCCTCTCCAGAGATACACATCAGTGACGAGGGGGTGAGATGCATCACTCCACCCTTGGCTGGCATGTCCGTGTGCACACAGGATACACTCCACATATCCCTCCCTCGGAGTGTACTCATGTTTACCCTGACCATGACTCTCACTGCTTCCCCCGTGAGGATGGCAACATGAGGCAGCATCAGCCGTTTCCTTATCCCACAACATATACATATTCCTACCTCAACAGCTCCCACAAATCCGGGATATGTGGCAGATAGTGACGTCATTATCAGGGTTTAAAGTGGTGTGGTGATGACGGTGATGTGCCTGCAGCAGTATCCTTATCCATCCGGTTCATATTGGTTCTCTCTCTCATCGTGGACTTGGCGGAAAGGATGGGAGATAACAGACATGCAACGCGGGATTTAGTTCAGCATCCGTATGAATTGGACGAGACACTATGCGAGACTCACTAGCTCACGATATTACTGATATCATCAGCTAACGCTGGCTGCTGCTACTGCAATATATACATGATTGCAGATCTCATTCTAGTCTCCCTAAACTAGCTTAATCATTGATCTAGAACTGCTGTTCAGCAGCTGTACAGTTCTTCCCCCACCCGTCATCATCATGATATGGACATTGTCTGGTCAAGCTCAGCAGAATCATCAAAACCAGTAATATTCTCCAGGGAAATCCTAAAATACACTCAGCTATAATGCTGATATTAATCACAAAATACATTTTCTGAAAATATAATCACCGCATATATATTAAAATCCAGTACATGATAATCCACCACTACCAGTAGTACAACACAAAGCTAACCATGCGTTTTATTAAACTATACTAATACTCGGCAGTTAGCTGCACGGCCACGCGAGTAGTAGGCCAGACCGGACACGCACCGTATCAGGTGCACTTCTGTGCCTTAGTCCGGTGCAGAGAGCTGGTTTAGTCCGGCTGCCAGTGCTCAGGACGTTTCATAGGACACATGTATATTTATATATCAGTAGTAGGGCTGGTGGTAGTAGTGGTAAGTCTGGGCAGCGTCTAGAACGGGGAAGAGAATCCTGGGTAGATAGTCTGGTCTATTGCCCCCTCCTCCTCCTCCTCCTCCTCCTCCTCCTCCCATCATGCCTTCTCATCCTCCTTCTCCTCGACAGGGTCATTATCATTTGCTGCAGCTGCTTTGCCTCTTTAAATTTATATTATAAATAATATATATCAATGGCTTTAGTACAGGGAACAGTAGAGACAAAGGACAGAAATCTGGCGGCTGGCGAGCCAATGACCTCCCCTCTCTGCAGGCTTATAATTATTATCTTCTACGTATATGTTATAGAGCTGTTAACTTGTGGCGCACACACAACACTTGTCGTTGATATACAGATTATAACTGATGGGTTGGGTATCAGCAGGGAGTGAGAGAGAAGAGGCATCATGATAAGATGATGATGATGATGCACGTATTATAACACTCAGTGATATCTCCTCCTCCTACTAGAAGATGGCTAGTGTTACCACTGGTATCACTACTCCTACCACACCACAACGGTACATATTATACTAATATACACCACTTCTGTGATGATGTACTGCTAGTGCTACTTCTACAGTAATATAGCAGTGACCGTAGTTCGACATTAGACATCAGGCAGACATTAAGCATTCTCAGATCACTGGATGTTCAGGGCGCGCGCGGCAGTCGAGTCGGCTAATCACCCCACCATTGCCAAGCAATCACTAATTTAAATCATATATATATATATACTAAGCAGGAGTAGGAGCTGTTATATTTTCCTTGCGCGTCGTCGTTTCTTTTCTTTCAGTTCCACTATGTCAGTACGTCGTTTGTCGTTGAAATTATTAGGGCTGCCCGGTGTAATTATATTTCAGAATGTCGTTCGTCGAGCACTGGTCAATGTCCTGCGGTCAGGTTCTTCGTCCCACATAACCATTCGGCAGGCGGGTGTCCCATGTGGAGGAGCTGACTGTCACGTGATCCGTCACGTGACGCAATGCTAAGACAATCACGCTCACCGGGCCCTGCTTCGTACAATAGTCGAGCAATGAGCTGATGAGTAGGGAAAGGAGCTGTTTTTCTCTTGCTAGCCAAAGACACTAACCATCGCCAGCTCCTCACTACCTCTCTCTCTCATCCACCATCATCTAGCGGGGAACCCGTCAATCATTTACCCCTCACGGGCATATTCCCTTCGTTACCTCACTTCTTCTCTCGTTAATATACCCAACCTTCCTTTGTGTTTGAGTATACCTGCCGCACTATATTCGTTCTGTTCAACTGAACCGAAACCAACTCACAGCTGCTGTACTTGAATACGAATTCTATAGATCTCGCTCTTTGATCAGTTTGTTGTGACTGTATCTCCTGACAACCGGATCGTGTATCGACCCACAAGATATTCTTTCAACCCGCAAGATTCTCTCAACCCGCAAGATTCTCTCCACACACCAACTCCCGCGCCTTTTTACATCTGAAAGGATGTCGTCCTTGGATGCCCTGACTTTGACAGCTTCGACCATCGCTGACTGCAGTACAATCAGCGCTGATGCGGCAGCACTCATCGAGAGTGGTAGGTTGATAAAAAGCATGTTCTCAGGGAGTGGTAGGTTGATATAAAGCATGTTCTCAGGAGTGGTAGGTAGATATTATATAGCATATCCTAAGGGATACACTTTCTTTAGAATTGAGAGTGGTTGGTTGATATAACTTGCATATTCTCTGGGATGCACTTTCTTTAGAATTAAAATATTTTGTATTACAGTACAATCTTTTGTTTGTCTTTTGAATGTACATTATTGAAGTGCAATAATACATTCTGTGTAGTAATAGTATTCCCTGTTGTTTTATCACTGCTCCTTTGTTTTTTTGCATGTTTGTTGGTCCTTATTCATCACGAACTACTTCATTAAAAATTTTGAACTGTTGTGCAAATAAATATCATAGAGTGAAATTTTAGCCATATTCTGGGATAATTTCTAACACCTAAGGTCGACAAGGTTTGAAAATTTTTCATGAAAGTCTTACCGCTTGAAAGCGTTATGTGCCAAAGAATGGAAATTCATAGTTCTACTAAGTGAAAACGTGTTGGATCTTATTATTTTGCAATTCTTGTAAATGCATTCGTAGGATCGGTTGGGATTCATAGTCAACGCTGATCTCACTTTGCAAGAGCCTTTGATAGACTACAGCAGTGAAGCCTTGAGATCACCGTACTCCACAGTTCGACATTCTTGACATTGAATTTTCCATGTAATTTAATCAGGGTTCGTAGATACGTAGGTTTGCGTTCGAAACTACCTATAGGTAGGACGGGATCTTCAATTTGGAAATTTCGGCTGTCTAAAGTTGCATATGACATTGAATTTCTCCTCCGTATCTTGAAAGACTGAAGCCAAAGTTTGGTCTAGTGTATTAAGTCTACAACTTTCATTTATTGCCAGCTTCGGTCCTCAGCAGATAGTCTTCCAAAATTCTGCATTCTATAGGTCTAATTCCATAACTTTCCAAAGCTTCTTTCCATGCAAATCTGTTCTGATAATTGACTGCCATTCTAACTTTCCGCTTTTCTAAGAATTCCTTCAAGAACTGTTCTGACTTAAGGAGAATACATCCAGTTCAATAAATTAGTAAATTTACCCAAGTCACATCCACTTGTCCATACCGTGTTATTAATTTGCGACTCAATACAACGTTACAGTTATCGTTTACAGACGAGCTGCGGGTCATTAAGATTATGATCTGAGCAAGTTGGTAGGAAACTAAGATATGATGGAAATTAAGGAATGATTACTTCCGGTTGTTTCCCTAATCATGAGAGAATTCTAATCATAGTTATCTGAGATATCTATCGGAGAATTATGGCAAATTTCATTCCAGAAAATTGTTCTATTTCATGACCAATATCATCGGAAATGTGTATTTTGTCTTACTTCTATTCTAATACTTCTGACAAGAAAATCAAAATATCTGGCATCCGGCAAGAAGCAGATTTACATTCACTGATAGCTGTGATGTGAAAATTGTACTAGAAATTCCATGATTTTCACTTCTAATGATTATGTGGGATTTTGGAACTTCCGTACATGACTTCATCTTCATGAACTCATGAATCAACATAACATAATTCAGCATAATATGAAATCATGATTTTGGCGATCTGTTATTGAGTTATTGCTATGGTTAATTTGCGACTTCTATCCTCCCAAAACCAAGTTTGGCGACAGTAAATTCCGCTCCGATAGATGAATATTATTTTTGACTTATACCGAAAATGTTCAGTGTAAATGGAGCATTTGGTGTTGAAATAACGCAGGACGATAATTCATGAGAAATTCGATGTCTCAGTAATTTTCAGAGCAATGAATGTGTCAAGAAAGTCAATGCTCTTACTCTTGAAGAGTTTATACCATGGATGTTTTATGGAAAACATACAGGTCTTACAATCTTGAAGAGTGCGTTCAAACTTTCATAAGCCCCCATGAATCTGCAAATACTCAAATAAAGCCAATTTACCAAAATTTCCAGAATAAAAAATCTGAAATTTGTGCACCTTTCATAATTCATATACAGATCCCTACAAGACCAAGGCTGTAAATCGGTAATTGACGGTTTAGGAAAGCAGAGGCTAAGTAGGCTAAGGCTTGCGACTTGATTGAGGAATACCGTAATCACCACATCAACTTTAGAGGTGCGAACGAGTAGATTTTATTGCTCTCTTTACTCATGAAAAAGTCGCGTTCGATGTTTTACCCACCCATTTCCAAGGCAACTGTTTTATAAGTAAATGACACAATTGCATTGTCTACGTTTAATAGAATAATAGTGAAATATAACTTCGTGTCTATTTTAACGTGTCAGACTTTCATTCTATTGTGACTCATTGGTCAGGTTGCGTGAGAGGAATTGACGGCTCTGTCGTCAGCTATTGACCACTTTAAAGTCAGATAATGACAACACTTCACACTGCTTATGATAAATCTTTTCTCCAGTTAATAATGCTTCATATAGAAAACTTAGCCACTACAGGACTTACGAGTTACTCATCTTATGTTTTGAAATAGTAGAGGCACTCAAAGTCAATAGAAATTAGTGTCG
Source organism: Beroe forskalii (assembly GCA_011033025.1). NCBI lineage: Eukaryota > Metazoa > Ctenophora > Nuda > Beroida > Beroidae > Beroe > Beroe forskalii. The sequence goes on along the minus strand of WFMF01000509.1, from coordinate 106,592 downwards.
AGATTTTCTTCATCTTGTGTTTCATTGAAGGTTTTCAATCTTTGGGAGTAATGGAAGAATCTCCCTTGGGCAGTAATAGTTTATTTGGAAATGTTGGCAGTGGCTTCGATTTCAAATTTCTTAAGAACTCGCGTGAAGTAATTGAGATCGCACCATCTGGCCAAAATATGAGTTCAATTATTCTGCCTTAGCCAATTATTCTGACTAAGCCAATTATTCTGACCATGTCTTTTGTATACTCCAGTAGACCACCTTGAAGCCAAGATACCGGATTAATGTCATTCCATTCTTCCATTGTTATTTTAATAACCTCACGTCCCTGAGTCCCTGGAATCCATTGAATCCCCCAAGTACCAGGAAGAATCCATTGTATCTCCAGCATAGATCCAGTTCTAAGCTTTATTCCACCACTCATGAACATGACGGACTGTCGGACTGTTTGGCAGCAGCACAGATTCACCCAGGATATGATTCACACACTGCTCCTATATTAGCAGGAACTGCTGCTCCTATATAAGCAGGAACTGCTGCTCTTATTCACACTATCAGGAACTGGGAACGCCCCCTTCTCAATCCCTCCCCAGCCTCCTCCCCACTTGAACATTCGCCTGATTAATATAACGCACCCGGGCTGCGAGAATGAATGATCAATTCAACGATTATAGAGGGGCTGCAAAATCTACAAATGAATGATCTATATATAATCTGTCATATGTATAATCTAGATGGCAGGGCCTATGAATGAATTAGTGAATTACTCATACTATATCAGCTAAAGTAGGAGGGGAAGCCAAGTATAGATTTCTCCCCTACTGAGCCATTGGCAGGGGCGCATTAACCCAGGTGCATGCTGTTGTTGTTCATTAAGAGCTGCTTTATTCCAGCTAACAAGCAATCTATATAATATAAACACCCTGACCTAGTATATCATATTATATGTGTTAAAAGAAGGGGCAAGAGAAGCGGGAGGAGGGGCGGCTAGGATATACAGTATATATATTCCTTAATAACGAGATAATAAAACTAAAGATGGGAGGGTCACATCACTCTTCCAGAGACATTACCGCCCAGGGAGGAGGGCAGCGAGCTGCTGCCAAATTAGCACCTTCTCCCTCCCCGTCCTTAACTCCTTATAACATTGATCATCGACAGAAGTTATTCATAATATACTATATGCTCCGAGGTAGAGCAGTAGGCAGGTCGACGTAGTCTTTGGTAATTTTAAGCTGTGATAGTGATGTCATATTTCATCGCCACCAGTAACAGATGCTCTGACATTATATTTATATTGAACACAATGCCGCCGTCATGATAGCTTGACCTGCAGCATCTCTAATGTGTGAAGACTCGAAATGTTAGTTAAACTTGAAGAACAATAACTACGTGTAATCTTGGCAGTCTTTGACACAGATCATTCGTAGGAAAGCCTCTCAATCTGAGATCTCCGCACAGCGGCGGCCGTATTGTAAACTGTATATAATATCATTTTATATTAGCTCTTTGTTCACACCATTTCACAGAGTCGCAGCTTGTTTTCTTCTCTTTTCTCTTTCCTCATGTTTTCTTTCGCCGCAGCCAGCAAACGTCGGAGGCTCGAAAGTCCGCAATCCGAAGTCGTTGACCTCGTTATGGACTCGCCCGTAACCATGGCAACACGGTCACCCGTAACCATGGCAACACGATCGCCGGTAACCATGGCAACGGCGACTAACGGCTCCACTAGTCCGACGACAGAGCAGACAGCTCGGCTGGTGTCCATTGACACGTCGTGTAAAACTGAGCAGATTGCTCTCCTCACAGCCCTGTCTCAAGTTGTATCCTGCACACAGGAGGCAGTCAAGATTCTCAGAGAAAGTCAGGTTAGATAAAAAAGATAAAGAGAAAATTTTTTAGCAAATCGTACAAAAATAAAAGTTGAACTATTGAGTTTAACTATTCTACGGCAGTGAGAACTTTTATTCTACTCATTATATCTGCAAAAAATTTTCGGGAACGCTCACCTAGCTCATTCTAAAAATACCAAATTACGATTCTAGTGAAGCTTCTCATAATAAAATTATAACATCTAAATTATAACATTTCCCTTACAATTTCGCAGGAAAGATCCCTCGATTTGGAGCACAAACGATTCAGATTCCAGCTGGAAGCGGAGGAGAAAAGACTGATGATGGAAAGCGAACATTACCGAAAGATGGAAACCATGTTTTCTGGACTCATCCAGGTCAGTTTACAATTTACATGCTGATTCTATTCAAACACAACGAAATGTTCTTTTCATTGGGACAACGATGATGTTATTGAATTGAAAGCATTTTTAATATTTTGTCATGAGAAAAAATTCCCACGGCCATAAAGTGATATAAATTCAAACACAATGAAAATATTTTCCCTTCATATGAGCGGAATCTTGTGTTGAAATGATATTCTTTCTATTGATTTATTTTGGACAAGATTGATTCAATCTTTATTAGGTGGCTGAATCCCCAGGACGTGTTTTTTGCCTTTTTGTACTTTTCTATATCGAGGAACTCGCCGAAAATATAGAGACAGGGTCACCAGACGTAAAGGCAATTTCATTGGTCATGGGACACACTCAACCTTATGCTAACCTCATATCACCTCGGCATCCAGGACATGATTACTAGCAGATTATCATATAGCTACAAATATGTGAGACAATTGTTAACATGTCATTGTTGCGGTAACACAGGACAATGACTCGATGGAGTAGTGTGGTCAAATAATTAAATAGAAAAAGCTCGACCTTGTACCAGAATGATAATGATAATATGATAATTTATGAATGAGACAAAATATATGTTTTTTCATATTAGCACAGCACTCATATGTCAACTCCGTCAGCCCGTGTCAGCATTTGTTCATCGTTTAAAGCAATTTGATTAGAATCGGACCATATAATTTTTGACATAAATTTATGATCATTGAAATATTATCTACTACTTAATAGACATATACATTAGACAGCAAACCATTACAATTCCCAAAAGTTCGGATTAAAAGAATCCTTTTGGATCCAAAAGCTGAGAAAACTTATTTTACACCTTTGTCCCCATCATCTCTTCTTCATAGAGTAAACCAGTCTCCAAAACGCTTTTCTCAGCGCTTTATTGGTGACTATAGTTGCAATGGGCGAGCAGGCAACACCTAAAAACATCACGGAATACTTCAAGTCCAGCGCGAGTCTCAGTTCTCCCGATATTTCCGTGAACCAAAGGTGAGGGGCAACTATCAGAGCAACCCACGGCACTGTTGTCATGATGTAGAGGATCAGAACGGCCATGATGGACCAAGGAACTGCCCGGGACTCCCTGGCCATGATACGGAGGGTGCTTTGGAGTCTCCGCCTCGAAATCATCCGAGTTACGTTGGAGCTGGTCTGAGAAATGCTCTTCCGAAATGTCATCCGCTTATCCTGGGTTTCCTGTGAGATGGATGAGAAAGTGACGGGAGTGATGGCTGAGTTGGCAAGGGTAAGAGAGTCCGCTGTTGATGTAGGGAGGGGTGCAACGGCGTTTTGACAGAGCTTTGACAATACAGAACCCTTTCTTTCCTTCTGCTCTGAGGTTTGTTGTCTACCATCCAACATCAGCTCGATTTCTGCCTCCTTACCTTCTCCCTCATTCAGGTTATCTCTCTTTTCAGATGTGTTAGAAACTGTGTGATTTGAGGCACTGCTGGATTGCGACACCACCTTTGACTTGCAACTTGTGACACCGCTGGTTTGAGACACTGTATGGTTCATTGATTTGCTACTGGAGACACCGCTGGTTTGAGACACTGTATGGTTCATTGATTTGCTACTGGAGACACCGCTGGTTTGAGACACTGTATGATTCATTGATTTACTGCTACTACTGCGAGTTCCAGTTCTTTGGGTACTTTCAGAAGACCTGTCTGTCTTCTGTGACAGTGAACTACTGGGAACTGAGGGTTCCAACCACTTCTGACTTGCTCTCAGTCGTAAGACAGTCCGATAGATAACCACATACAGCGCTGTTGTTGCTACCACAGGAAAGATTATTCCCAGACCTGTGCATAGAACATGGAACACAACACAGGAATCTCCGCCTGTCTCAAAGTGGCAGAAGGTTCCGTCCTCAATGCTGATACCACAGAGTCCCATGAGAGGGGTTAGAGCTAGGGCAGCCGAGAAAATTAGTTTGATTACCTCCAAAGCCCACTGGTATCTCAGCTTGAGAATAGCTCGGTAGTGCAGCGGTCTGTGGATGAATATGAACCGGACACCTGTCATAACCAGAATGGAGTAGGCAGCCAACACCAACACAAAAACCTCCGAAGTGCTCCTGATCTTACAGAAAAGGAGGGAAGTGAGGGACCAGGAAGCCAGGATGATATCCAGGATGATTACACCGAAAAAGGACGATCTGCGAGCAGGAGTAGATGATAACGGAGAAGTAGAGAGAGGTTCCACCCTCCCCCCGGAGATACCTCCGAATGAGATAGATAAGGAGGACGGAGGACAGGAACATGGTTAGGAGACACGGGATAACGAGGATGCGAGTCAGGAAGCACTCCTCGTAAACGAGGATAGAAGAGGAAGAGGAGGAGGAGGAGGAGGAGGAGTTGTCAGCATCTTCAGCAGCACCAAGGAGGATGTTGAGGAGGATGTTATCAGGGTTCTTGTTCTTTTTGAGGAGCAACTCTCCATTGTTCTCGAATAGTGAACTAAGGTCGCCTTCTCCCCCATCAGCTCCACCATCATGAATCGGATTTGTCATGTGTCACGGCGGGTTTCGAGATGTCTTGTCGGCTAGTAATTTCAACAAAACAAAGAGAATATCATATCAACTGAGGTATAATTAGGGCAGTCTTGGGCGGTGAATGGTAACTTTCTCACGATTTTAAGGGTGCAGGTCTCATCTTGTTATTCAAATAGGGAGTGACTATTATTAGAAACTTTTAATGAATTGGATAACTTTGCGACATGTGCTTCATAGCTACTTCCGGGGTTAAACCTGTCTCATGATTTGATTACAAAACTGGCCGGTTGCCCTGAAAGTCCTCATGCAGATCAGATTTTGGAATGAATCTCTTATCTCGATCGCAATACTCGTGACCGATTTCAAAAACTAAAACGTCTAAATCTTAGGATGGGTAATGAATAATGATAGGGGCATTGTACATCATTCCATGACATAGTCTGATGGAATCCTCAGTCCATCCTCAGGGCAAAGGACGCTGATAAGATGAAAGTCCGGGCTCTGGGTAGCCGGCTGCTGCCACATGATAGTATCCTCATTCACTCTGCCAGGCATGACATGATCCTTCTACAACTCTAAAATACAGATACAATATCCATGTGATACATTGCAACTGATGCTATGTTTACCGGCATTATATGCCGATCTATACATGATCTGGCGAGTAAAATCCTTCATTCTGATACATTGCAGGCGTTCTTCTCGGTATTTTGGAATACCAGTTTGACAATTTGAGCACAGAACAAATTTTAGGTGAGATTTTTGCTCGCTAGCGAATGATTCCCTTAACTTTTGAGGGCATTTACTGGTAAAATGTATGTGATGATTAGAAGGAAGGCGGATAATGTAAGGTAGTCAATGACATGGAAAAATGACACTACGATGCGATGTGCGACAGTAATTTTCATAGTTCCAGGGAATTTGTCCATGTCAATAGTTCGATGCTGTGGTGTATTCGTCAAATATAGTTAGGGAATCTGGACATGACTTGGGTAAATGCCAACTTTGACATTTTACCGTAGTGCGCTAGTATCCCAATAAATGTCAAAACGTTCAAATTGCTCTATAAATATCGATGTCAAAAGGGAATAATTGGTGCAGGGCAATTTGAAGAAAGTTTTGAGAGTTTAGCGGTGCTCTCTGCACAATGCAAAGGAAATGGCACAAAACCAAGGAAATACTCCCGTTTCCATTCTGGGCGGCTGCTAGCAAACTTTTTCAAGAATTTCGTGAGTTATCGCTGCCTTTTGGTGCCCTTGAAACATAATAAAAAAGCGTTATGGGACCAATCTGCAACGGCCAATTAGAAATTGTAACGACACAGATTGGCAGCTATCTTTCCGCCTTGGCCCTTATTAACAGAGCTGATTTTGAGGACAAGAGCTTGGATGTTTTCCTCGAGTCGAATTCTTAGAATATTATGTTTATCATAAATCTCAAAATGCCCAATATATATAATATCTCGCGATATATCTCTGGTGCAGCCTAAAGATCCCCTAACACCCACACACTTACACACACCACCACGCCAGCCTCACAACAACTCAATCCATTCGTATTGCCCCAATTATGATCTCGAACTCTATCCCACAATCAGTAGTATCCTATGGCTCAACATATACTTATGGTATGAGTGTAAGGACAGCAGGATATAATATAAAGACACACACATATTTTATGATATATATGTAAATATATGGAAGGGGCGGGGAGGAGAAGGGAGGGAGAGAGAGAGGGGAAGGTCATCAGTAGATAAACACCAACTGTCATCATTCTCACAGATCTGACATGATCATATACCTATATATTCTGCTCATCACCATCAATCCAGTCTGTCATCTCTCATCATCATCTCCCCGTGATTATTAGCACTTCGATCACTATTATTTTCCAAGGGATCGGGTCATAAAGGCTCTGATTCGTGCCAGAGCCAACCCATCTTATTATCATCTCTCAGCGCATTGGTTTTAGGTCATCTGACCACTACTCACTCATTCATGAGCGCATTATTATTCGCGTTTTATGACAGCTAGGTTTTTAGTAAGGGGTAGGTATTTGAATAATTATATATGCCCTTCCACATGAATTAAATATTTTGATAAATGGTATAATAGGCAAGGGGGACTATAGAATGTAGGCCATTGGCGATTTTATCTACTTATCTAAAATTCTCCAAAGCCCATCCTCCCATTTCTCAGATAATCTAATGGATCTCCTCACAGATGTTTTTGAGTTTTTGTCCTTTCAGGAAAATGGTGGAATTTTACTCATTTTCTTGGACCCTCTTGTCACCAGTTCAGTTCCTATTCCTATTCTAAGATTCTCCTTAGACCCACTCTCCCCTAAGAATAAGACCCATTTATTCACTTCTTAGACCTTCTTATTCTCTTCTTAGACCCTCCTAAATATAATAGAGATCGCACTCAGTCTGACGCATGCTCCGAGTCTTCATATCATTGGCAGGAATTATCTGAACGATTAACAAATGACAAATATATACTCTATCATCCCCCACTCCCCGTCCACTTCTCCTCTCATGCATTTGTACTGGGAATTGTTAATTTAATTTGAGTAATGCGCCTCCGGAGATAGATATGTAGTATAAAACTGTTTGCGTGTGCGAAGGTAGAATAGCTCATGAATATCACCAGTAAGAATATTGAGTGACGTCATTATCAGGGTTTAACTTGATTCAGTTGATGACATTCCCTGGCCTAATCCTAATTTCCGCACACGACCTTGGAAATATAACCCATGACGAGCGACGAGGTGATTTGCCTCGTTCAGTGTATTCCAATTCATAATAAACGAGTGTTTAGTCGAGAACACATATTAAAGTGGCGTGGTATTCACTTCAGCCTCCTCAAGGTTATTACTTTATAAATATAACGTTAATGAACCACTGTACGCGTAATTAGATTCTATTGTATTAGATAATGAAAAGTGGACAATAAATTTGGGGGACTAAAGATATGGGAAATAATCCTCGGCTCAGCGGGATCTGAAAATTCTAAAAGAGCTTTGAGTGAAGTATAGCGCACCAATTGGGGATTCAGGGGGAGGATGTAAAATATAATATTTTAGGAGAGTATAAATCAATCTTATACATGATCAGTAGCCGACGAAAGATGTTTTGTTAATTATTTTTTAAATATATTTTCTCTAAATATTTTATTTTTATTCAACTAAGTCAAAAGGTATTAGATTGTCATGTCTTGTAAATCCATTTGTACACTCAAAACATTCAACTAAGTCCATGTCAGAAACCAAAAATTTTGTGACCCCAAAAACTTAAATTCAAAAACTGAAAAACTTCATCAAATCAAAATAATGATTATACTCCTCCCAAGCTTGTTTTAGCAACCACAGTTTCCGTTTCAGGCAGTTTCCCAGACGCCCGCAGCAAGCGGCACAGTAGCGACGACCCCTGCCCCAGAGACCCAGCCCGCCGAGAAAAGGACATCTCCAAGCACGGTAAAGTTGGAAATGGACGGGTGAAAATATTCCGAGATTATATTTTGCAGTTTCGTGAGACCTACGAAGTATGCGAGAGTTTGTAATCCAAGTGAAATATAATTTGTTAATTATTGAAGAGATGTGATAAGGTGATCTGAAATGTACTGCAAGCTTGTCAAGTGATGCAATGAGTCGTTAAGTGACTGCTTAAGTGATATAATATGAACTGAACTGAAACTCCACTGAAGATACTCATCAACGCCAGATGAGCGCTATGTTGACTTTCTATTTGTCTGAATGTGACCTTCCTGTCCCTTCTCGAACTTTTTATTCTTATTTTTTATCATACTTACTCGAATTCTAAATCATACATTATTAACATTTCGCTGCTATTCGCCATTTTTGTAAAAAAAGGGAGTTTAGAGTTAGATTTTTAGAAGCTGCTGAACCAGTCAAATTCCAAGTATTTAGTATTTCGCTTATGTCCATTGTCCAGCATTATTGGAGACAGAAAAAAAGTTTTAGGATCCATTTCTGTACATTGGTCCAAGAACTTATAGTCACTTTTTACTTCTTTAGATAGTCGAGTAGTTGGTTTTGGAATGCAGATGACATACAGACATTTTCAAAAATTTCTGCAAAAGGGTCTACTAATGTTTCACTCCTGATATTCATTAATTTTATTCGGGTTTACAATTCAAGAAATACCCACAGAGGATGAAATAAGTGAGCGGTGAGCAAAAGAGTGATACGATATTGATGATAATTTTATGTTAAATTATAATTTACATTTATACATTGAATTTTGTTGAGACCATCCTTTCATTTTTTCCGAGTAAGTTTGAAGTTACCACACCCTTCATAAGGAATTTAAACCTTTCTTCAGACAAGCAGGCACATCAAAACCCGACTCTGAATATATCTGTATTTTATTTATACTGTCTGGAACGGATGTGTCTAAACGTATTCTTCAGTTTTCCTTAGATGCGATACGGAAAATTACACTCCCTAAAAACTAAAGTTTTTCTCGAAAATCACCAGGTTTTAGCAGGTTAAAGAAGGAAATTGCCAATTTCATGAGCCACATAATTACAGAAAATTATCGATAATCTCCCCGGATTCCCGGAATCTATATCAAAGCTTCTCCCTGAGACTCCCTGGGTTTATCATGGTCTTCAGACTGTAGAGTTTCATCCCTAATCCTCCCTAGAATAGACAGAAGTTTTCTCCGCACCGTAGCATCTATAACATGCATAATGCCCGGATTTCTGGCGTTACGTCCCTCATCTTGAGATAAACTCATCTGCTGGTCTTAGAGGCGGCGAAAATGTGAAATAGCCTAGTTCTTAGCACCATGATCACGGCTCTCTGAGTCTTCCTCATCTAGATCTGGGGAGAGTCCAGGGCATTTCACTTCAACGATGCACAACGTTAAACCATGAAAATGATTTCATTACCAAATGCCTACATTTCATGTCAGCAGCCTGTAAGGTTTTATGCGGTTATGCAAGCCTGCATAATGCAAAATATATGAAATACAAGACAAGGAGAGCATGATCAATATGTGAGCTCTATGATTGGCTAGGAGGAGCAGTAGTGCCTCACATTCACATGCCTCATGCAGTTCACCCCACCAAAGTCAGGTCCTTCAGCTCCATATGAAGAAGTCAGGGTAAACACACGCAGTTGATATATTCAGACTAAGGGGTAGCAGCCCCCTTCCCTGCATAATATATCCCAGAATATATGAGCTGTTGTTTGGTGGTGCTCAGTCACAGAGGACTCTCTGTTTGGCGGTCCTCAGTCAGAGCAGAGGACTCTAATAACACAGCAGCTAGTCGTGCAGCACAAGTGAGACGGCTCAATGTCTCCCCTGGTGAAAGGCAGGCGGTTGAGCGTCAGTAATTGCACGCTTTAAACCATGATAATGACATCATTAGCAGCCGCCCATTTCATTCTCTATTCAGACTCCAGTGCTGCAGCAGCAGCACTGACCATGTCTCTCCTCCTCCTCCTCCTTTGCAAACCTACGTGTGGTGGAAAAGGAGGAGCTACAAAAACCAATGTCGGACTTTCAGACTTTGGGAGCGGACACGCAGCTCTACGGTTTTCTGGAAAATTAGTGAGAACGTTTAGAGAGGAGATCTCGGCGGCGGCTCTCGACAAACTTCTCGACTCATGATGTGGGTTTGACATCATCAAAGGAGCATTCTAAACCGTCATAGTGACGTCATGATCCGGAGTTTTAGAGAGTGCATCGTCCTACGATCATTGTTCCGAGCGGCAGGGAGAATATTATTAGGAGACAGGGCGTCTTTAGCGTGTTAAAAATGCGAATATATATTTGGTGAAATATAAGGTTTTGTGGTGATGCTACGCCGCTCAAGAGTGGATGACTGGCAGTTGGGTGTGACGAAAACCAACTGCTTTTAGTGGTGAATTCATGACATCAACCACTTGGTTTTTCGTGCACTATCTTGAAAAAGATCATTGTTTTTAGTAAAAGTGCTCCCGTTTTCTGAGGTATTTTAGTTTAAATTCCAGGAAATCTTTCTGCCGAAGCTAGAGGAATGGGAGGGGACATGAAATTCAACTTTAAAAGACTGAGGGTTCAAAAAATTTGATTGATGCTTGAATTTGAATTTGGTTTCGAAATGGCATCTGTTTCGGAACCGAATTCGATTTTTAACATCAACAATTTGTTCAACAGTTCTTACTCCAAAATTTATTCTTAATTTATTCGAAAATCTATTCGAAAACTTATCCGAAAATTTATCCGAGAATAGAAAAGTTTTTGAATAAATTTGAGTTTCTCAATTTCAAGCATCAATCAATAATTTATATCTAAGTTATATCTAAGTTATCAAACTACTCACACATCAAAGTTGTTTCCATTGGCCCAGGAACCAGGACACCACGTCTACAGGGTCAGTCCTCAGGCGTAAATTACCGATCTAGGAGTTCTGACATATCTAGGAGTTCTGACATATTCCCTTGTTCTGATACATTGCAGATACATGTCATAGCTGCGATGGGGAATACTGGTTACATGTTTCACATACGATAGAGATCCCGATAGATCAGATTTTAAATTATGAGAGCGTCAAAAATAATTCTTAAAATGAGAGAAAAACTTACAAAAAATTTCATTCGGTAAAATTCTTATCAGTTCTGCAATGCAAGTCAAGAAAAGTTGGAATTTAACTCTTAAATTTATTTACGAAACTGAATGCAATGAAACAAAATGTATAATAGAAAATAAAATCTATTTTTGTTACAACATGCACAAAATTTATCTTGGAAAATATTATATTGAAACACCCATTATTACGGTATAAAGAAACTTTTACTTATACTATTACTATGAAAGAAGGGAAGAAGGAACAAAATTTCTTGAAAATCGTTACATTTAACTATAAAAGTGATTTTCAGAAAAAATGGCACTATCCAAATTCCAAGCTCAGCAAGCCTGACTGGACCGTATATAATGTGGACCAGTCAAGGTCAAATTCAAAGGTGGTTTATGTTATGCCTATGGCTGGGATCAAGGTTGGGATAGGTTAAATCGGTTCGGATCAAGATAGGGTTACCCATAATAATATGTGTGCATGTGCATAGATCGATGAAGGGATTAATGAATACGCGAATTTAACAGAGCGGGCGATTTATTTTTCATGGAAAGAATTTCTGTCGAAATTACATACATTTTTCTTGTCAGGCGTTGCCTGACCCCTTCTTCAGACAACATTTTCCGCGTTTATCGATCGATCCATTTGCATTCATATGGGTTAGGGTCACAGTGAGACTCTCAATAAAAACCAGTCCAGACAAAATTATGGATCAGGCCATATGGTCGGGCTTTTTTGAATCTTTAATACAGCCAGAGTTTAATTACATTTATTAGTAATCCAACCATTCCCTTCGCGTCACCATGACTCTTCAACTCACTGGATCAATAATTCAGATTAATGTCATAGCCCCACAAGTCCTCAGCGCAGCAAGATATGATCCACAAGTCGACCAATGACCACCAATAATTAATTAAAATCATAGTAATGATTTAATTTTAGCAAATGAACTACTGGTCCCACAAGTATTGGTATATTTTACAAAATTCTAATAAAAAGATTACTGCCTATATATTATAATTTAACTCACAGCGCGTTCGCCGAGTTTGAAATCCAGTTTACGGAGCGGAATTGTTACTTTTTTCGGATCGTTAAATAATAATGTTACTACACACAAATATCGGTGTGGATTTCCCATATTCCACTCGGCTTCGCCTCGAGGAATATTCACCAATCCACACCTCTATAGTGTGTAGTAACATGATATTATTCTATCATATCTTATATTCTAACCTGTATAGATATATTATATATCTTTACGTGCATGCCGTATGTCATTTTTCTCGGATTATAACCGGCCCTTTTTACACGGACATTATTCGGTCATTGATCGTAGAATTTTCTGATCATTGATTCAGCGCAGGAGAAGGATCACAAGTGAATAATGGTATTGATACACAGAAGCTCGCACATGCTATCATACACACTGACACACACTCATACACACACACAAAAATATATATGATTTGGACTATAGTTTTATTATTTTTCAAAATTTTACAACTATTGTTCTTCGTAGAGTAATGCTCTGGGGGGAATAAAATTGGGCGTAATTTGCTTTTCATTGTTTGGTTCATAAACACAATGGTAAAAGGAATTTTAGGCAGAAGTGTATAATTTTCAAAGCAGTACATAAGCCAAGACTAATACCAGTTAAACAGCGGTTAATTAGATTTGGAAAAGAACAAAAGCTTTGAGTTTGAGTAAGACGAAATTTTTACTCGATAAATTTTGATTTAAATCTTTATAGATTCCCAGAACATTTTTTTCTTATCGCATCGGCTATAGGTTGGTAACAACAAACTTTATTCTACAAACCTGAAGCCAGACCAAGAATCACACAATATTGGGGCACTACAGCTATTTTATTTCCCGAGAATTCAAAAAGGGTACTTAATTACCCGGTCTTTAGCAATGAAAGGGCTGCCGAGCTTCAAAAAGACCCGGAATAAACACCGGAATTTAAACTCCAGTTAATTCACTGTATGTTTAGTCCTTAAACTATTCTCCAAGGGAAGTTATATTCCACTGTCATTGGGCCCTGCAAACAACACCATCTCCCACCGCATTTGCTGAATTTGTCCCAACCACAAAATGGATTTTTCCAGGTGACGTCACTTTCATTGCTTCAAAACAACGAACTGCTGACGCCTCACCTGCACCCTATCTCCTCCTTCTGACCTGCGCATGACATATAACTTGGCTAGTAATGAGTGGGGATAGGTTGATGGATTGGCTAGTAATGAGCGGGGTAGGTAGATGGAGTGCATGACCACCATCTGATGGGCAGTGGGTGCAGGTGAGCTGACGTAGTAAGCACCTCATTAACGTCACTAGTGCACCTCCCCTCCTTAGCGAGACGTGAGCAGCCCTCTGACATCATACAGGCTCCAACGAACGAAAAGATGACAGATCGAATGCCATTAGTGCAAATGAGTATGAGCCCTCATATCATACTGGTGAGTGGGAGACGTGATATCGACCGGGGCTTTGGTATTTGGGATGCTCATGAAGAGAGATAGACCTAAGATCGGATGCTGCCTGGGAATACTCCCAAACCAACCAGTTCCACTTCATGTGAACATCACTCGTAGACCTATATGTATGTATGTATAGTGCACCTATAGGACATATCGGTGAGGCAGGGAGAGACCTGGATTAACTGCTCTCAGGGATACGCTCATGAACTCCAAGCAACAGACCTTGGTTTGTCAGATGCTGATATATATGGCCGTTCAGCGTAAAGGCATCAGGTTCTGGGAGTGGGACTGGGCTATAGACTAGGTGGGCGGTGGTCAATTAAACGTATATTGTAAATTGAAAATTCGTGGACAAACTAACTCTTATTCATTGCCACAGAAGTATGGACAAACAGCTATCAGAAACAAGACCAGACTATAGGAACACAGATGTAAACTTCCAGTCAGTTGACACAGAGCAACCATAACTCCATAAAACCTTGGCCAACGAAGACTATCCAACGCAAACAAATACAAAATTTAGATTTCTTCAATTTCTATGTTGCTTTTTAGCTTTTTGGACATACGATCCGTCAAATCCCTGGAAAATTTTGCCGAGAGTTCCATTCGTTTATTCTGTTGAAAATTGTGTCTTTCGTCAAGAACTTAGTCTATCTTAAATTCTAATTTACTTGAATTCTGTCTTCATTCACTCGATCCATGATGAGATCAAATTGCACTACATTTACAGCTGATAAATATCTCTTTTTCATTTTCCAATCTTAGGAATTTAGGTAATGCACGCAGCAATTCATTCGCGAGGAATTTTACGGACTCCTTAAACAGTTCCACATCCCCACGTGACCAAGAAGAGTGTGTTGTCACATGGTCATGACAACATGGTATGAATTCTAACACGTATATCAATCTCCCCTTGACTCTCATGCAGTGTTTGATACTTGTCCGGCTTCCCTACAGCTCCTCTTTACTCCTACGTGTAGTGCAGTGAGATCGTAGTACTTAATAATAATAATAATAATGATAATAATCGGGGTGGTAGACTCATCCTTAGCCTCTCACAAACTCCCAGAGAATAGGCACTAAATCGTCATCAATTGCTCATGTTAAGGCATGATAATGACGTCATGTCAGGTGCTGCTAAAGTCTGCGTCTTAGCCCCACGGGTGAGGTGAAGTGGATGTATAAACTGTAGATATACCTCCGCTACCAATGACTGTGACGGAGAGAGTAAGATAGCTCCTCGGCTGATTGTCACGTGTTCCCACTCCGGGGATCACGTGACAGTCACGTGATGACGTCACGTGAGTTACCCCGGATACTACTGATGTGTCACGTGCGCGCTGCGCGCCCTCCCAACCCGTCTTCCCCGGGATTCTTGGTGCACCGAAGACTTTTTAATCGCGCGACGAAAGACCCGCCAACTTTTTACCTGCTCCCCGGCCTGCGGATATAAAGCCC
The DNA here is from genome assembly GCA_011033025.1 of Beroe forskalii. Lineage (NCBI taxonomy): Eukaryota > Metazoa > Ctenophora > Nuda > Beroida > Beroidae > Beroe > Beroe forskalii. The sequence goes on along the minus strand of WFMF01000509.1, from coordinate 91,328 downwards.
GACTGAGGATCTTAATGTGTACTAATGCGGTTTGTATGTCAGCAGGCTACAGCGCCCTCCAATCCCAATTAACTAATGTTAATCAATGGTGGTATGGGAGATACTGAGACGACTTGCTGGCTTTAGGTCTAACGCTAATTGTCCTGCAATATAACAGCCGTAATTTAGCCTATGGTTTTAGGAGCCACGAAAATACAGGTATCACGGTCATGAGTGGACATTTCTATAATAGTGATAGTATTTAATAAAAATGACATATGGTAGCTGAAGAGATGCATGCACTCCATTACAAACCAGTTCATAAGCCCACGCACATCTTCCGATAAATAAATCCGGGAGTCAAAAAGTATGTTATACCTACGTCAGTGCTAGCTTACACACATTGCAATAATCCTATATAATAATTTTACTAATCTAATTCTGTCATTCGCCCGACAAATCAACCCCGGTCGAGGAGTCAAAAGAGTTTTTCCGGGCTCCCTGAGTGTCTCTGAGTCATTGTCCCCCACAGGGGGGATGCTCTAACATCCCAAGGACCCCTCAAACCCTGGCGAAGGGGAGCTTTTCCTGGAAACTGGAAGCACTCACGATGGCATCCTGAGTCTTCTCCTTGTCGCACGCCATGTAGACATCCCACCCCGTCATGGACAGCCCCTCCAGCTCACAGTGGGTAGCGTAGGCCCGGGCCACGGTGCACTGGGGCTCTATGGTCGGGGACGGCTTGCCGAAGGGATCGTCATCGGGACGCAGTAGCTTCATGTGGCAGAAGTCGTGGAGACAGGATTCGTAGTAGAACTTGAGATCGACGATGTCAGTGCAGCGTTGGAGGGCCGGGTTGTCGACCAGAGCTTGGCAAGCTTCAACTGCCTCCTTGGTGCCCTTGTAGTCCACCCCGCATGGTTCTGAGGGGAAGATCGAGGTCAGGAAGCTGGAAATTATGAATTTGATATTTTAGGTGTGGAAATCGGAAAACGGAAGTTTAAACTTTTATCACTGATACAATAACGATTACATGAAAAACTTTCGAAAATCGTGTGATTAGGTATCATAAATCGTCTAACTCTTCACACAATCTGATACTGCTAGACTTAGATATGAACATAATTGTTTCAAATATTGCAAATACAAGGGAGGGATTGATTGAAAAGCGAGGTTCAGTTCTGAACATGGGCAATACCTGCAATATCGAAGTCTATCTTAGGAGGGAAGGCGCACATCTTCTCCCGGTCCACCTTCCAGTTGTCAATGAAGACGTTGGTTCGGCTGTCCTCAATCAACCGCTCATCCAGCTTCGTGAACTGCAGGTAGGTATTGTGTGTTCGATGTGAGCATGAATACGGGATGTAGGTACATTTGATCTCGAGACACTTTATCTCAGGACACTTCATGTCCCTATCCTGACCCTGACGGCTAACCATAACCAAACCCAAAGCCAAATCCTAACATATTGCGAGATAAAGTGAAGTGTGATGAAGTGTCGTGAGATGAAATGTCCGTTCCTCCAAATACGAGCAACGTTCAGCACAGGAAAAAGTACCCCTTTCGCTGGTCTAAAATTACAATCTCAGAACTCCATTCTTCCATCTTCAATTCTATGTCGCTTCCAGACCAATTTCACTTATTTCACTTCATCTCCCTCCAACCCACCTGGCTATGCTCGTTGTCCGCATCCCCATCGTTATTTCCGCACACACCACACATCGTGGTGTCCTTCTTCTCATCTAACGCGATGTGGACCGTCACGAAGCCGTCCCACGTGACCGTGAGCCCTAACGCGTTGCTCCGCCCCGTGAGGATCAGACCGTCGAACACCCAGTCCATTCCTCCGGCAGAGAACTCGGTGCCCTCAGTGAACTGGTGCTTCTCCCGCTCTGTGTTAGGAGTAGAATCAAATTTAAAATCAAATTTAGCTGGGTTATCAAGGCAACTGAAATCGGAACCGTGCTTCATAAAGCGTCTAGAAGTGTATAAATATATTGTGGGAAATAAAGTGAAACTTTTAATTCAAAGATTAAAAAAGTCTAGAACTCTGGAGCATACTGCTTGATTTTCAAACCAATTTCCATACTAAGATACTTAAATGAATGAAAATCATGTCTATCGTCTTACCGATAAAAATGATCCATCCCCTGGCCAGGACAATAGGCTCGTAGTTGATGTAGACAGTCACCTCCTCCAGGCAGGTTCCAGTGCCGCAGTAGGTGAACATCCCGTAGACAAACCAGGTGAATCCCACGCAGTCCATCGCTAGGATGTACGTGCACGCTCCTGAGGGGGTTAGAGAGTTGTAAGGGGTAATTGAGGGGCAAAAATGGGTTTTCAGAATTACTAATTTTTAATTTTAACAAATTTTACTTTCAGAACTGAAGATGATGTCGATCATTTTTGATCTATTTCGATTAATAATGTCTTGTTTCACTAAACGAGTTCGCAACATTTAAGAGGGATATTGGAATTTACTCAAATTATTAATTTGAGTAAATTCCAATTAATCAGAAGGGAAAAGATGTGCAAAAAACAGGAGTGAAAAATTTGCACTTCTGAAAATGAAGGTCTGGTGTGATCAGGGAGTGTAAGCCAATGATCATTGATGAAATGTTTACTTGTTTACTTTTTTGGAAATGATTTCCGGTGAATCTCTGATACAGTGATACATTAACGATATTTACTTTGATACAGATCAATTTGATGATTTAAGCAGAAATTAATGGCCCTCTCGAATCAATTGAGTACCCTCTCAAATCATTAGTTCACAGCTCCAATACTGGTGTATTACCCCCACTCTTCACTCGATCTTTATCATTGTTATATTAGAGTCCCCGGAAGCTCATAACTTTGGGAGTATAACAAATAGCTCATGACTTTGGGACGGTTATTTTAGCACGCCTGTTCGGTGTCAGAGTCTACTGGCAGGGACACTGGATGGGTACATAACACTCATGATGATGTCAGAACTAACTACCAGAGGGGTGTTTAGAGGGTAGAGATCTGTTTCACGGATATTAATAAGTAGGCGGTGGGATGTTGTCAATGGAACATTAAAAGAAGTGATAATGACGTCACTTTCAAATGGTTGTTACAGGGAAATTGGTGATACTGCAGTCTCAACTCTCTTCCATACGACCCCACAGATTACAGACAACCTTCACGCTGCCAAACCACTTGTCATGTGCACATAACAGCTCAACAGGTCTACTTCTCATGATTTTAGTGGGATGAGGCTATATGAGGGTTTGAGGGTATAAGAAGAAGAGAGGCGACTGAAGGAGGAATTTCTCAATTCTAGGGAATAACGATACAAGGGTGAGAATTGAGGACATTTAAGGAGACTGGCCGGAGAGGAAGGTGGGTAGAAGGGAGACCGGTATATTAAATGGAAGGGAATGAGGAGGCGGGAAAGAGTGGGCGACAAGTTGAGGCGTCAGGATTACAGGGAGATTCTTAGCCCTAGAGCTGATATTAAAAAGCTGTGGTGGGGGGAATAGATGGGAGGGATATAGGTAGGCATTGGTGCCACAAGGGTGGGAACAAACGGAAGAGACTAAGTGAGTGAGACTGTGAGAGAAAAATTTCAATGGTCAATGAATTTAGAGTGTTATAATTATAAAGGTTCCTCAAACCGATTTAATAAGGAGATAAGAGGCCCGTAGATTGAAAATGGGCTATTTCTTCAGTTCAATCATCAATGCTAATCTCACACATCCAACCTACCAGGGTCCACTGATCAACCACATAATAATAGGGGAATAAATCAGTCATGTGTAATTTCCCGGAATCCTACACAGTCCATCATTGGTATTCCCCACAGGAGGCTAATACCATGATAAACCGTGCTCCAAACCACGGTGCAGGGTCATAATCATCATACAGAGCGGGAAATAAATCATCTCTTTCCACATCATGGTGATATTTTAGATTTAATATATATGGCCTAAGGAATATATAAAGCATACTTTGGGGGCAATTCCGGGTGATTTGCCAAATCTCCCGCCCCGAGCTACTCAGAGTAATAAAATGATGAACAATGGCCCGGTGTTTTATATAATTATGCGGGTGTCATCATTAAAGGAGGAAAGATCAGAGAATTAGCACCTTGTTTATCATATGCACAGAGGAAAGATCAGAGAGAATTTATCAGGGTTACTCAATGACCATGCTGTGGGAGGAGAGAGAGGGGTGACAAAAGGATTGACTTGGTTCCAAGAGCTTGGTTCAATATAATCATGCAGTGGCTGCTCAATGCTGGTAATGAATAGCCTGAAATTGGTGCTGTGTCGCTGTGAGCATGGAGTAAACAAACAATCACCATTACACATTTCGAAGTGAGTTTTGGAGAATACTATTTGGCCTTTTTGAATCGCAAGGAAATATTTTCTCGTCCAATACAAATCAGAAACATTTATTTCCAGAACACTCAAATTTTCTTAACTAATCTCGTTTATTCATGTTAGGGCCCTGACGAGGGTTTCAGTCAACAGCATCTGTAAGGAAGTCTTGCAACTTGCCCACTACAACTTCACCACTCCATTCCAGTACGGGGTCACCACTCCATTCCAGTACGGGGTCACCACTCCATTCCAGTACGGGGTCACCACTCCATTCCAGTACGGGGTCACCACCCCATTCCAGTACGGGGTCACCACCCCAATCCAGTACGGGGTAACCACTCCATTCCAGTACGGGGTCACCACTCCATTCTGGCATTCTAGTACAGGGTCACCACTCTATTCCAGTACGGGGTCACCACTCCATTCCAGTACGGGGTCACCACACCATCCCAGTACGGGGTCACCACTCTATTCCAGTATGGGGTCACCACACCATCCCAGTACGGGGTCACCACTCCATTCCAGTACGGGGTCACCACTCCATTTCAGTACGGGGTCACCACTCCATTCCAGCACAAAGGGTCACCACTCTATTCCAGTACGGGGTCACCACTCCATTCCAGTACGGGGTCACCACTCCATCCCAGTACGGGGTCACCACTCCATTCCAGAACAGGGTACCACTCCATTCCAGTACGGGGGTCACCACTGAGGCTGTGTGGTGCTTCCCACCATTCCCAGTGAAGCTGATGGCGAGTGTAGGAGAGTGTGTAGGTCAATGACCCCCAAGCTCCCTCGGCAGATCACTGGTGATCTCGTGTGTGTGTACACCGCCCACATTCGTCCGCTTAGTCACCCACCACAGCCAGAGCATTGGCACTCTTTGAAATATATATAGTACTCTCCTACACATCCTCCCCACCATGACGTGTCCGTCGTCGCATTTGAGGAGCGATTTCAAAGCCGGCAATATTTATATTTATTGGAAACGGCGAATATAACCAGAATCTTTCAAAGTGGGTATTTCCTTGGGTTAACTAAACACTAGAGCTGATCATTGCTCATGTATCGTTTGATGGAATGAACTTCTGAACAATACTCATTGATCAGAAAACTTGTCGTTTGGTTTGCAAGGATAATGACAAGGAACATCAGATCTCGATATTAAGTATTATCGCCAATCAACGCCCCTATTTTGACATCATAATTGAAATTTAAGTATTCTTTTGACTTTTACACTTCCGCCCAGCAACATATAAAATGAAAACCTAAAAGGGGTCCCATTTATAATACTACAAAGGACTGCAGGTGTTCGCTAAGGACAAGGTCCTACTCCTACAACCCTCCCTTTACCAACAGCTGATGATAAACCGCGCTTACATTCATGATTCACACGATGTTATGATACAGTTCATGTTATGAGAGGTGCGCGGCGGCGCAGTTTGATCTGAACAATGCGCACACACGCAGATCAGAAGACTAATGAGAAACACTCACAAACAAGAACCAAACTAAGAACAGAAACAAACACTCATAAGAACACAAACATACCCCAGTCCCCACAAACACTTATTAAGAACACTAACATACCACACAAACAATCATAAGAACACAAACAATCATTAAGTCCTAAGAATACAAACAAGAACACAAACAAAAAATCATGAGAATACGAACATACACTCAGTTTTTTTTATAAGAAACTGTCTATAAGAAACTTAGCCTAGGATTTCCGAAAATTTAAGAAACTTAGCCTAGAATTTCGCAAAAATTAAGAAACTTCACTGATTTACAATTAAGAAATTAAGAAACTTCTAGCCTAGAATTTTGAAATTTGTCTATAAAATCCTATTGCAACTGAAATTCTTTTAACATGATACGTCTGGCTTCTGGGGGCTGCGCCCCCAGACCCCTACCCCTTTGATTGTGAACATTCCGAAACTAATCTAGTACTTCTATTGGACTCCTATTACAGTATTACACTGGATACTATGTGATAATTGACCATACAGCATAGAAATTTAGAAAATGAATCTCTCATGATTTGTCGGTTTAAAGTAACATGCCAGATACTAAAGCACAAAACAGAAATTTAGAAATTGTTGTTGCGACAGGACACTATTAGTATTACAGTTCCATATCTATTTCCAATAGTTCCAAGCATTAAGCATTATAGGATTTAGATATGATTTCAAAATTTCAAACTTTTGGAAGAACATTTGATGAAGATCCCTGAACATTATTGTATACAGCTGCACAAATCTTTTAAGATAGGTACATGCTTAAAAGTGTATAATTTAACTGAAAATATCAGAAGGTTCGATTCTAATCCTCAACTACTGCAGTCTACACAGTAGGTTCTTGGAAATTTCTTAGACATTTTGCTGTACGGTATGTCGGTATGTAGAATTAAGAAACCGATTAAGAAACTTTTAGGCTCAAAATCGTGAAAAAAATAAGAAACTTGTAGCCTAGGATTTCAATAAGTTTCTTATAAAAAAAACTGAGTGTACCACATAAATAAACATGAATACCACACAGAATGACCCGTGAATTCAACAAAGGCCATTCAATTTAACAGATGTAACCCAATTTAAGACACAATCTTTCTCCCAATGGTCACATTAAAAAATGTTAGGAAATTAGACTTACACTCACTACTTCACTACGTTTCCGCTTGTTTCCCAAATTATCATCAGCTTCATTGCGTCATACAAGGGCGAAATGAAGAAAATATGATCTATGACAATAAACGTAACATTGTTCGTTCGTGTGAGTATGTAATTGAGGAATAAAGACGAAGGATGAAGCTTGGCCTGTGTGTGGGTTGGAGGTGACTCGTAGGGGAAGTCACGGTCAAATGGGATACCTTGGCTAAGTCAACAATTTAAATTGAATCTTAAGCTTTTATACTCAAATAGTCCAATAAAGTTACTTATTATAGTTGTCTTGATCATATAATCAGTGGTTTAATCGCCCATAGTGGTTTCTTTTGTGGTTGTAGACGAATTAATTTTGACCCCAAAAATTTGGTCAAATGGGAATGTATGGTCAAATGGGATAGTGTGCCCTAATCAGACAAAAAGCTCTACATCATGATTTCCGTATTTATATGTTTTTCAGAAAGATGTAAACTCTAGGGATAATATGGTTTGATGATATCAAACTGTCGGATATTGATGCTATTGCATCCATTATTTTCTGGTATCCCATTTGACCAAATATACAAATATACAGTAAATGTAATCCCATTTGACCAAAATCCCATTTGACCAAAATCCCATTTTTAAATGATGGCTGGAGGAAAAACACAAAATTTCGCATTATAATTACTTTAGGTACAAGACAGGGTAGTATACATAGAGAGTAAATATTCCAGAACACGAATAACCATAGAATGAACTGAACTGATGCACTGAAACAAATTTATAGACAGTTTTTTCAGTGGTTGATTCAAAAATATTTTAATTTGATGCCTTTTTTGAAAACATCGAAAATATCTTAAATCCAAATAAAGTGAATCCATCTATTTCTTTTTCTAAAATGGGTCCTAAGGGAAATCTTAATGATAAAATGGGGTTGAAATATGCTGAAATAGTGCCCTTCTTCGATTTCCCATTTAACCAAATTTCCCATTTGACCGTGATTTCCCCTATACGAGACGAAAGGTGATATAATATGTCTGGTGATGTAATATTGAGTAGGCAGATACTGAACGAATGTGGGAGAAATAGATATGAGTAAAATTAAGAAACTTTCTAAAACGCTCATGACTACAAAAAGTTTTCCGGTGTGCTCATATTTTTATACCTAAACCACCTTTCATTCTGATCTTACTAGCATCCCTTGCTACAATACAAACCCTCAATACGGAACCCAAATCCAATAAATCTTCCAAATTGACAAATTGTATTTCCCGATATCTAATCGGGAAATATAATTTGTCAATTTATAAGACTTATTCAAAAGTCCACTTTAAACCTCTTTAATCTCAAAATCCCCATGTTTTACCTGCGAAGTGCATCCTCCTCCCATCGAAGGTAACAATATGCGGGTCCCCGAACACCGTGCACACATCCACTGGCTCATGCTTCTCTTCGGACGGCATGGTGGGTTCGGGCAGGGGGTTAACTTGCACCTTGACAGATCTGGTGGTCACGTGGTTAGTCTCACAGTTAGTTGCCCGGGCTACGTACCGTCCGGTGTCCTTCAGAACGACACCCGTCATCACCAACTCCGATCCTGGAATGCGACAACATGAAACGGGGGTGAGATTTCAAAAATTCAAGAAGTCCAATTATGAATTGCAGCGAGTGGAAAAATTATTCAGTCGTTGCTTCGATATCAATGGATATGAACACTTCCAATTCCACATTTCTAGAGAATGGATTTGAAGCAAAAACTTCTTCAAAACCTATAAAAACCTCACCTCTCCCCAACATATCGAGGAAATTCCCCTGATCGTCCACACTGAACCACTTGATGATGGGTTCAGGAGAACCACTCGCCTTCGCCTCCAACTTTACCGTCTCCCCCTCGAATACCTCAATATTCCCCTCGGTAACCATGGTGACGAGTGGTTCCATCACGGGAGGGCATTGGGTTCCCTCAGCCAGGACCCCAGAAGAGTCGTAGTCGTTGGAGCAGCTCGTTTGATTCCAGACACATGGGTTGAAATGGACCTGGAGATTATTGGAACATGGTTATAAGTCAAATTATGCTTAATATGGCAAATTGCTGTATTACTAAATTTTTTGGCAGATTTTTAGTCGAAAAACCGTTAAACAGCATCAAATTTTATTCAACCATTCAAAACGATGATCAAACTTTCCCTGACTTGTCCCTACAAAGTCCATCTACTATACTAACCTGGCAATCCGCCCCACAGACAGGTTCAAAGTGCTGGTCACAGAGTAGCTCCGGACACTCACAGCTCGTAGTAGCCGTATCGTAGTTCTGCGTACAGATCTTGGGTGTCTTGCACACCACCTCCTTACACAGGTCCATGACCCGCAAGTAGGCCCGTGATTTGACCGTACCGTGCCCGTTAGCTGCCACGCACTCGTACCAGCCCTCGTCCGTGCTCCGGATGGGGCCGATGATGTGCTGTACTTCCTGCACCGACTCGGCCCCGGAGTCGGCTCCGCCTCGGTAATCGAACTCCGGAATCCGGTAGTCCAGGTCCACTCGCACGATCACGAGGAGGGGCGAGGGGTAGCCGATAGCACTGCAGAAGAACTTCCCGAAGCTGTCTTCCGCCACGGTGATGTTCCGCGGGTGAGTCAGGATCTTGGGTTTTCCCTCCTTGGCTGGGACCAGCGTCCCTGTCGCTCCGGCGGCAGTGAGTCGCTCCGTGTACCGTTCCGCGTCCTCCGTGGTCGTGGGTTCGGGCGGAACAGGGGTCGTGGAGTCCAGTTCCGGGGGTCCGGTGGTGGTTGGGGCTGCGGTGGAGAAGAGATCGGGGATGTCAGGGCTGGAGGAGGAGACAGGGGGCCCGTCACTGAGCTGACCCCAGGCTGGGGTCAGGAGCAGAAGACATGAGCAGAGCAAACGTAACATTTTGCAGAGTGTTGGTTCTGTGGAGACTTTGTGTGCAGACGCAGTCTTGTGAGGCGTATATTTTGCAGTGATGTGTCAGAATTTGCTTTTTATGATCCTTGCATGAGTTCAAGTAGGATACGTGATAAAAATGACATCATTGTCATGACTTAATATCGGGGTTTGATGAAGCTGTAGAGCCTATCTTTTGAAGCCAGCTTTTAGACTAAAATCAAAATAGTTCCATAAAGCAATTCGTGAGGAGTTTCCCAGGCTCATGGAATGATTTGGAAGTTCTCTGTGAAAGATAGACTATTCCACGTCATAATTCCACCATATTGAACTCTGACAATTACATCTTTCCTTTCCACCAACTGGTGTCGTACAACCAATTTTAACGGGGTAGACCACTTCAGCTTATGCAAATTTACGCCGAAGCTAAAAGCATTCCTGCTTGCAAATATCACAGGTTTAGGTTAACTCGAATAAATATTCGGATATATGATGAATAATTTTAAATTATTGTCATGGGACTCTACCATAAGTTTGTTTTCGGTGATGATTTAAAGTGAGGAAGAAATTTGTTAATTAATAGAGTTTACAAAAGACGGTTCACAAAAACCATTCCTCAAGAATGCCGATACTATCATTAATTTCAAATGTTGTAGGGCAAAATTAAGATTGTGATTTGAATCTTGATTGATCATAGATAATTTATAACAAACTGAAATAGACGCGATTTGTAATAAAGTAAATCTATGTTTCAAACAAGAAATTACTTTTTTATATACAAGTATACAAAACAATTCGTGCTTCTTTGACATCATCGATGAGCTATTCCAATGCTTCAGCTTGTTCCTAAGTGTCTGGTGTGATACCATGGTGACCGTTGTTAGGGCTGTTTTATCACGTGGCTGATAACGCAATACATCGTAAGTCACGCATGACTAATCACGTGACATCACGCAAGTCACGTGACATATGAGCCTCTAATAGAGCGATGGTCCTGGGGCCCCGTCAGTCGTGTTCTTGCCTCCACAGAGGTAGGAGAGACATGAGACATTGTAAACTACCTGGTGTATGAAGGTGGGGTGAGGTGAGGTGGAGTGAGGTCAGGCGGGGTGAGGTGAGGTGGGGTAGGGTGTGGTGGGAGGTGTGGTGAGGTGAAGTGGGGTGTGGTGAGGTGGGGTGGGGTGGGGTGGGGTGTGGGGTAAGGTGAGGTTGGGTGGGGTGAGGTGGGGTGGGGTGAAGTGGGGTGAGGTGAAGTGAGCTGGTGGCTGAAGTGGGGTGAGGTGGGGCGGCCGTCGGGTGAGTTCGGGTGGAGTGAGGTGAGGTTTACAAGGTGAGGTGAAGTGGGGTGAGGCGGGGTGAAGTGGGGTGAGGTGGGGTGGGGTGGATTGGGTTGGGGTGGAGTGGGGTGGGTGAGGTGGGGTGGAGTGAGATAAGGTGAGGTGAGGGCGAATGTCCGATCTCCAATCGGACATTTGTCCGAAAACTGGAATTTTATAAAATCACAGTACAAATAGGGTGGAGATTAAATCAGAATGCTTGAAACTATTCAAGTGCAAATATGAGATGGAACAAGTGGATTTCAACCTTTTTGGTCTTGGGATTGATTAAGGTGGGACAGGGATGTACCTAATTATAGAGGTTTTGTTTTAGTTGATGACACAGATAGGGGATCGGATGGAATGATGCGAAATCAGCTGAAAAAATCCTGCTATCCTGAATTTCGAGATAATTCACCACTCAAAATATCCTTTAATCTTGATGATGATTTGATTAGAAATTTTCCACGGAACCGATTGTTCACTTTCCACAAAACACGTTCCTTGAGGAACGGCGTGTACACTTTCTTGTGTCAAAATTTCCAGGACTTATGACCCCGGTAACTCGTCTCCCAGATCACTAGTCATATACGTGTCACACAAACGATAGTCGTGTTTTAACGTCCACAATTCACCATTTTAAACCCTAAAGATGACATCATCATGAACCGCTATTCCGGTCAAGTCACTAGTATACGTGTATGTCATCGCTCGACTATACGTCTTGTATAACTCACATCACCGATCCTTGTGGTTACTAGTCTCGGAGTAAAAGCATGCTGGTACTGCCGTGAAAGTGAGGAGTGAGGAGGAGTGAGGATAAGTGAGGAGTGAGGAGTGAGGAGTGAGGAGAAGTGAGGATTTGATAATGCGTATGCGTGCAATTGGTTGGGACATTACTGCAGGTCTTGGGCAAACAACTTTAATCTATCCCGTGCAAGAAATCAAAGCCCGACATTCTACAAGGATTTTCAAGATGAGACCCATCAAAGTACAAGTCTAATTTGATGGTCGAAATGAATAAGTCTGCATCATTTCATGAGTTGAACTAACTCACTAACATACGACTAACAACATTCCTCGATAGACAGGATTGGATAGAAACAGACAGAAATAGAAAGAAACAGACAGGAATAGACAGGAACGTCTTATCTAACCTGAGCATGTCCTCCGAGATGGATAGCTTCCTTGTAGAGTCGCTGTGTGGTAGGAGTGGGGCACAGGTACATCGCCAGACACAGTAAACTCGATAAACACGCCCTGTAGTTTTCAGATTTACACTTTACAGTGAATATTATATCAGGTGTAATGATTTTGATAATTGTCGAAGTTCGAACTTTAGTTCATCAAATTTAATGGGTTTTGAGTTTTTATTGTATCATATATCATATCAACAAGTTAAAGAATTCCTCAACGCCATTTTTCTCCTGTTACATCAATCTGATTCAAAAAGATCAAACTCAACATCAGTACCTGTGCCGGTCATTGAGTTTGGTTCTACTCTTGGTTACAGCGAGAGCCTCTTCTAAATACGTTATGGCTTCGAAGCAGAAGCTGAGAGCCATACCCAGAGCTCCAGCCGAGCACAGGGCTTCGAACAAACTGCAGAATTGATATTGAACAATCAATTGATGATCTGTATCATCCTCATCGAACCGAGCTTATCTTCCAATCGATTATAATTGCGATCGAGAAGCTCATGCTCCCATAATTGTGTGTACAAAAAGACAAATGGCGGATCTGTATTCTGTTTCGGCGGGACACGTTATTGTAAATCCCGCGTTATCTTTAACAAATCTATATTTAATAATCTATCACATTAAAGCATTAACAATCCAACACCCCGCGCACCCCCACCTGTGGTTAGCCCCGGCCTCCTTGTAATGTCTGATTATCTGGGGGTAGATCGTAGTGAACATGGAGTGACAATCACACCCCTGAGGCACCACCGACATGTTGGGCGCCACGGCGTCCGAGAACCGGCGTCCGCCAGAGTTAGTGGCGTCCGAGTAGCGGCGACCGGACGTGGAGACGGACCAGTTCGTAGCTGAGGTAGGTAATTTTGAGTGAGCAATGATTCTGGGAATTGATCACATATAAATTTAATGATATTTTAATGAAGAAAGTAGAAAAATCTATGAGCAAAACTCATAATTTATTAATATTTCATCAGCAGAAATCAGTAAAATCTATCCAACTCAAACTCATCATCAAGACATACCAACGGCGTCGGATCCCATAGCAGATATCTTGAACACATTCCCAAAGAACTCCTTCTTGCAACAGAACTCGTAGTTGAGGATCTTGTTCTCCAGGACCCGGGCTGCTGTCTCGTGGATCCTGATCCGTTGTTCCGGGAGCAGGAGCTCTCGGAGGATCTCAGCGGAGAACTGGGTACGGAACCTCATCACCTCGCATACTGCCACCTGGAAATAAGGAATCAATGAGGAAATAATATGTGGAGCAATGTCATTGATTTCCATTCGATCGAAAAATAGAATGGTGTTATGCATAATGAATTCTTGTTAGTTCTATTTAGGAACTTAAACGTTGATCGATTTGGGGCGATTTACAGTCCGAAACGCTGAAACAGACATTTATTTGTTCTGTAATTCAAGCAATTTTCTTATCATTCTTTTCCTTCACTCACCCTATCGGTAAGAGCATCTCTCTTACTACACTCCGTATTCGCACACACATTCCCCAACCCAAAGGTTCCCCCGCACTCCAGCAACTGCTCCTTTATCATGCTCTGAACACTCCGCAAAATGTCCGCAGAGTTCCGGTGGGGGAGTACAGCCATCAGGAGGGAGAGGGAGAAGTGGGTACCCAGCACTGCGCAGCACTTGAGGGTGACTTGCTCCGTGACAGACAGTCTGAAATGGAGATGGGGTTGCGAACGGGGAGATCCGAGGTAATAAACGGAATATCGTCAAAAATGTTGGCGGAAAGAGACAGTTAATTTCTGCAAAAATTGGAGGCAGATCTATAGCAAACAGTTAAAAATAAGGGCGAGAAGCCAAATAATTATCAGTAGTTGACCTGTCGAACTGAGCTAAGAACAGCTCCTTCAAACTATCCGGTAAGGTAACATCAGACAGATTCACGGAGTCGTTGAGGACACACAACTTCGTTTGAAACTGGTCCTCCAGATTGTCGAGACGTTCCAGAGACATCGTCTCAGAGGTATCATTACTAACCCCCTGGGGAACAGAGGATCAAAAAACTGATTGTAAAACTCGATATTGTGAAACTCGATAATATGGAGCAAATTGATCTTTTTTCCCAAATTAAATTGATTTGAAAATAAAATTTATTGTAGAATAGATCATGTCACACCATTGTACACAAATTTGGAAGTCAACTTTATTAGCTTAAAACTAGCAGGTCTGATTGGGCTGCTGAAACATGGCTATCTGTTTTTTACCTTGAAACACAATCCACACCCAAGATTAACATCTGGCCGATCAGGTGTTCCAGGCAAGTTAACAGGCTCACCGGTGTCATCATCATCTCCATCCCGCACGGTAGACATCTTCTTCTCTGCATGGATTTAAAGATCATTTAAATAACAGTAACGTGATGGTTGAAGCTGATGGAGTTCGAAAAATTCTAATTTATATCATGGAACAAAATATGTTCAATTTAACCAATCATCGAACACCCTTCAAAAATACTCACGAAATGATCCGAAGATGCTGAATCTCCTCTGAGTTGACACTTTGCGCACACCTCTCTTAGCCATGGCCCTGTCTTTGAAAGCGTCAAGATCATCCACCACCTTGAAGATAAAGAGAGTGAAGCCCAAATGAAATATGAAACCCGTACTAATCTAAAAGCTTATTAAATCCCAAGAAAGAAAGCCAAAACTAAAGAACTGAAAAGAAAATTTACATGCCTACGAAACACTTAATTTGATAGGGAAAATGAGAGAAGGATATAATATAGATAATAAATCGAACCTTGATAACCTGCTCCTTCAGCATCTTCCGCAGCAAGCCCTCGCAGTACTGTGGGATACCCCGCGTTTTCTCTGTCAAGACTTTGACCAGGTCAACCGGGACTGTCTTCACATCCAAAACCACCCGGCTGAATTCCTCAACTTCGTCCTCGGAAAACGCACTCAGTTCGAATCGCTTTGATCGAACGCTGTTTAAGATCGCACTCTCCGCTTTCGAACACCGTCGGTTCGTTTGTCTCATCGAGAGAATAAGTATGATCTTCTTCTTGAGTCCCACCAAATCTGAGAGGAATTCCCACGAATGCTGGTCCATGTATTCCGTATTATCTATGATGAACAGATAGTGTCCCGTTCCCACGATTTCCTTGATTATGAGTTTCAGCAGCTTACGGAGATTTCTAAAACTCATATCTTGGGAACTTTCCCTCTTGAACCTTGTTCCCAGGAGATCGTTCAACAGACACATATCAGGTCTCATGTACTCGGGAACGTACCGGGCTATCACTCCCTCCTTGTTGTTGGAGTTAGCTGGTTTGTAGAGTTCCAGTAATTTGTACATCACCATTTTAACCGCGTAGAAAGGTGTCGTCATCTCATCTATGACAAGGTGCGTCATGATTACTTTGTAGTTTCGGTGCTGTCCGATAAGCACGTATTGGTCCAGCAGGCGAGATTTACCAAACCCAGCTTGAGCCTCGATAACAATGATATTCGGTGCTTTGCCCAGATCAGTGCCTTCTATGGCTGCCATGCTGGCGTACAAAGCGTCCATTTCCCGGGCTCTTCCAACGATCCGACCAGACTTATCCGCTGTTGCGTCGATAGAATTCCGTACCTTGAACTGTCCATCTGAGATCTCCTCAGCGGTACCATTGTACTTGTAGTAAAGTCCGCCGGGCGGCACACCTTTCAGTACCTTTGGGGGTAGGACTGAGAAGGTATTACTCGGCAGAGTGGAGAGCTTCCTGGTGCTCTCGTCACACGCAACACAGAACGGGTAGTTGCTCATCAGCCGACAAGCCAGGTTAACCTGATGACCTATTACCGTGTACTCATGCCTATCCTCGTGCCCTACCACCCCACAGAAACACTGTCCGGTTGTTACCCCGATAGAAACTCCCTGGAAGTTGGTGACTTTGCTCTGGAGGGATGGCAGGATCATCTGGGCTGTTTTGAGCGCCCTCCGAGGATCATCGTTCATCTTGAATCCTTGCGTTCCGAACGCTACCAAGATAGTACATCCCTTGTCGAAGGTGAATATCTTGTTTACTGTGCCGTTCATTTTATCGACGATATCGTCGACACACGCCAGTGCGTCCTGCACACTCTCGTGCTCACGCGAAACGTTTGCGGAGTCAGAGAAAACGAGGGAGATGAAGAGCGTAGTGATGGTCCGGAGTTGGGAAGCCATGGCCGTGCCTTGGCCTTCCTCCAACTGCAGCCGTAGATAGTCCGGAATGTACCGTTTTAGAAGATCTTGCTTGACCAGATCGTCGCTGATCTTCTTAACGACCTTATCTCGGTCCAGGGTCACGTGGTTTCCCTCTCCCAGACCCTCCAGGAAATCAACCACGGCGGTCTTGGTGGTGTTCTTAGGCGGCCACAGCTGCATGAAGCCCGGTTTAGCTTGGTGGTAAATAAACTGGTTGTTCTTAGGGAATTCGTCAAAGAATTTCTGAGAACAGACGATAGTTCCGGCCGTACAACAGCCCTCGGCCTTGTTCACATCCTTGACAGCCGGACCTACCACCGCAACGTGATTCCGACAGTTGGACTCCAGGTGAAAAGCAAACATCTTGCCGACAGACAGCCCAACCTTCACCCGGAGGGTAATTGACTTGTCGACGACCAAGTTGACGGCACTCTGTATGTGGATGCTGCACCTCATGATCTTGGGAAGGATGGAGGAGCGTTCTGCAGTGGAGGAAGTCCTCCAAACGGCGAATATAGCGTCCCCGGCAAAAGACACGATGTCTCCGCCACACATCAGAATCTCATCTACTATACTGCCCATCACACGGTTCAGGATCTCCTTCAACTTGGCAATGTTCACGGACCCTGTTCCGTAGGCAGAACACAGGACGGTGAAACCGGATACATCGGCAAACATGGCCACTCCGTTAAATTCTTCCAGCGGACGACTTACAGGTCTGAAATGAAGTGGTCAATCAACCTCTTGAATTGTTTGGCTGGAATTAACAATTTTAATACTCGAATTTCGAATCTGATCTATGAATTTTCCGGTCAGAACGCATTTTTAGCTAATACCTTAGCGCGTTGACAATGCACAAGTCAGGAAGGAAAGCCAGACAGGATCGCAACGTGTGCTCATACGCCGTCAACTCCTTCTCACGGCTCTCTCGCTCTTGGTGAGTAACGACTGATACACCTGGGCGAAGGAGGAAATGTTAATGAGAAAAATACGAAATTGGTAATTCTGCGAAATTGGGAATACTGCAAAATTGAGAATACTGCGAATATTTCACAAAAGGAAATGGCAACCAGAGGAACAGGAAAAGAGTCGTAAGAGGTTATAAACTCAAATGTACAAAACAACCTACTAATCAAATGGGATGCCTTGAGCAGTGCAAAGATGGTGGGCGTATCCGTTACTTGGTTCCGTGTTTTGCTGAACATTTTAGCCAGCGATTTCAGTCCCTTAGAAGCTGGAGCTTTCTCCGACTTGGTGTCCAGCTCCATCTCTTCTACATCGTAGACAACGGTGGATGGTAAGGTTTTCAGGGTCTTGCTGACGTCATCCTCAATGTCTAGAGTGTCAACCTCATGTGCTTTGTTGTTTTTTCTTATCGTGTCGGTTGCACTGACCCACCTGTAACAAGGTAAAATCATTCTCATCAAAATTACACAAAAAAACTAAACCAATTTATAATTATCTGCTATGTAAATCTAGGCTTGGCGTCTAGTTAAAAGCATTCAGCATGATTGACCCTGATCTTTAATAATAATTTTGCAACGTACTGTCGTCGAGCCTTGCTACCCTCAGCCAGCGAGCGATTTACCCTCTCAACTTCAGATATCTTAGCTTTCATGACACTCTGCAGTAGGGACCTACTCCCCTTCCCGTCCACCAGTTCCTCATCCGTCACCCGTCTCCGGTGATATCGCTCTGAAACCACCCTACTCACTTCATTCTCCACTACCGGTTCTATGGATGGCAGGGGAAGAGCTGTCCTGGTCGGCTCATCCGAACCTAGCTCAAGATTAGATGAAACAGAGTTGATGGGTGAGAGATGGTCGTTTTTGTTGTTGTTTTCACCTCCATCTCTGCTCCTACCACCACCCCCGCGGTCTGAGTTGTCCTGGTCGTTGATAAGGAGGCTATCCCGAGGAACTGCTATCTTTGGGATGTTTAGATTCAAAGCATTACGATTGGAATGATTTACATCATTGATATCTGTCATAACTAACGACAAAGGAATTTAATAAACTTCCTGAGAATGAGGTATGAATGGAATTATCATGCGTTGCCATGGCAGTAGGGCCAGCCCACGTGCGGGATTACTACTTTTTCAAAGATTTAAATCGATTGAAAGCAAGCTTGAAACAGTTTTATTCTCATTCGTTCAATTTAAACGTCTTAGTTGGAAAGAAGGCATCTTTGTAAGAGCAGAGGATCGGTTTTTCTCAAGTAAAATTAATGGCATCGATCATGCATGGTTAAAATAGCGCGCGCGAAATCTATGCGCGCTAAATGTGCGGCAAAACTATCATGAAAAAGGCACCGCGTAAAACAAACATTCAGCAATTATTGTGGTACCAGTGGGACAATTCGCCCACTTTTAAAGACTGAAATTTCATGTTACATTTGGAGTGATAAAAGTCTTTTACATCAAAAGACATCTTCGAAATTGAAATTCGTTTAAAATTGGTTAAAAAGTTCATCGGTGGCACCGAGAAGTGATGTTTCAGTCCAAAATTTTAATTTTTTCTCGATCATACCAGTCACTCGATCATGAAAATGTAGTGGGATGCACCTTAATTGCTGTCTCCGAAAATCATAATATGGCAACGTTTGGTAGCTACATGAACCATCGAATTACTTCCTCGTTTAATAGAACATAAATTGCTCAATTGTGAGACACAGCAAGCATTTGAAGTATCTCAGTAGAGCAGTGGGTAGCCAGTAATTTTCATAGATTTTGTGCCTTGGCTTATTCAATTATTAGGGTTTTTTTGATTTGCCTCCAGTTTTTCTACCCGTCACACGACCATTGCGTCTTTTGTGTCATGAAATCAGAAATACTGTCGTGGTGGTGTCAAGGATTCGTGTGTTGACACATAATGGTGTCAAGGAAACATGTGTTGTCACGTGGTGGTGTCAAGGATAAATGTGCTGTCACGTGGTGGTGTCAAGGTTAGACGTGTTGTCACGTGGTTGTGTCAAGGATACATGTGCTGTCACGTGGTGGTGTCAAGGATTCGTGTGTTGTCACGTGGTGGTTTTACAAGGTTACAAGGTTTACAAGGTTTACAAGGTTTAATATAAAATATCAACCAACTAACGTTGGTTGTTATATTGTACAATAACAATAACAACAAACATCATCCTTTATTTCATGTAAAAGTCTTTCCTGTCTCATATATTTTCACATTTGATAATATACTGATATCAAAAATTAAAATCTCACAATATTTTCATTGTTCATATCGGTTATGATAAACAATGTCACACAAATTGTCAATAGCTGTTGGAAATCCATTTCATCATTTCACAGTTATCTCTTCCTAGCCATTTGAACCATAAACGAATTGTCTGAGAATATTTAGAATATTCGTCAATCATTTCGTTAACCTATTATTTGAAAGTCGATTCGGTTGGGTGAAACGCACACAAAAGTTAACTGTATCATCACACTTTTCATATGAGCAGTTTAATCCCACGTTAGTTGAATAAAATAGTGATTTATAACGTTAGGTGATTTCTCACGTTTCTTTCGACGTTAGATAATGGGTGTGACTTCTCGGCACAATACTATAATCATCTGTTTTAGCATTAATCCTCGCACACAGGGTTGTAGGGTGATAATCTATCGTAGGGCACTACTGTGCTGAGGTGTGACCGAGTCTTGGGGCATAGGCTGTGAATAGGTGAGGCCCAGTATGCAGGATATTTCCAACCCTGTAGATTTGGCAGTGAAATCAAACCGATGTGAATGTAAGTAAAAAGGTATGAAATTGTTAATCAGTGCATAAGTGACGGAATGTGGCACACCATTTTACCTTCATTTTAGTTTTGTGATATTCGCTATATAAATAGTGAGTGTGTTGCTCAGTTCTCTTTTTCTTTTAACTCGTTGATATATTTGCGTCTGGTTTCTATGATATGGCATAAAAACGTGCACATACAGTTGATTATGTATTCGCGTCTCTGATTTTGTAAGATATCCCCGGTTTGAGTGACTGTGTGATGTTCGTTAAATGTGGTTGTCCGGGTTTGTCAAGACATGATATGGTGATAAAAGTGGAAAGTGAGTTTTAAGTTGGGGTTGATTAATGGGCGTGAAATTGAGATCCCGGGGCTTTATTCAGTCTCGTGATAAGCTTATTGCGCAGGCTACCATAAAGGTCACAGTCACTGATTGCGTGAGCCTCATCTTCTACCACGTTTACACCATTGATGTGTACACCATGAACAAATACGCGCTTCTCTCGGTACGTTATTGTA
>WFMF01000509.1:52763-70387 GCA_011033025.1 Beroe forskalii | reverse complement strand
CTCATCATACTAAATAGATTTTGAACACACTGTACATGACATGATTCATGACTTTTGCTCCCAGGCTGCTTAAACCACACTCTCACACACTCAATACACTTTATCCTGCGTAAAAGATTCCTGAAATGGTTTGAAGAGTCATTTTAAGCATATCACACATAGCTTGATGAGTTATGAATAAATAGTGTAAAATTATGTTCTACCCCATCTGGTGGTGGCGCAATGGTTATACCTCCTGCTTGGCACACAGTTGACCCGAGTTCCAACCCCCGCTCGCGCACTTTTTGAAAATTATCGAAAAATCTTATTTTATAGCGTGTTTCGAACTTACTGAACACATTGAAGGTAATGCTATGTTCCCGAGCAAAAATTTTTACTACTGGGATTGCAGTGAAAGTATTTGGTCAAAAAAGCCAATTTACGACCAAATTCCCATTCCCAGCCACTTTAAAAAATTATGCCACTGGGGTAAAGAAATGTGACCTCAATAAGATCTTTGCACTGTTTTTATCTCAAAAGCTCCATTTTTTTGCCGTTCATAATTTCACTAAATATATTAAAAATAAAAAGAAAGAACAGCAGGGGTCTGGGGGCGGTAGCCCCCAGAAGCCAGAGGTGTGGAGCGTCAAGAAATGTCACCTCAATAGAGTTTTTGCATTGTTTTCATCTCAACAGCTCCATCCCTTTTGTTGTACACAATTTCACTAAATATATTTATAATGAAGAGAAATAAAAGCAGGGGTCTGGGGGCGGCAGCCCCCAGAAGCCAGAGGTGTGGAGCGTCAAGAAATGTCACCTCAATAGAGTTTTTGCACTGTTTTCATGTCAGCATCTACATCATTGTTGTCGTACACAATTTTGCCACCTACATACCCATGAGGAATGCTAGTTGCTAATGATAATTGATGCTATCGATACTTGACAAATAAGACTATTCATGCTTTCTTGGAATTGATTTCACGGATTGGGTCGTTGAATAAGAGTCACATGATTGCAATTGATCAGTAACTGATTTATTCTCTTTTGACTCAATGGTACAGGTACAAAACTAAACGATGTGCTTCTTCAATGACAATCAATTTCGTCGTTCTACGACATCTAAGGTCTCAAATTTGATTTATACAATCAAATTTGAGACCTGAAGATGTCGTAGAACGACGAAATTGATTGTCATTAAAAAACCACATCGTTTAGTTTTGTACCTGTACCATTCATAAACTTGTTTTCAAATGATATCATCGATTTTCATAACTTTTCTAGTCCATTTTCGGACTTTATTTTCAATTCTAATGTTAATTTTTAATTCAAATTTTTTGAATTGCACGCCCAGAGCACGCCTCCAAATTTTCGTTTGGGAGCATGCGCATGCCCCCAGCACGCCCCCTTGGATCCATGCCTGCTACATCCTATCACTGAAAACTGTTAATTAGTACAGGAACGATTTGAATTTTCATTTTAACAAGAATTGCGCCTGCAGGCTCGGTTCTTATTTTCCACCGTTCCCGTATGCAGGCGCTTAGTTTCCCTCCCCGTCATAAGAAAAGAAGAATTTATCACTCGAGGATAAATTTAAGTTCCTGGCAAGGTACGCGCATAACTTTGTGGAGGTTTCACGTGTGATCATCAGTTTAATTACGCCGCGCATGTTTCGTAGGTTCGCTGTTGTTTTAGATTTCGCGCGAAGATCTTATTTCATTTAAATATGTAAGTTTTGTTTCGTTAGGAGCCAGACGACTCCTCGTACACGTTTGCCTACTTCGCTACTTATGATTACGCTGCCTCTTTGATCTTTGATATGATAAATGGTAAAAAAACGGTTTTTACTCCGAGATGATCACTGATTATAATATTGGATTTTGTTCAACATATTTCTTTGATTTATTTTAGTTGCTAGTTGACGATTCATTTCAGTTGCTAGTTCCATAACTCTGTCAAATTGCATCAATTGCTTTAGCTCTTTAATGTCGTAGCAATTGGATTATTAGTTCCTGAAAAGCTGAGATATTTGTTGCCTACTTTTTTGTTCGAAATGCCAGTAATAAAGACGTTAGAAATGAGTTTGTAATTAAATGTACTTTAGCGAAAGACCAGGAATTAACATATCTCTATTACATACGAATGAAATGAGTATGTAATAGGATATAAATATTGAGTAGCTTGCTACGAAATATTTATATGTAATTTATCACGCGACACCCGTAGGGTGGAGCCCGTGATAAATTTAGATATGTTATGAATGGCTTTCGCTAAAGTAATATAATAGTCGAACGTGTTCTGCATATTTGTAACACGTAGGTTATATGTAGCTGTGGTTTGGGGATGACTGTGAATAATATTCATCTTGGGGCTATAAATTACATGAGGATACAAAGAAGACGCATGATAACTTGGCATGTGAATTAGCAAAGATCTATTTTATATAATGTTGATGTAGAGAAGATATAACATTGATGCGGTGTCGGATTTATCAAATAGAGCTCATGTAATAGATGGGTTTTTCATTTAGCATCCTTATAAAGTGTATGTGAGAGACGCTAGATATCAAGGGATGTAATTCGCAGAGGAGCTATGTTAAATGTGCGTGAGACTATTATATCATATCTCACTGCATAGGAAGCTGATTGCAACAGTAGCCCCGTGACCCATGAGCGTGACGGGTAACATGTTGGGGTGACGATGAATCACAGCTTTCTATCTATACCGCGTGTCTTTGCTTCCCATCACGTGTAATTGAATAATTTATTCAGTGACCACAGAAAACTGTGCAATCTCCATATCCCTCGAAAAGTGTGGTATATAGGAAAAAACAACACACTCTTCGCAATATTCTGATACTGCTTACATAGATAGAAAATGAGATAGAAAATGAGATTAATAACTCACGTTGCAAAGATCGGCGCAAATAATGTCATGGCTTGGCCAATATCTTTTGCTTGATACGGCAGATCTAATTATAGTGTAATTAAAATTTGGGAATGAAAATATTCAAATGCCGTGCGGATCTGAAAATCTCACTAGATAACTGTACCCGTTTTGTTTCTGGTTTTACTTAGTACTTAGACATGGGAAGATTTGGAAGTAGCACTAAAGATGATATTCAGCAGCTAAAGAAAAACAGGATACCTCAAAACACCTTGAAAGCAATTAACTTTGCTAGAAGATTGTTCTCATCCTGGACCAAAGAAAAGGATCTTACCATCAGTATAGATGAATCTGAGTTTTCTGAAATCGCTGCTGCGTTGCCAATGTTTTTTGCAGAGTTGAGGACCCAGAAGGGCGAGCGATATCGTTCAAACAGCTACCATGTGATATGTAATGGCATAAACGCCATCTTGCAGGGTCGTGACCAAGAGATGAACTTCTATAGTAACAATCTATTTAGAGAGGCCTTCGAAGTGGCTGATGGACTGATAAAAGGCATCCAAGAAACTGAAGACCCTAAAGGAAAACGCAGTGATGCTATCACTGAGGAACAGGAAGTAAAGCTCTTTGAGCTTGGTATCTTAGGAGATTCTTGTCCCGTTGTGCTACAACGTACTCTGTTATGGCAGTGTGGCAAGTACTTCGCCCTGAGAGGCGGTTCTGAGCTGAAGAACATACGTTATGACAGCTTTTCCTTCAGATGTCTCAGTGCAGAAGAGATGGAAATAACATACACGGAAAAACGCTCTAAAAACAGGCAAGGTGGACTCTCTGGAAGAAACAAGTCGCAGAAGCAGGTTATTCATCTTGAGGACCCAAATGCGAGATTTTCGTTCACTAAACTGTTTCAAACTTATTGGAACAAGCTGCCCACATCCTGTAAGGAGTTCTGGCACAGACCCTTGAAGGTTTACTGTAATGATGGTTTTTGGTATTCCACAATGCCTGTAGGGCAGAACCATCTCAGTTTGTTTGTCCGTGAGGCAATGAGGAGTGGTGGATTTAGCAGTGGCAGATACACCAACCACTCACTACGGATTCAGGCTGCGAATGTTCTGATCAGCAATGGTTTCAGTGACTTCGATACCATGACACGCACAGGACATTCAAGTACTGCTGGACTCCAGCAGTACAAGCGGAAAAACACACAGATATCGAGAGAGGTTTCCGACAGTCTTGCAGGTCCTTCAAGAGTAGCAGCAGACAGAGTAGTTAATCAGGAGCCTGAAAGGAGCAGCAAACAACCGAGGTTAGCGGAGGACCCAAGCACCGAGCTCTTGCTGAGTGATATCGACTGGGATGCACTTGGAAAGGAACTTGAGGATACGGATTGGTTTGAACATGAAGATGGGAATGCTCTAGCGAATGCCGATTTTGAGTTGTTTACAACTCAATTGTTGGAGGACGATGAACCAACTGAACAGGGGGTATCGAAGAGTGATGCTGAAACGCAGACGGAACCTGACCTTTTCTCAGTGACAGATTTGAAAGGTTGTGAATTTCACAACTGCTCCGTTACGATCAACGTTTTTGGCAGTAAGGGAGTTTGATTATTTTGGATACTGAACTACCGAAGTGTATGAATAGCATGAAATAGGAACTAGTAATAATGGGGAGCGTTTTTCCTGTCAATGCTTTTATCTACTTAATTCTTCGAGAGGTCTTGACAAATAAGTAGCAAAAGCAATAGCAATAATATTATTTTTATCTGCATGTGTGTGCCAAGTAAAATATATGGCACATGATTAATTGCAATTTTTGGTTTTTCCTTTTTTTAAATGAAACTAAATTATGCAATAAACCTGGATTGTGGAAATTTATTATAATTCAGATACGATTCAATCTATCACCTAATAGATAATGACTTAATGAAACTAAATTGTTTGATTGACTGCATACGGAAATGTAAAAATGAATCATGGAAATTAAAACATAAGTCAGCTCGATCATAATATAAAGTGATACGCGTCGTCCAATGCAGATATATGAGATACCTATTTTTGATCTTGTACCAATCATGCGCGAAACGTGACTTGTTCATACGGGGTGACACCTGATACCCTGGTGTTGTGCGGCATCCAATGAAATGTCGTATTTTAGGATCACGTTTTCGTGCAAGGACCAATAGAATTTTAGGGGCGTTTTTCTCAAAAACCACTTGGAATGGGTAAACATATCTTTCACTGTTCGAAACCTTGAACAATTGTCTACCTAAAATGCAGTGAGATATGTCCGATATTCCACAGTAAACTCGGGCCTAACGGCCCTCGTTTACTGTGGAATATCTATACATAATTAAGTCTACTCCTCGGCCTGATGTTCTATTTATCTACAGGGCACAGGAGTGAATTACTGATATTCTTATAATCGCCTTTCAGGCAGCTGATTACTCAGTCGATCATTGTCGAGTACCTGTCAGCGCGAAAGTTTAAGAATCATGAATTATGAAAATTGGTGAGGACGGACATCGGCCATCATGCGCGCGCGCACGTGCAACACGAATACTGCCTCCTGATTGGTTGTTAGCATGGTTACCACAGTATAGGTAGTATGTCCAAATTTTCCGGGCATTTTCAGAATTCAGAATTTGTC
Organism: Beroe forskalii; assembly: GCA_011033025.1. NCBI lineage: Eukaryota > Metazoa > Ctenophora > Nuda > Beroida > Beroidae > Beroe > Beroe forskalii. Next base: position 64,873 of record WFMF01000509.1, on the reverse strand, counting down.
CATTGCCAACCCTCCTCATTGCCTTTTTGTATTCACAAAAAGGCCAATGGGGAGGGAAAAAATTTATTTCAATATAATTCGGGTAAAACATAGTGATTTTTGGTGTTAAATCAAATTTTCTGTACTTGGCTTCCACCAAAAATTTCCTCCAATTTCCCCAAAATTTCCCCCGGCTCAAAATTTCCCCCGAACCAGGTTTGCAGGTTCGCGGCTTTTTGGATATGGGGGGGCTGCTACAAAAATGGCAGTCAAATGGAAGTGAAGAGGCCAGCAAAATAAAAAAATAAATTGAAAGAAAATTAAGGAATGAAAAATAGAAAGTGAAACTGCTGCGGGTTTCTAGATCACAGAACTTCTGCGGGTTCTTCCACAGAACTGCTATTTGTTTAAAGCGGCAAAAAGAGTGGTACATTCCTCTACATCTCCCCTCTTTAGCCTGCTCTACCGTAACCCCCACCCCTACTCCCCCTCCCACCCCATCTCATCCCACTCCTCGAGGTCAAGGTGGAGTAAGTGATTGGGAAAGTCAACCCCCGCCTGTTTGGACCGATCCTCATGAGTTTCCTAACCGTGGTGCGGAGACAAAGATTGATGGATCTAGGGTGGGGACGTGGGGTTTGCAACCCGGAAATTTGAGGGCGCACAGTCATGGTACAGCCTCCAGGCAGGAATAGGTTATACGACCCCATGTTGACTACACTGGTATGGACTATCGAAGTACATGGAGAATTAGTGCAAATCTGTGTTAAGGAAATAGTGTTCAGGATGGCTTGAGATTAGAGTATTTAGGCATTACACCCGTTAGATTTATTTATCTAATGTTAGATTTGCTTATCTTTTATCCAGTGTTATTACATATTATGTTTATCTTGCTTGATATTATTATCAAGTTATATTGCAATATGCAGCAATGTTACATTGTCATTATTTCCCCTATTAATTAAAAGTACTGATTATTCAGTTAAAAGTAGCAAAGTATGGATATTAACTTCGGGCAGAAAAAGTCAAATTCATTTGAAAATGCTTGGATCCGTTTAAAATTGATGTTTGCATTACTTATTTTTGGTTGTGTTTGTCTGCGGCGGTCAAGTGTTCCTTACCTGATACGTAAAAGAACGCGGCACTTTACAATTTACATCAATACACTTTTTACTCATAAAACAGACATGAATTGACATCGCGGCAGCCATCAGTTGCTGCGTTGAAACCGCCTTGTTCTTTCAGCTGTGGGGTAAAGAACGAAACACAAAAATCACTTTTGATTTTTTTAAAATCAGCTGTTTTTCAGAGCAAGTCTTTTTTCCAGTTTGTCCCTTCCTCTCATTTGTCCATGCCTGATTTCATTTATAAGTCCTATTTTTCCCTGTCCCAATTCATCCTGTCCCAAGCCACTCTTTTGAGTCTCGTTTTCTCTGCCTCATTAGTCCCTGTCCGAATTATTTTCTTTTAAATTTAAGGAAAATTAGGAAAGTGGCTACCCCTAAACAAAGTCAAGTTTCTAGCTACATTGACGGGTACGAATGAAATTTTGAAGTCTAAATAATTAAAAAATTAATAATGAAGACAAACTTTTTGGATAGACAAACCTTACAGTACATATTAACAAGAAAAACGACTTTTTGATCAATGTTCTAAAATACCTAGTGATAACTGAATGATGATACATGCAACAGTACATTTGATTAAAATTCACGACTGGCAGTAAGACCAATAACTAAAAGTAAATAGATTTTAAACACAAGAAAATATTTTGTTCCTGATTATGCTCCATCACGTTAACAAGATTTGACCATATTTCCGTCACGATTTTATGAAAAAAAACTCTTAATAAGTCAAAAAACGCTATAAGTTTACCCAATGTTCTTGTAAACAGTAAAAGATTGTTTCTACCATCCTCCCTCTGGCGAAGTAGTTGAAGTGAGCCATTCCGTGGTACCAAACTCTGTAGGAAGCACCTTCTTAGGGTCTTTCACTTCTCTTACCTCGTAGGAACAGCAGCTCCAGACAAGCCATTCATTGTTGACGTCCTTCACGTAACCTTCACCGCAGTAGAAGTGGGTGGCTTCTTTCGGGGCTTCCTTGGCAGCCTTTGCAGCAGCCATCTTGGCATAGTTTGCCATTTCTGTACCGAAATAGAATTCGTCTGAATGATCATTCTCTATTCCCTCTCTCACTTCAATTTCTGGGGCACAGGCAATCCCTTTAAGCTTATTTATTTTGTCACATGACTTCAGTTTAGCCTTATTAGGCGCTTTGCAGACTTTGTTCCAAACCTTTGCTCGTAGACCATAGTCCCATTGAAGTTGCTTGACCACAAAATATCCAAGTTTGTTGTGTGCACCAGCATAAATGTTGCCGTAATTTGATCTTGCTACGGTTCCTTCCTTCCGCTTCCCGAGAACGTTACCGAACGAAACTTCGGTCAAGAGCAATAGTGAAAACAGGACAAAAAGCTTCATCTTGAGAATTTACAACAGACAAGGTGTAAAATTGATTTAAGGTACTTACTTAGTGAGATCAAGCAATTTATATATGGTTATGATTCTATTATCATCTTAATTTCGTTAGTCTGAGAGACACAGCTTCAATTGTTGTGAGTTTTAGATTGTAAAGAATGTAAATAAACTGGCGATACTTAAATATGTGTTGACACCTTGACATATTTATTGACAGGTTTTGACAAAGGACTCACTAAGCACATCGACCATCATCATTATAGTCCGTACTGTAGTGTGGCGTAGGCTATAAAAAAATCTGTCAAATGGTTTCTCAAACAGCTTATCATTGATACAGTGCTGACATCTCCGAGAATTTATCCACCGAGAAAAATTTTTAGCCAAGCAGGAACCTCAATTGACAACTGCTTTTATCAGTGGTTGAACGTTAAAGACGTCAATATATTGGACATTAGTATGTTTATAAAATTCAATAAAAAATACTGCATAAATATCATTGACCGTGTGTTAAACATCTTAAACTCTTAAAGTGACGATAAAGGCAAAAGGTGGCAAAATGTTATACGAGAGTTTTAGCTCTTAATTATCACTATGTCACTATGTCACTTTTGTGGGCAGACTACTTGGTGGGGTGAATAAATAACAATACACTGCTCCGTATTATGTGGCAAAAATGGAAAATATATTTAAAGTTTTAGCAGCGATGTAAATGATACTAAGAAAGTGAGAATAACAAACATTTCCTCAATAACCCATAATTGTTTTTTATTTATACGACTGTCAGATGATTTCGTAAGTTATGTTATATTGGCCTTCATTTAGCCAGACTTTTTAGACCGGCCCATTCCCTAGGAGAGGAAAATACTACCCCTAGGGGGAGACCCTCTAGGATAGTGTAAGCCATGTTAATGACATTTTAGGATTAAAGTGAATGAGTAAATGGCAACCAAGAGTTACTTTTTTCCACATTTTAACAATTTCTTACTCCTTGAATGATAACGATGAAACAATACTTCTTTTCCTTCCACCGTACAAACTGGCAGAATAGAAACTCACTCAAAGCTATAATTTACTCGTGGGAAGCGTATCAAGCATGGCAACCTCTCACGTTAACTGATATATCAGCTGAGAGACAGAGAGGCCTGAGCGTAGGATATTTAAAGGAACTTTGACAACACCTGGCAAATGAGAGGTTTGACAGTTTGATACTTATAGGTACCAGTGCTCCAGTGGTGTTATCAATCACACCAGCTTAAAGTTTGTAAACTCTCTGATCTTTACAAACTTCATTTTAGTTATATTCCCACGACCAAATTTATTTGAAATAATGAGTGCCCCATATGGGGACGGTGAAGGGAATGATTTTACCTTTATCGGCAGGTGTGGACTGATGAAGTTGCTCAAAGCAGGTAACATCAAACATGTTTATCAGTTCATTTGTTAAATTTACGGGTCGGATTGGTAGATGGTGAATTTCATTGATGCTCAACAAGACTTGACTTTCGAAGATATCTTTACTTTTTTAGTACCTCGTCGGCATCGAAAATTTTATCAAATAAGAGGAATTTTTACTGAATACTATTTTCATTGACGCATACCAGCGTCAATGAAAATATCTCCAAATATGCGAATAAATACCGGGATCAAAATAGATTTAAGGTTAGTATATAAATTTACCGAAGTGATATTTTGGGTTAAATCCATTGATAAAAATTCTAACTTGCATCAAGTTTTATTTATATCGCAGAGTTGAAAGTTGAAACAAATAAACCCGGAAGCATTTCCTTTTATATCTGTATAGTGTATATCTTCATGCTTCGAAGTTTATGAAACACGAGATATTTGAATAATTTAACTCCAATTCCAGCCTGTGGCTTGTTCGTTATTATTAATTATGGTTTATAATACGTGTACATTGCCACGTGTATTCCTAGTTGCTGAAAACTGACTGAATATTTCAACTACATAGGTTCATATAAGTTGAAAATCACCACCTTTATCCTCCCTAAATTGAAAGTTTATCTTCGGTTTTTCATCTTCAGTATTTCAATTTTTGAGGTAAAACTTGCTCAACAAGGTATCTGATTATTTGACTATTTGACTTAAAAAATGTGACCAATAAATTTCTAGCAACAAAATCAAACTTCAAGGGCAGGGGTCTGGGGGCGGCAGCCTCCAGAAGCCAGACGTTGAATTGCTGTCTCAATAGGATTTTTACACTCATTTCAGTCTAATTTTAAGTCTAGTTTAAGATATTTAATCACATTACCATAAGGGCAATGTTGGGGGCCTGGGAGCGGCAGCCCCCAGAAGGCAAACATTTGGAACAAATTGCCATCTTAATAAGAATTTTACCGTCAATCAGTCATTCATGTCTAATTTCGGCACTTCATCTCAGGCCACTTTATCTCGCAATATGTCAGCTCTATGCAAAGATAAGGGTCTGGGTTAGGGTCAGCATTAGGGTTTGGGTTAGGGTTATGGTTAGGGTCAGGACAGGGAGATGAAGTGTCCTGAGATGAAATGTCGTGAGATGAGATGTCACCCACCCAGCATATCAGTTCTTTGGTATGAGAAATGTTTACAGAAACGAAAATAAAACTTATTTAAGGCGGGCCTGGGATGTGGGAGCGTTAGCTCCCAGAAGCCAGATGTTTGGAGCAAATCATGATTGGAATTGCCGTCTCAGTAGGATATTTGCCCTCATTTCAGTCCAATTTATCTCAGTATCACAATTAAAATTTGCACTTAATCTTCGCTTGTCCAAGACATTAGACAATCAATTTATCCAATTTAGATGAGAAGTGATATTTATTGTCTTTGCCCTTTAGACTTTTGTTGATAGATAAAAATCATACGCATGCTGCTTATTAATCCTCGTTCTCATTGAATATCAAAATAATAGTCATCATCAAAGCAATGATAATCTTTGGCTTTATCAAAAACATTTTTAGCTATCCTTTTCTACTCTTGTACAACCAAAGATGATCCTGGAAAAGCAAATATGACCCTAAGTTTTCCTAATTTGGTTTGTTGGTTTCAAGTCACATAGCAGTGCATCTCAAAAAGAGATGAAAATTTCACAAATGTTCCACTACTTATCACCAAATTTTGTTTGTTTTTTTCAAATCTTTGGAAATTTTTGCTGGTAGAAAAATTTTTATCCTCGCTATGGGCCTTATCCTCCCTATGGGAAATGGATTTCAACTTTTGTGAAGGGGTGTTCAACTATATTCTAAGTTCTAACTTTCTAAGGTTATACTTTAAGAAAGTAAGAATTGTGTTGATTCAGAATTGCAGTTCGTTACATATCTGAAACAAAACTAAAACAAATTTCAACCTACCATTTCAGGTCACATAATGTTCCGACCAACGACTCTGCAACCAATGACTGGAGATGGAAAAGAAAATTCCAGCTTTGATTTAGAAGAGTTTGTGAGCAGTCTCCCTGCCAAACAAGGAGGTATTGAGCCAAACAATGCTAACAAGATGATGCCAGGTGGAATACCAAGGGGCTTGGTAACCTGGGACAGCATAGTGAGGACCAGGGCCCTCTTTCTGCCCCTCACAGAACCCTTCACCCCGCATCATCACTCCAGTGACGTGGCCCACTTGCCCTGCTGCATCCCCATGGACCCCCTGGTCCTGAACAACTGGCACTCCGTCTACGGACTCCACTCCAACACTCTCCTCGAACACAAGGACCTGAGGAAATGTCCTCCTCTAGAGAGCAAGATAACATGGAGTAGAGCCCATCATATGGAGCACCACAGTACACCACCCTACATTACAATGGCAGGAGCCATGAACCATCACGCTTACCCCCAGCATTTCACCCATCCCTGGACAGTGTTCCAGGAGCCTGCAATATTCCCCAGGGTGTTTTATGACTGTGAGGCTGGCGTCCTGCCAACACGGATATATCCTCTCTCCACCACCAAAGCAAAGCCAACTCCTGGAGTTTTACAGCGACCACTCCATGTGCCTGTTTCAACTAAACGTAAGACATCACCAGCTCACTCAAATCATGCTTTTGTAAAATATAAAACTAAAAAGCCATCGGCATGGTCTGGTCAACCAGAGAGTAAGAAGAATCCAAGAATAAAAACAACGAAATTATCGAGATGTAAAAAGGATCCAAATCGAGCTGAAAGACTTGCACAATCCCTTACCAGAACTCTTTTAGATTGCCATCTGAAAGGCCTGGACAGCATCACAAGGCAAATCCCCATTAGGCATGACCACGGCGAGGATGATTTCGAAAGAGACTTGCCAGTATCGCCACAAAACAATATGATACATGAACTCCTTGCTTTGGTGATGTTAACCAAATGTGTCCATCATGTGAACAGTGAGTGGGACCCATTAGGTATGTCCCGATAAGCAGTAGGTATGCAGTTCAAAGAACACTTACCAGAGCCTCATATAAGCGTTTAGGGAATCTAAATCTTTTCTGTATAACGGACATCTTATTGCTTTGCTTGCTCTTTCTCTGTATGTTCTGCTGCGCACCTAATCTCTCTGGTTTTATGATTTCTGGTAAGGATTTTCTCTTCGGATAAATTTTTATTTTAATCAGTAATCTTGAGATATTTGACGATATTGACGGACTGACTGAACAAACTTCAAGCTGTTATGGAACTCTGTTCTTAAAAAACATTATCCATTTAATAAGACATATTTCATGTTTCCAAATTCCATGATAGCACAGAGGCGTAGCCAAGGGGGAGGCGACACAGGCGGTTGCTCCCCCTTTTTGGACAGAAAACGTGAAAAATCTGTTAAGTTGAGAGCTTTGAGCCAAGCAAAAGAAAAAATCATCTGCTTCCAATGTAACTCGCTGCCCCCTTTTCAAAAATCCGGCTACGCCTCTGGTGATAGTACTATAGTATGCCTTTTTTGTGCACCCAATGTGCGATTCTCCACAAAACAGGTTGAATATGACTCGCAGTTCAAAGCGTTACCATGCCATTTTTACCAGATAGGAATCAAGACGTACAATATGTATATATTATGTTCTAACTTATAAATTTTCGTCAGTAGGGGGTCAGCAGGGGTTCAGTAGGGGGTCAGCAGGGGCCAGGGGGTCAGTAGGGGTCAGCTGGGGTCAGTAGGGGTTCACCAGGGGGTCATCAGGGGTTCAGTAGGGGGTCAGCAGGGGGTCAGTAGGGGGTCAGCAGGGGGTCAGTAGGGGGTCATTGGTATATTTTCATTTGACCAAATTTTCTATATGTTCTAAATTTAAAAAAAGAAACTTATGGAAACTAATTTGGATTTTGGCACTTCTTCAGCGGGAGCTCTACACATGCTTGATCACAATCATACTACATAAACTTACAAATCATAAACATAAAGAAGGTGTACCTGGATAAAAGAAGAGTAGTGACTCGGTATCCTCTCCTCGGAAGTTGATAAACCGTATCTCCTGACCCCATTTCGCGGCACATTGTTGGTTAGAAACATCACTGACATCTACAATCTTTTTCCCGTTGTAACTTACAGTCGGCAAGTTGTTTACTTTCTTAAATTTCCAGACCTGCTGAGCTGCTGTGACGTCATATAAAGTAGTGATCTCGGTTAATACACAGTCATTGATTTTCAATTCCATTTTGCCTCCTATGGTTTCAATGGTAATCTTGTAGCGGTCACTGTTGTTAACTTCAAATATAATCCAGATTATATATCTTTGTCCGTCTTTGGGGTCAAGGGGTGTGGTCTTTGTCTTGACGTAAAGTGGACGAGTATCCCAATGGAAGGGGATGGATCTGTCTCTTGCTACTGGTCTCCACGATTCTGCAATGGTAGAGAAGTGATTTTTTCAAGAGATACAGTAGGGTGCCATATGTTTTCGTCGTTCATAAGCAAATTTTAGAAGTTTTTTCACACTTACTCGGGGCAATGATTAGTCTAATGATGTCATAAACACTCAAGGTGGAATTTTTGAATAGGTTTGGACAGTGATCACTTAAAACTGAAATTTATAGCACTAAAAAAGGCTTGAAAGGCAAAACGACGAAAGCATATGGCACCCTACTGTAGAAAACTTTCAAGTAATATTTAATTCTTGGAGAATCCTTGGAGAATATGATACGTTTAGAGCATGGCAGAGCCCAGTGCAATAATTTGCCTTGTCACACGAGGAGCAAAAACTTATTTTGCTGTTTTTCTCATATCATTTGACTCACATGGCTCTTCCTCATGGAAATAAAAACCGATTGCGTTTCGGATTTGTGGTGTATAAATGTAATCGGGTTATCGATATCAAAGCCTGTCATGCAGTATACACTATAAACACTACACAGGATATGGCAGCTAACTTAACATCACTTCACTTATTTGATTGTCTAAAGGGCCACGTTATGTCAACCCATCACGTGTTACCTGCTTGTAAGGCACTTGAACTGCAGCTGTACCACAATGTTAGGAGCAGTAAAAGAGTCATAACACTAGGAAACACCACAGAATCACATCATATAAACTGTCGATTGGGTTGGTGCTTATGAAGATTTAATAGCCCAGTCCCTCAACCCTCCCTCATTTTCCTTTCTAATTTCCCCTCACTTATTTCCATACCCAATTTCCCCTCCCTAATTTGTTCATTTGCCCTCCCCCATTCCCATCCCACATTTCCCTTCCCTCATTTGCCCTCCTCCATTCCCATCCCACATTTCCCTTCCCTCAATTGCCCTCCTCCATTCCCCTCCCATATTGGGGGGAGTGTCACTGTCTCAATTGTCCCAACTGTCCCTGTCCCAATTTACTTTTTTTTGAGTTTGGGACTGGTTTTTGGGACAATTGGGACAACTGGGACATTTGGGACAATTGGGACAAACAAAAAGTTGATAAAATCAGTCAGTTATCATTTTTTACATTGATCCAAGTTTTTCTATCTTGAAATGAAAGTTATATTACTACTACTATACTAAGTACGTATTTTGGCTGTGTTTGTTTACAAAACAAAATCATTTGAGCCCCAGTTGTCTCTGTCACTTTTGTCCCAATTGTCCCAAATGTCCCATTTGTCCCAAATGCCCCATTTGTCCCAGTCCGCATTCAATTTTTTGAGTCCCATTTGGTCCATTTTCTCTGTCCCATTTGTCCCAATTGTCCCATTTGTCCCAAATGTCCCAATTGTCCCAGTCAATATTCACTTTTATGAGTCCCATTTGTTCCATTTTCTCTGTCCCATTTGTCCCAAATGTCCCATTTGTCCCAATTGTCCCATTTGTCCCAATTGTCCCTGTCCCAATCCACTTTTTCTTGAGTTTGGGACAATTGGGACAGTGAACCCCCCCCCCCATATTCCTGCTCCTACTCTATTACCATGTCAATCAAGTCCTCCTCATTAATCATTACTTCAATTTTCAAGTGTGAATTGCGAGGGTCCGTGCATGAAAAACTCAGCTAAATCGCTAAGTGCAAACTTTGCTGCATACTAAAAGATCAAATCAAACTAATAAAATAATCCAGGAGAATAATTCAGCTTATAAATGGGGGAGCCACCGCTGTCGAGGCGCAATATCGAATGCTAATAGATCAAATCGAACTTCTAATGAATATTTATTAATATTAAGTAGCTAATCTATATATTAAGAACCTATAATATGATTTATTAATGGGTAAGGCACCGTTATCGAGGCACAAATGTAGTACTCATGAATATTCGTGAAGTAATTTAGGAGTATAGTAATGGCAGCATATTAAACGGTGAGCTGCAATTATCAAGGCACAGAAATGAAATAAATTCATAAGCACGATTCCGAGATATAGATTGGATCACTCAATTATTGAGTAGTTATAGTCAAGATCTCTGGATCCACTTAGGCATTCATTAAAATATAATATCAAGATAGTAAGATAGTAGAAGTGACTATCACAATTTAATACAACCTAAATCATTTTAAGGCCAACCACAAAGCTTCTCTTAGTCTTACCTTAGTTAATGAATCCATGGCCATGGTTTCCATTATCTAGGGATCTCTTCTTCTGCATCAAACATTCCATTTAGAGCTAGGTAACCAAAATGACTTTAAAGACCTGATTAATTTGGGTGTAAATAACTTGCTAAAAACATCATGTAAAATTTATGTAAATTATTAAGTAATAAGCAACATACACAATCCCAAATGTGTTTACAAAGCCATCAAAAATTACAAGGAAAAAATAAATATCTTACTACAATACATCAAGAAACAACTTCCCTGTGCTAAGGGCAGACATCAAGGCAATTGTGAAAGCTGTTAATAGAGTAACCCACCCTTTAAATTGATGTCACAGGACAAACTTATACCTAATCACGACGTAAATTATGAAGGTACTTACTTATATATAGACGTGAGATTTTTCGGACCAAAACGGGAATGGGGTAAACTCGACCTCAATAAAAGATACATACATGATTGAGGCAGGTTTTTTCAGCTAAGATGGGAGATTGTAATAGGCTATTTAGGAAGTCTCACTGCATCGATTTTCTTGCTGTTATGACATCATCAAAATGGATTAAATGGCGATTTCAGCGTAGAAACATTATTTTGGACGGCTTTGAAGCACTGTATCTGAAAATTTTTCTACTGTATCATGATTTCCCGGCTTTTGTAGCATCTACAACTCGGGATTCAGTTTCATGGTGATTGTTGAAAAAATGAGGTCGTCGGAAGCCTCCAAAAGTTGAGGATCCTTAGTACGCCAAAATAAGGTGACTTTGAGCAGCTATATATCAGCTCACAGACATTTATCCCTCCTTTCCAGACACAATAAGGTTCTTTCTCAATGAAATACCAAGGGTAAAAAGTTTCGAGTGGTCCGGATTGAAGGGAAAGGTGTGGTGGCCCCTCAAAAACTTAAATTTGAGCTGCGCGAAAAAGTCGAAAATTTGGCCAAGTTCAATTTCAGGCCGAATTCCAAAAGTGCAGGGCTGTTGTGCTACTTAGGTGACTGAATCAACATTTTGATTCACTTGGTAGAACAGGAAAGCAGGAAACAGACCACATATGTGTGCGCGCTACGTACGCGCAGCTCGACGGACGTTGCCGAAGGCGCAAAGTGACGTCCAAATGTGGAACTGGGAACTCGAACGATTACGATGCGCCGCGAGGGTATGGTATCATCTTACGAACGCGCCGTGCAATGTGAACGCAGGGATAATGATATAATATACGCGTGAGCATCTGATTAGATTGCATTGTATTCGACCCGTTCACGCAATTGCAGGCCTCGTAGGATGTTACCCTACCCTCGCGCGCGGCGCAACGTTCCACATTTGGACGTCAGAAGAAATAAACGGGGCAACGTCCGTCGATTGCAAGCCGCGCGCAACACTTAGAAATTTGGAGGGTCGTGCGGAGGGTAGGGTGAACACGTTTATATTTATTTAATTATCCCTGTTTGCGTTGTGCATTTTTAAGCCTCGACGGGCGATGTCCGTCCGGAAGGCGCAAAGTTGCCCTAACCTTGCCCTAACCAGGGCCCTGGTTACGCGCACGGAGTGCGCGGCGCGGCAAGCGCTAAACCAGGGCCCTATTTCTCGCTCCGGGTTGTCGTTTTGACGGTCGGATTTGAACCGTCGGAACTGACGTTAAAAGAAATGACGCCGCGCCGTACGTCTTTAGTAGTGTCTGTGGAAAAATCTTCAGAATCACTCTTATGACTTATCCC
>WFMF01000509.1:0-52663 GCA_011033025.1 Beroe forskalii | reverse complement strand
CTGAATGATCATTCGTTATTCCCTCTCTCACTTCAATTTCCGGGGCACAGGCAATCCCTTTAAGCTTATTTATTTTGTCACATGACTTCAGTTTAGCCTTATTAGGCGCTTTGCAGACTTTGTTCCAAACCTTTGCTTTTAGACCATAGTCCCATTGAAGTTGCTTGACCACAAAATATCCAAGTTTGTTGTGTGCACCAGCATATATGTTGCCGTATGTTGATCTTGCTACTGTTCCTTCCTTCCGCTTCCCGAGAACGTTACCGAACGAAACTTCGGTCAAGAGCAATAGTGAAAACAGGACAAAAAGCTTCATCTTGAGAATTTCCAACAGACAAGGCGTAAAATTTATTTAAGGTACTTATTTAGTGAGATCAAGCAATTTATATATGGTTATGATTCTATTATCATCTAAACTTCGTTAGTCTGAGAGACACAGCTTCAATTGTTGTGAGTTTTAGATTGTAAATAAACTGGCGATACTTAAATATGTTGACAATTGACATAATAATATGTCAATTGTCAATATATATTATATTTGTTGACAGGTTTTGACAAGGGACTCACTAAAGCACTAAGCACATCGACCATCGTCATTATAGTCCGTACTGTAGTGTGGCGTATGCTATAAGAAATCTTTCTCAAACAGCTAATCATTGTTACAGTGCTGACATCTCCGAGAATTTATCAATTTATACACTGAGAAAAAGTTTTAGCCAAGCAGGAACCACAATTGACAACTGCTTTTATCAGTGGTTGAACGTTAAAGACGTCTATATATTGGACATTAGTATGTTTATAAAATTCAACAAAAAATACCGCATAAATATCATTGACCGTGTGTTAAACATCTCAAAGTGACGATAAAGGCAAAAGGTGGCAAAATGTTATACGAGAGTTTTTGCTAGTAAATACCACTATTTCACTTTGTGGGCAGACTACTTGGTGGGGTGAATAAATAACAATACACTGCTCCATGTGGCAAAAATAGATAATATATTTAAAGTTTTAGCAGCGATGTAAATGATACTAAGAAAATAAGAATAGCAAAACATTTTTACCCATTTAAATTGTTTTCATTAAGTCATTACGACTGTCAGATTATTTCATAATCATTATTAAGTTTTATTCAAAACTATCTTGGCCTTTATTTAGGCGGCTATTTTATATGACCTGTTTAAACCGGCCCAAAAAATGCCAAAAAATTTTAGCAGTTGCCAAAGCAAGAATTTTACGCTCTTTAATAATCAATAACACAAATTTATGTTCACGTGTTTTCAGAAGTTTTCTACAACTAAACGAGGGAGTGGGGATAGGTCTGCAAGAAATCCGGCCAGTCCCCTAGGGTGGAAAATACTACCCCTAGCTCCTTAGGGGGAGACCCTCTAGGATAGTGGGCAACTGACACCAGTAAGACATGTTTATGACATGTTAGCAGAAGTAAATGAGCGAATGGAAACCGGGAGTTACTTTTCTTCGACATTTTACCACTTTCTTACTCCTTGAATGATAATGATTTAACAATGCTTCTTTTCCTTTCACCGTACAAACTGGCACAATAGAAACTCCCCCGAAGCTATAATTTACTCGTGGGAAGCGTATCAAGCATGGCAACCTCTCACGTTAACTGATATATCAGCAGAGAGAGAGAGGGGCCTGAGCGTAGGATATTTAAAGGAACTTTGACAACACCTGGCAAATGAGAGATTTGACAGTTTGATACATATAGGTACCAGTGCTCCAGTGGTGTTATCAATCACACCAGCTTAAAGTTTGTAAACTCTCTAATCTTTACGCACTTCATTTTAGTTATATTCCCACGACCAAATTTATTTGAAATAATGAGTGCCCCATATGGGGACGGTGAAGGGAATGATTTTACCTTTATCGGCAGGTGTGGACTGATGAAGTTGCTCAAAGCAGGTAACATGTTTATCAGTTCATTTGTTAAATTTACGGGTCGAATTGGGAGACGATGAATTTCATTCATGCTCAACAAGACTTGACTTTCGAAGATATCTTTACTTTCTTAGTACCTCGTCGGCATCGAAAATTTTACCAAATAAGAGGAATTTTTACTGAATACCATTTTCATTGACGCATACCAGCGTCAATGAAAATATCTCCAAATATGCGAATAAATATCGGGATCAAGATAGATTTAAGGTTAGTATATAAATTTACCGAAGTGATATTTTGGGTTAAATCCATTGATAAAAATTTTAACTTGCATGAAGTTTTATTTATATCGCAGAGTTGAAACTAATAAACCCGGAACCATTTTCTTTTATATCTGTTTATCTTCATGCTTCGAAGTTTATAAAACACGAGATATTTGAATAATTTAACTCCAATTCCAGCTTGTGGCTTGTTCGTTATCATTAATTATGGTTTATAATACGTGTACATTGTCATCCATGATTCTGTATTTCTAGTTGCTGAATACTGACTGAATATGTCAACTATATTCTAAGATTATACTTTAAGAATTGTGTTGATTAAGAATTGCAGTTCGTTACATATCTGAAACAAAACTAAAACAAATTTCAACCTACCATTTCAGGTCACATAATGTTCCGACCAACAACGCTGCAACCAATGACTGGAGATGGAAAAGAAAATTCCAACTTTGATTTAGAAGAGTTTGTGAGCAGTCTCCCTACCAAACAAGGAGGTATTGAGCCATGCAATGCTAACAAGCTGATGCCAGGTGGAATCCCGAGGGGCTTGGTAATTTGGGACAGCATAGTGAGGACCAGAGCCCTCTTTCTGCCCCTCACAGAACCCTTCACCCCGCACCACCACTCCAGTGACGTGGCCCACTTGCCCTGCTGCATCCCCATGGACCCCATGGTCCTGAACAACTGGCACTCCGTCTACGGACTCCACTCCAAAACTCTCCTCGAACAAAAGGACCTGAGGAAATGTCCTCCTCTAGAGAGCAAGATAACATGGAGTAGAGCCCATCATATGGAGCACCACAGCACAACACCCTACATTACAATGGCAGGAGCCATGAACCATCACGCTTACCCCCAGCCTTTCTCCCATCCCTGGACAGTGTTCCAGGAACCTGCAATATTCCCCCGCCTGTTTTATGACTGTGAGGCTGGCGTCCTGCCAACACGGATATATCCTCTCTCCACCACCAAAGCAAAGCCAACTCCTGGAGTTTTACAGCGACCACTCCATGTGCCTGTTTCAACTAAACGTAAGACACCACCAGCTCACTCAAATCATGCTTTTGTAAAATATAAAACTAAAAAGCCATCGGCATGGTCTGGTCAACCAGAGATTAAGAAGAATCCAAGAATAAAAACAACGAAATTATCGAGATGTAAAAAGGATCCAAATCGAGCTGAAAGACTTGCACAAACCCTCACCAGAACTCTTTTAGATTGCCATCTGAAAGGCCTGGACAGCATCACAAGGCATATCCCCATTAGGCATGACCACGCCGAAAATGGCTTCGAAAGAGACTTGCCAGTGTCGCCACAAAACAATATGATACATGAACTCCTGGCTTTGGTGATATTAACCAAATGTGTGCACCATGTGAACACCAAGTGTAACCCACTAGGTTTGTCCCTATAAAGCTATAAGCAGTAGGTATGCAGAACAAAGTACACTTACCAGAGCCTCATATAAGCGTATAGCTGTATAGGGAACAGACATCTTATAGAGCTTTGCTTGTTCTTTCTTTGTATGTATTCTGCTGCGCAACTACTTTCTCTGGTTTTATGATTACATGATTTCTGGTAAGGATTTTCTCTTCGGATAAATTTTTATTTTAATCTTGAGATATTTGACGATATTGACGAACTGACTGAAAAAACTTCAAGCTGTTATGGAACTCTGTTCTTAAAAAACATTATCCATTTAATAAGACATATTTCATGTTTCCAAATTCCATGATAGCACAGAGGCGTAGCCAGGGGGAGGCGACACAGGCGGCTGCATCCCCCTTTTTGGACAGAAAACGTGAAAAGTTGAGAACTTTGAGCCAAGCAAAAGAAAAAATCATCTGGTTCCAATGTAACTCGCTGCCCCCTTTTCAAAAATCTGGCTACGCCTCTGGTGATAGTATGCCTTTTTTGTGCACCGTATGTGCGATTCTCCACAAAAGAGGTTGAATATGACTCGCAGTTCAAAGCGTTACAAGATAGGAATCAAGTATTATGAATATTAAAAGTACAATACTTAAGTTGTATGTATATATATGTTCTAACTTATAAATTTTCTATATATGTTCTAAATTTAAAAAAAGAAACTTATGAAAACTAATTTGGGACTTCTTCAGCGGAAGCTCTACACATGCTTGATCACAATCATATTATATAAACTTACAAATCATAAACATCTCATATAGAAGGTGTACCTGGATAAAAGAAGAGTAGTGACTCGGTATCCTCTCCTCGGAAGTTGATGAACCGTATCTCCTGACCCCAATTCGCGGCACATTGTTGGTTAGAAACATCACTGACATCTACAATCTTTTTCCCGTTGTAACTGACAGTCGGCAAGTTGTTTACTTTCTTAAATTTCCAAACCTGCTGAGCTGCTGTGACGTCATATAAAGTAGTGATCTCGGTTAATACACAATCATAGATTTTCAATTCCATTTTGCCTCCTATTGTTTCAATGGTAATCTTGTAGCGGTTACTGTGGTTAACTTCAAATTTAATCCAGATTATATATCTTTGTCCGTCTTTGGGGTCAAGGGGTGTTGTCTTTGTCTTGACGTAAAGTGGACGAGTATCCCAATGGAAGGGGATGGATCTGTCTCTTGCTACTGGTCTCCACGATTCTGCAATGGTAGAGAATGATTTTTTCAAGAGATACAGTAGGGTTACATATGTTTTCGTCGTTCATAGGCAAATTTCAGAAGTTTTTCACATTTACTCAGGGCAATGATTAGTCTAATGATATCATGAACACTCAAGGTGGAATTATTGAATAAGTTTGGACAGTGATCACTTAAAATGGAAATTTATAGCACTAAAAAAGGCTTGAAAGGCAAACGACGAAAGCATATGGCACCCTACTGTAGAAAAATGTCAAGTAATATTTAATTCTTGGAGAATCCTTGGAGAATATGATACGTTTAGAGCATGGCAGAGCCCAGTGCAATAATTTGCCTTGTCACACGAGGAGCACAAACTTATTTTGCTGTTTTTCTCATATCATTTGAGTCACATGGCCTTTCCTCGTGGAAATAAAACCAATTGCGTTTCGGATTTGTGGTGTATAAATGTAATCAGGTTATCGATATCAAAGCCTGTCATGCAGTATACACACTACACAGGATATGGCAGCTTACTTAACATCATTTCACTTGATTGTCTAAAGGGCCACGTTATTTCAACCCATCAGGTGTTTCGGGTGTCATTTAAGTGTGTTTTATTTGTTTCGTGTATTCCCCTTTTTGATATTGCTTTCTTTCTATAATTATTTTATATCAGGTCGGACATTGCAGTTGTAATTTGACCAATAATTGTTTAATTCCTGTTTAATTCCTGTTTTATTCCTGTTTAATTCCTGTTTAATTCCTGTTTAATTCCGTTTTACCTGCTTGTAAGGCACTTGAACTGCAGCTGTACCACAATGTTAGGAGCAGTGAAAGAGTCATACCACCACTAGGAAACACCACAGAATCACATCATATAAACTTTCGCGTCGATTGGGTTGGTGCTTAAGATTTAATAGCCCAGTCCCTCGACCCTCCCTCATTTTCCTTTCTAATTTCCCCTCACTTATTTCCATTCCCAATTCCCCTCCCTAATTTGTTCATTTACCCTTCCTCATCCCACTCCCTGATTCCCCTCTCCTCATTTGCCCTCCCCAGTCCCCCATTCCCCTCCCAAATTCCCCTCCCTCATTTGCCCTCCCCCATTCCCATCCCACATTTCCCTTCCCTCATTTGCCCTCCTCCATTCCCCTCCCACATTTCCCTTCCCTCATTTGCCCTCCTCCATTCCCATCCCACATTTCCCTTTCCTCATTTGCCCTCCTCCATTCCCCTCCCATATTCCTGCTCCTACTCTATTACCATGTCAATCAAGTCCTCCTCATTAATCATTACTTCAATTTTCAAGTGTGAATTGCGAGGGTCCGTGCATGAAAAACTCAGCTAAATCGCTAAGTGCAAACTTTGCCGTGTACTAAAAGATCAAATCAAACTAATAAAATAATCCAGGAGAATAATTCAGCTTATAAATGGGGGAGCCACCGCTGTCGAGGCGCAATATTGAATGCTAATAGATCAAATCTAACTTCTAATGAATATTTATTAATATTAAGTAGCTAATCTATATATTAAGAACCTATAATATGATTTATTAATGGGTAAGGCACCGTTATCGAGGCACAAATGTAGTACTCATGAATATTCTTGAAGTAATTTAGGAGTATAGTAATGGCGGCATATTAAATGGTGAGCTGCCATTATCAAGGCACAGAAATGAAATAAATTTATAAGCACGATTCCGAGATATAGATTAGATCACTCAATTATTGAGTAGTTATAGTCAAGATTTCTGGATCCACTTAGGCATTCATTAAAATATAATATCAAGATAGTAAGATAGTAGAAGTGACTATCACAATTTAATAGAACCTAAATCATTTTAAGGCCAACCACAAAGCTTCTCTTAGTCTTACCTTAGTTAATGAATCCATGATTTCCATTATCTAGGGATCTCTTTTTCTGCATCAAACATTCCATTGAGAGCTAAGTAACCAAAATGACTTTAAAGACCTGATTAATTTGGGTGTAAATAACTTGCTAAAAACATCATGTAAAATTTATGTAAATTATTAAGTAATTAGCAACATACACAATCCCAAATGTGTTTACAAAGCCATCAAAAATTACAAGGAAAAAATAAATATCTTACTACAATACATCAAGAAACAACTTCCCTGTGCTAAGGGCAGACATCAAGGCAATTGTGAAAGCTGTTAATAGAGTAACCCACCCTTTAAATTGATGTCACAGGACAAACTTATACCTAATCACGACGTAAATTATGAAGGTACTTACTTATATATAGACGTGAGATTTTTTGGACCAAAACGGGAACGGGGTAAACTCGACATCAATAAAAGATACATACATGATTGAGGCATGTTTTTTCAGCTAAGATGGGAGATTGTAATAGGCTATGTAGGAAGTCTCACTGCATCGATTTTCTTGCTGTTATGACATCATCAAAATCGATTAAATGGCGATTTTAGCGTAAAAACGTTATTTTGGACGGCTTTGAAGCACTGTATCTGAAAATTTTTCTACTGTATCATGATTTCCCGGCTTTTGTAGCATCTACAACTCGGGATTCAGTTTCATGGTGATTGTTGAAAAAATGAGGTCGTCGGAAGCCTCCAAAAATTGAGGATCCTTATTACGCCAAAATAAGGTGACTTTGAGCATCTATATCTCAGCTCACAGACATTTATCCCTCCTTTCCAGACACAATAAGGTTCTTTCTCAATGAAATACCAAGGGTAGAAAGTTTCGAGTGGTCCAGATTGAAGGGAAAGGTGTGGTGGCCCCTCAAAAACTTGAATTTGAGCCGCGCGAAAAAGTCGAAAATTTGGCCAAGTCCAATTTCAGGCCGAATCCCAAAAGTGCAGGGCTGTTGTGCTACATAGGTGACTGAATCAACATTTTGATTCACTTGGTAGAACAGGAAAGCTGGAAACAGACCGCATAGGTGTGCGCGCTACGTACGCGCAGCTCGACGGACGTTGCGGCCGAAGGCACAAAGTGTCGCGACGTCCAAATGTGGAACTAGAAACGATGCGCCCGCGCGAGGGTATGGCATCATCTTACGAACGCGCCGCGCAATGTGAACGCAGGGATTATGATATAATATACGCGTGAGCATCTGATTAAATTAGATTGCATTGATTGTATTCGACCCGTTCACGCAATTGCAAGCCGCGCGCAACACTTATAAATTTGGAGGGTCGTGCGGAGGGTAGGGTAAACACGTTTATATTTATCCCTGTTTGCGTTGTGCATTCCTAAGCCCGCAATATAGCTATACTCTATAGGTGTGTGTACGAGCCGCGCTTCCCTTCCCTGGCCTGTCAGGCGTTGCCTGACCCTTGCTAAACACGTATATCCCTGTGTGGCTCGCACACACACCTATGCGGGCTTAGGAAGCCTGACCCCCTCGCGCGCCCTGAGGAAGCGCAGCGCGCCGCGCAACGCAAACAGGAATATATACGTGTTTCGTAGGATGTTACCCTACCCTCGCGCGCGCGGCGCAACGTTCCACATTTGGACGTCACTTTGCGCCTTCCGCGAGTCAGAAGAAAGGGACGGACATCGCCCGTCGAATACGTGTTTAGCAACGTTGCGCAGCGCGCTTCCAGTTCCCTATGGGAAGCGCGCGGCGAGTACACAGTACACACACACACCCTATGCGGGCTTAGAAAATTGAAACTGTTTTCTTTAATCTTATTTTGTGGACTGGATAGAATACACTCAAATTATCAGTCAAGAGTATCAGTAATGTGTATTTTCATTGGGACAAAAGAATGTTTTCCAAGCTTGCAGTTGCATCAAAATTTTCAATCAAAAATTGAAATACTATGTCATGTCAGTGTGTAAATAAGCGTGTGCAGAGCGCTCGATAAGTCAACTCCTCAGTAACTTTAGATTGTAAAATGTAGATGCTATTTACTATCACTAACAAGTGCGCAGGCAACTCTACCATCCACACCAAAGTGTTGTCCGACGTTTTAACTTTAAGGTCAGGCTACGCCAGACAAGAACAGTATGACTATGAGACACAGTACACACGACAATAGATATGAAAAACTTTATCGCTGTGTGGAGTTGCGCGCCACAGTATGAGATATGAGTAACTCTTTACTTTAGTGCTGTGTGGAGTTGCGCGCACAACAGTCACTGGTATTTGTTTGTTTAGCTATCGTCCTATCGAGCACTACTTTTCGAGCGACCTGCACACATAAAAATATGCTTAATGAACATTGTCTTTGGCTTAACTAGTACCAATTAGTATTATGAGACTGTCACTATGTCAGATCAAACAGGACGTGACATTTCTTACTGAAATAAATTATATGACAAAGTTCAATCCATTAAAATATATAATTATAAAACATAGTTATTAAAATTTAAATAGTTATGGCATAGGCGACGACTTATTGTCAAACCCACAGCACAGATCAAGCTTGACCAATTACCCTGCAGTATGCCAGTATCAGTCAAATCCCGCGATCTAATACTAATTGGTCAAACCTCAACCTGCCACGGGAAAACTATAATATTCCGTCTATGAAACAGCCATGTTTAACGATGAAGAGGAGTCGTCAGAACATGTCGTAGTAGTTCTGCATCAACCGTTGTTGTTGTTGCTGCTGCTGCGGCTGCGGCATCCAACTGCTCTCCTCATCTGCTGAAATTCATGGGTTACGTAAATTCAATTCCAATATATGCAGGCTTCAGAGGGATCGTTCTGATCGTTTTAGCCGGTTGAATTTGAAACTTTAATTTTTGAAGCTAACATTGAATTTTTAGACCACCTGAAAAAGGTGTTTATATCTGATGATAATTTGGATCAAAACTTTCCACAGTAAGTTAAATAAGTAAAGTATTGGCGGTGGCCGAGTACTTCGTCTTCCCCTTTCCTCCGATGGGGCTGCGCCCCATAACCCCTGATGCCATCGGCCAGAAGGCTGCTGTATTTCAGTTCTTCGAGCAAGAAGACCAAGTCCCTCAGTTCCCGCCATCTCACACTCTTTCCACTCTTCTAAATTCTACCGGTTAGATTTTATTTTTATCACTTTTTCATCAATTCATTGTCTCATGAGTTAAGATGAATTTACAATTTCAATATTCGACAAAGGTCCGATCTAGTCTATGAAATACATGCTGTACCCGCGCTCCGAAGGGCGAGCGTCTGCACAAACATTGGCCCGATCAATTAATTGTCTATTGATTATACTTATAGTTATAGACACCCCTGAAAACTTCAGAGGGTTCTATGAAATTAATAATCTATAATATCAATCAAACTATAATTTCAATTAAACTTAATTTTCAAACTATTGCTACAAAACAATAATGACTTAAAATAAAGACTTAAAATCAAGGATTATTTCATCAAGTCAATTGAAAGCAGTAAATGCAATCACAAAATTGATTGATCTAAAACTGAAAGAAAAAGTCATCTATCATAAAATGAAGTGCCATGCCACATGAGTTCATATGCCTCTTCACGGATTGTCTTGGCACTCAAGTTTCCAGGATTAGCTACACCTTCGGCTTCCACTCTTCACCGCAGCCAGCGGTTTCGTAGCACTCCTTCGTATCCCAAGCCTCTCCTTCGCAATCCGCTCCCCCATTCTGTGGTCTCGGGTTATCGCATTTTCTTTCCCTCTTCTGTTCACCAGCACCACAGTAATTCGAGCAATCCGACCACTCACCATAGCTACCCCATTCACCGTCGAAAACCAGCGTACAATTTTCATCGAATAACCAGCATTTCTGCCATTCCCAAGCATCTCCTTCGCAATCCGCTCCCCCATTTGCTGGTTTCGGGTTATCGCAGTCCCTTTTCCTCCCTCGTTCGCCAAGACCACAGGGGTTCGCGCAATCCCCCCACTCGCCAAAGCTAGACCAATTACCGTCCTCCACACAGGTGAAACCACAGTCATCTAATTCCTCTTCCATCTTGACACATTTCTTTTCCGCTCTCCGGCTTATTTCCCCTTCCTCTGACGGACAGCCGATTGTAGATTTATGACCTTTCTGCAGACATTTTCGCTCGTATTGAGCTATATATCTATCCAACTCTGCACGGCTGAATTCACAGCCTCTTGATGGCGATGGTAGCAACCCAATTGAAGTAAGGGCAACTAAAGCAAACATCATCATCTTTGAAAAGGTTAAAAGGGTGTCTGAGTCTCGGTTGGTAATTCAGTGCTGGATAAGAAGCGCTGATAAGAAATTTTGAAAACTGGTGATGATTGATTGCGTGCCGCCATTTTATACTACGAAAGTTTTGGAGTGACGTTAAATCCTAAGAGATGACGTCAAGCATAGTTTGCCTGCAGTGGAGCGCAATAATTACTCATTATATTTAAATATTATTGAAAATTATGACAAAGGGAAGTTTACATCTTAGCTCTTTTTTACCAAATATTTTCTTTAGGGGCTAGGGCAAGCATAATGCCTCCCTGAATAACAAAGCTCTCTCTGCTTATTTGAGCTGGATAAACAAAACGCCTTCCGTTTACTTTACTTGGTGAAAAAAATAGAATATTATAAAGTTATGATCATAATATTACTATTTTTCGTAGAATATTTATAAACTGGAACAAAAAAAGGGTAGCATTCAACCAAGCCACAAAGGGAAAAAGGATCCAAGCGAATAAGGGATCGTTCACATATTACGTAATCAATTTTTGGGCATTTTTTACCCCCCTCCCCCCCCCCTCCGTAATCAAACGTAATCATGGCCAAACCCCCCTCTTTTCGGAAAATATTACGTAATCATGGCCCAACCCCCCCCTCCTTCAGTTTTTTTGACGTCACCAAAAAACTATATTAACTGACAAAAAATTAGAACAGTATCGTGTGTTTAAATTCAATCATCTACATCATCGACTTGAAGATGACATTCAAAGCTTCATTTAGTTTTTCCTACGGAAATCTCGCCTACGACAACTCCTCTGACAATGAGATGGACACCTCCTCTTTCTCTTCCTCCAACGCATCCTCATCTGCTCATCATCCTCCTTTACCTCCAACAGATCATCCTCTTCCTCCTCTACACCTGAGGCCCCCAGTTCCTCTAAAGAGCCAGAAGTCAATGTCTTGGTTCCACCTCAAACTCCTTCAAAACCGATGGAACCAAAGTTCAGTATCCGTGTCCTGCTCATCTGCCACCAAAGCCGACAGAACCCAAGATCCAGATCAGCCCTAGCCCCTAAGTGCCAGATCAGAGGACAGAGTCTGGCAACTTCACAGAAAACTGCAGCTTCCTACACCTTCATCAAAAAGATTGATTCCTGGATAATGGAGCTGCGGATGTACGCCAAGACCTGCTCTGGCATCAACTCTAGAGCTCTAGGGAAAGAAAGGCCCCCGAACCTCTGATCAAGCACAGAGCAGCAAACCTTATATACAAAGAGGCACTGAAGTGGTTTGGAAGAGTTCAACGAATGGAGTACATCCCTCCTATAAGTCCTCTACGGGCAGCACTAAAGGAACTAAACATTCTGAGCCTTACTGAGTTAGAGTAGATCATGTTTTAATCATAATTATGAAATTTTGACAATTTTTTCTGCAAATGGTTAATTTTTGGTAATAAAAATTCGGACATATCCTTTAATTTTTTCATGAAAAATTCTTGAAATTTTCATGAAAATTCTTGAAATTTTCATGAAAATTCTTGAAATTTTTATGAAAATTCTTGATATTTTCATGAAAATTCGTGAAATTTTCATAAAAATCCTTGAAATTTTCATGAAAATTTAGATATTTTGATTACGTAATCATTGGCCAAACCCCCTCCCCCTCGTAATCAAACGTAATCATTTGGAAACCCCTCCCCCCCTCGGCTGGATTACGTAATATGCCGAAGGTTTGGGATGTCTTGCTCGGGAAATTTAGGGGGTCTTGCTCGAGACGTTTGGGTGTCTTGCTCGGGAAGTTTGGGTGTCTTGCTTGGAAGATTTGGGGTGTCTTGCTCGGAAAGTATGGGGTTTTTTGCTCGGGAGGTTTGAGGTGTCTTGCTCGGGAGGTGTGGGGTGTCTTGCTCGGGAGGCTGGGGTGTCTTGCTCGGGAGGCTTGGAGTGTTTCGCTTGGAAGGTTTGGGGTGTCTTGCTTGGGAGGCTTGGGGTGTCTTGCTCGGGAGATTTGGGGAGTCTTGCTCGGGAGGTTGGGGTGTCTAGCTCGGGAGGTTGGGGTGTCTTGCTCGGGAGGTTGAGATGTCTTGCTTGGGAGATTTGGGGTGTCTTGCTTGGGAGATTTGGGGTGTCTTGCTCGGGAGGTTGGGGTGTCTTGCTTGGGAGGAGTGGGATGTCTTGCTCGGGAGGTTGTGGTGTCTTGCTCGGGAGGTTGTGGTGTCTTGCTTGGGAGGCTTGGGGTGTCTTGCTCGGGAGATTTGGGGTGTCTTGCTCGGGAGGTTGGGGTGTCTTGCTCGGGAGGTTGAGATGTCTTGCTCGGGAGATTTTGGGTGTCTTGCTTGGGAGATTTGGGGTGTCTTGCTCGGGAGGTTGGGGTGTCTTGCTTGGGAGGAGTGGGATGTCTTGCTCGGGAGGTTGTGGTGTCTTGCTTGGGAGGCTTTGGGTGTCTTGCTCGGGAGATTTGGGGTGCTTGCTCGGTAGGTTGGGGTGTCTTGCTCGGGAGATTTGGGGTGTCTTGCTCGGGAAGACGTTAAATTCTAAGAGATGACGTCAAGTTTGTTTTGCCTTCAGTGCAGCGTCTGAGATTTCCAAATATAATTGGAAATTATGACAAATATAACAAATTATGACAAAAGGGAAGTTTACATTTTAGCTCTTTTTTATCAAATATTTTCTTTAGGGGCTGGGGCAAGCATAATGCCTTCCTGAATAACAAAGCTCCCTCTCTGCTCATTTGAGCTGGATAAAGAAAACGCTCTCCGTTCACTTTACTTGGTGAAAAAGCCCTCAAACTTGTCCTGTGACAAAGCCCACAAACGTAAATTGAATATTATAAAGTTATGATCATAATATTACTATTTTTCGTAGAATATTTATAAACTGGAACAACAAAAAGTGTTGCACTTAACCCAGCCAATAAGGGAAAAAAAGGATCAAAGAGTATAATTCTGGGTTGCCCTAAAAAGTTTGGAAAGAATTAAGCTTGATGGCTTTGGCTGTGTTCAAAGTTTATTGGTGAAATTTTGGGATGTCACGGATGTGAATTGTAGAGTTTTTGCGCCAGGGCTTTGGGGTGTCTTGCCTCAAGTTACGGTTACTCACCGGGAATACGACGGGAGAAGTCACATACACGGTTACTCACCCCCCCGGAGTTATCACCCCCCTGGGGTAACCCCCCACCGAGGTTACTCACCGGGATTACGACGGGAGAAGTTGAGGGCCCGCTGGCTGGGTTCGTAAACTTTGGACCTGGTCAGGGCACGATCGTAACCATACTGGCGTGGGAGACTAGCTAACTGCTGAGAGCGGAACACGACGGTGTTACGGATACAGACCCTCGGGGCAGATACCGTGCGCAAAATAGATACATTTTCAAGTCGTCAAAAAGGGATAGTTAAAACTGTAATGATGACGTCATTCTCATTATTCGAGTGACTTCTGTTATTTGGGCGAATTCTTATTTAAATGCGTTATAATAAAGTTACAATACAAAGGATGATTTAAACTTACAGGGGAGGGATATCTGAATTTGTAGCGAGGATGTCGCTTCACTTTCTTCGGCTTTTTCTTTGGGCGCTCTTTAATTGCTGGAAATATATCACAACTTAGAATTGAATAAAATTTTACAATAAACCTACGTTGTTGGATTAAATTAAGAGATCTCAACTTATGAAGTTTTGAAACTATGAAGCTGAAAGTTTCATCCCCCAATTCTCTATTTTGTGAGAGTCTTAAAAGGCCTGTTCTATTTACCCATGATGTTGACAGTCTTACAACACGTATTCTAGTTACCCATTATATTTACCCATGTCCCATTCTATTTACCCATGATGTTGACAACACCAGCAGCTGAGCACTGCTTGGCTAGTTTCTTGTTTCGAGCTGAGGCACTGTAGCTGATCCCACCCGCTCTGCACCTGTTAAAACATGGTGTATCAATAATACACGTCATGTATCAATAAACTTGTACGAGACATGGCTTATCAATGGTCTATTGTGATACCTGCCCCCTATAACGTATACCATTGGATATACCAACATATTAGCGACCGTTACACATCAGATGTGAGGGGTACTGTTGCATGGCACGCAGCCCTCAACAGATGCCTAACTATAATACTTACCCAAGGGCGTAGCCAGGGGGAAGGAGACACAGGACAGAAAAAGGGTTAAATTTTGTTAAGATGAGAGCTTTGAGCCGAACAAAATAAGAAATCGACAGAGTTGAATGCAACTCGCCGCCTCCTTTCCAGAAATCTGGCTACGCCCCTGTGCCTTCCTACCTGATACTTGGTCCATCTCTCACAACACTAGCACCTTACACCAAGACCCAAAGAGGAATGAATTAGCAACGGGGCATGTTTAATTCTGAAATGTATCATCGACATTCGTTTACAAATGCAGAGTTACTGCATGGCTAATGAGTATAGAAGTAAAGAATTTATATACCCCATAAAGAATTTATATGCCCCAGGCCATACAAAACGTATTATTATATCACTGATGTATATGTACATGTATTTACCATGTACTATGTATATGTATACGCACGTCATGGTGTATACTTTGTCGTTGTACTCCAGAGTGTACTCCGGAGGGTCGATGTTGTTGTGTACAAGGTATTCCTGTAGCACACTCACGGGATCGGTGAAAGGACAGTTCTCAATCTTCTCTTGAATCGGGGCCTGGTAAAACACAAAATTTTATACAAACAAGCCATACAAAAACAAATTACTAGCAGCCAAACTACAAACATGCAGTCAATCACACTAACAGTAGGTACAGACAAAAACTATAATTGAAATACAAATAAAGCTTCGAAAAGATAAAAATACCAGTCTGATGTCTATCAACCAAATCATGTTTGGTGATTGTGTCCATTGCACCCACCACAGATGGATCCATTGAACATCCATTGGATCCATTGAACATGTCCATTGAACATCAAAATTCAAAATGGATCCATTAAACACCATTGTGCAATTTTATCTATGGACATCATGTTCTGAAATGGATGTCCATTGGCTCATTGGAGCATTGATCCAATCTTCCAATGGGCGTCCATTGAACATGATGGTTCAATCTCAATGGATCCATTGCTCCATTGAACAAAACAACGCAGCTCTTGTGACCCTTTACCAAGATTTTACTGACATGCGAAAGACAAATTATAAATATTTTGCAAGAATATGAGCTAATTTTGAGCACAAGTAACTTCTCAATATCCTAAAGTCCTAAAAGGCTAAAAGTAAAAAGAACAAATACTGATCCAAAGGCAATGCATCAGTAGAATATTGCCAGGTGAAATCTGTGCTGACTTATAAATACTTAAATAAGGCAGGTGACCATTTGAATAATCCAGATTCCTGTGTGAATTGTAAAATTGCCCAAATAGCAAGATGAATAATGGGCCGGATCTATCAAAACGTTATACGATTACGATTAGGTACAACTACAAGAAAATAATAGTAATACTTAAAAAGTGTTAGAAAATATAAATTATGATTGAGAGGCTTGTGAATACTGAATGAACGGGTGGTTAATAATTATCATTAATTATAAAAAGTCAATCGTCTCGCAAATACATCAAGGTACAACTACAAGCAATTAAAACGCATAATTTTCGCTCTCATGTCAGTCATTGATATATAGGGGTCGAAGCAATCATAAAGCTTGACTTCGAGACAAAGACTCATGAAGGAGGAGCTGCAACGCAACGTCACAAAAATTTTGAAATAACCAGCTCTCATTGGTCAATTGATGGTTAACTCTTCCAACGCGATAACTGAACGTCAGTTCAATGATCAGCAAGTTAATGAACTGCAATCAATATGAAATTCAAAATGCGCGGCTCCCTTGCTATATCATATTACAGGATATTACGCCGCGCTAATGAAGCCATGTACGTCGGCGGCGAAATTAAAATTTCTTATATTCGCGGCGCGCTGCTACCCCGAAAAAAATCCGAAACGTTTCGCTGGGCGCGCCACGACTCGCAGAAAATTTTAAATAATGGGTCTGACGACGTCAGACAAAAGCCCGCATAGCTATACTCTATAGGTGTGTGAACGCCGCGCGCGCGGCGCTTCCCTTCCCTGGCCTGTCAGGCGTTGCCTGACCCCCTCGCGCGCCCTGAGGAAGCGCGCCGCGCAACTGGCAACGCAAACAGGAATATATACGTGTTTAGCAACGTTGCGCAGCGCGCTTCCAGTTCCCTATGGGAAGCGCGCGGCGAGTACACAGTACACACACCCTATGCGGGCTTAGGAAACTGTTTTCTTTAATCTTATTTTGTGGACTGGATAGAAGACACTCAAATTATCAGTCAAGAGTTAAAAAAAATGTGTATTTTCATTGGGACAAATATGGGACAAAAGAATGTTTTCCAAGCTTGCAGTTGCATCAAAATTTTCAATCAAAAATTGAAATACTATGTCATGTCAGTGTGTAAATAAGCGTGTGCAGAGCGCTCGATGAGTCAAATCCTCAGTAACTTTAGATTGTAGAATGTAGATGCCATTTACTATCACTAACAAGTGCGCAGGCAACTCTACCATCCACACCAAAGTATTGTCCGACGTTTTAAGGTCAGGCTACGCCAGACAACTACAAGAACAGTATGACTATGAGACACACGACAATAGATATGAAAAACTTTAGTGCTGTGTGGAGTTGCGTGCCACAGTATGGCATATGAGTAACTTTTTACTTTAGTGCTGTGTGGAGTTGCGCGCACAACAGTCAACAGTATTTGTTTGTTTAGCTATCGTCCTATCGAGCACTACTTTTCGAGCGACCTGCACACATAAAAATATGCTTAATGAACATTGTCTTTGGCTTAACTAGTACCAATTAGTATTATGAGACTGTCACTATGTCAGATCAAACAGGACGTGACATTTCTTACTGAAATAAATTATATGACAAAGTTCAATCCATTAAAATATATAATTATAAAACATAGTTATTAAAATTTAAATAGTTATGGCATAGGCGACGACTTATTGTCAAACCCACAGCACAGATCAAGCTTGACCAATTACCCTGCAGTATGCCAGTATCAGTCAAATCCCGCGATCTAATACTAATTGGTCAAACCTCAACCTGCCACGGGAAAACTATAATATTCCGTCTATGAAACAGCCATGTTTAACGATGAAGAGGAGTCGTCAGAACATGTCGTAGTAGTTCTGCATCAACCGTTGTTGTTGTTGCTGCTGCTGCGGCTGCGGCATCCAACTGCTCTCCTCATCTGCTGAAATTCATGGGTTACGTTTTCAATTCCAATATATGCAGGCTTCAGAGGGATCGTTCTGATCGTTTTAGCCGGTTGAATCTGAAAACTTTAATTTTTGAAGCTAACATTGAATTTTTAGACCACCTGAAAAAGGTGTTTATATCTGATGATAATTTGGATCAAAACTTTCCACAGTAAGTTAAATAAGTAAAGTATTGGCGGTGGCCGAGTACTTCGTCTTCCCCTTTCCTCCGATGGGGCTGCGCCCCATAACCCCTGATGCCATCGGCCAGAAGGCTGCTGTATTTCAGTTCTTCGAGCATGAAGACCAAGTCCCTCAGTTCCCGCCATCTCACACTCTTTCCACTCTTCTAAATTCTACCGGTTAGATTTTATTTTTATCACTTTTTCATCAATTCATTGTCTCATGAGTTAAGATGAATTTACAATTTCAATATTCGACAAAGGTCCGATCTAGTCTATGAAATACATGCTGTACCCGCGCTCCGAAGGGCGAGCGTCCGTACAAACATTGGCCCGATCAATTAATTGTCTATTGATTATACTTATAGTTATAGACACCCCTGAAAACTTCAGAGGGTTCTATGAAATTAATAATCCTTAATATCAATCAAACTATAATTTCAATTAAACTTAATTTTCAAACTATTGCTACAAAACAATAATGACATAAAATAAAGACTTAAAATCAAGGATTATTTCATCAAGTCAATTGAAAGCAGTAAATGCAATCACAAAATTGATTGATCTAAAACTGAAAGAAAAAGTCATCTATCATAAAATGAAGTGCCATGCCACATGAGTTCATATGCCTCTTCACGGATTGTCTTGGCACTCAAGTTTCCAGGATTAGCTACACCTTCGGCTTCCACTCTTCACCGCAGCCAGCGGTTTCGTAGCACTCCTTCGTATCCCAAGCCTCTCCTTCGCAATCCGCTCCCCCATTCTGTGGTCTCGGGTTATCGCATTTTCTTTCCCTCTTCTGTTCACCAGCACCACAGTAATTCGAGCAATCCGACCACTCGCCATAGCTACCCCATTCACCGTCGAAAACCAGCGTACAATTTTCATCGAATAACCAGCATTTCTGCCATTCCCAAGCCCATCCTTCGCACTCTGCTCCCCCATTTGCTGGTTTCGGGTTATCGCAGTCCCGTTTCCTCCCTCTTTCGCCGAGACCACAGGGGTTCGAGCAATCCCCCCACTCGCCAAAGCTAGACCAATTACCGTCCTCCACACAGGTGAAACCACAGTCATCTAATTCCTCTTCCATCTTGATACATTTCTTTTCCGCTCTCCGGCTTATTTCCCCTTCCTCTGACGGACAGCCGATTGTAGATTTATGACCTTTCTGCAGACATTTTCGCTCGTATTGAGCTATATATCTATCCAACTCTGCACGGCTGAATTCACAGCCTCTTGTTGGCGATGGTAGCAACCCAATTGAAGTAAGGGCAACTAAAGCAAACATCATCATCTTTGAAACGGTTAAAAGGGTGTCTGAGTCTCGGTTGGTAATTCAGTGCTGATAAGAAGCGCTGATAAGAAATTTTGAAAACTGGTGATGATTGATTGCGTGCTGCCTTTTTATACTGCGAAACGAAAGTTTTGGAGTGACGTTAAATCCTAAGAGATGACGTATAGTTTGCCTGCAGTGCAGCGTGATAATTACTCATTATATTTAAATATTATTGGAAATTATGACAAAGGGAAGTTTAAATTTTAGCTCTTTTTTACCAAATATTTTCTTTAGGGGCTGGGGCAAGCATAATGCCTCCCTGAATAACACAACTCTCTCTCTCTCTCTCTCTGCTCATTTGAGCTGGATAGACAAAACGCTCTCCGTTTACTTCATTTGGTGACAAAGCCCTCAAACTTGTCCTGTGACAAAGCCCTCAACGTGAATTGAATATTATAAAGCTATGATCATAATATCACCATTATTCGTAGAACATTTATAAACTGGAACAACAAAAAGGGTTGCACTTAACCAAGCCACAAAGGGAAAAAGGAACAAAGAGTATAATACTGGGTTGCCCTAAAAATTTAAAAAAAGAATAAACCTTGATGGCTTTGGCGGTGTTTGAAGTTTATCGGTGAAATTTTGGGATGTCACAGGTGTGGATTGTAGAGTTTTTGCACCAGGGGTTTGGGATGTCTTGCCTCAAGTTACGGTTACCCCCACCCCCCGGTTACCCCCGAGGTAACTCACCCCCACGGGAGCTACCACCCCCCCCTTGGGGGTAACCATCCCCCCCTGTTACCCCCGAGGTCACTCACCCCCTGGAGTTACCACCCCCACATGGGAACCCCCCTCCCCCGGTTACCCCCGAGGAAACTCAACCCCCTGGAGTTACCACCCCCCTGGGGGTAACCCCCCCAGGGGAGTTACCAACCCCCTTGGGGGTAACCACCCCCCACCCCCCCACCGAGGTTACTCACCCTCCCACGGTAACCCCCCCCCCCACCCCCGAGGTTACTCACCGGGATTACGACGGGAGAAGTTGAGGGCCCGCTGGCTGGGTTCGTAAACTTTGGACCTGGTCAGGGCACGATCGTAACCATACTGGCGTGGGAGACTAGCTAACTGCTGAGAGCGGAACACGGCGGTGTTACGGATACAGACCCTCAGACTAGGGCGGTGTTACGGATACAGACCCTCAGGGCAGATACCGTGCGCAAAATAGACACATTTTCAAGTCGTCAAAATAGGGAAAGTTTGAACTGTAATGATGACGTCATTCTCATTAGCCGATTATTCGAGTGACTTCTGTTATTTGGGCCGAATAGTTATCTAAGAAATTTAAATGCGTTATAATGAAGTTACAATACAAAGGATGATTTAAACTTACAGGGGAGGGATATCTGAATTTGTAGCGAGGATGTCGCTTCACTTTCTTTGGCTTTTTCTTGGGACGCTCTTTGATTGCTGAAAATATATCACAACTTAGAATTGAATACAATTCAACAATAAACCTACGTTGTCGGATTGAAAACTTCAGATCTCAACTTCTGTACTTTTTAAAAACTATGAAGTATGAAGCTGAAAGTTTCATCCCCCAATTGTCTATCTTGTGACAGTCTTAAAACACGTATTCTATTTACCCATGATGTTGACAGTCTTACAACGCCTGTTCTATTTACCCATTCTATTTACCCATTCTATTTACCCATGATGTTGACTACGCCAGCAGCTGAGCACTGCTTGGCTAGTTTCTTGTTTCGAGCTGAGGCACTGTAGCTGATCCCACCCGCTCTGCACCTGTTAAAACATGGTGTATCAATAATACACGTCATGTATCAATAAACTTGTACGAGACATGGCTTATCAATGGTCTATTGTGATATCAGCCCCCTATTACAAACACCATTTGATTTACCAATATATTAGCTAACTCGTTATCGACCGTTACACCTCAGATGTGAGGGGTATTGTTGCATGGCACGCCGCCCTCAACAGATGCCTAACTATTATACTTACCCAAGGGCGTAGCCAGGGGGGAAGGCGACACAGGACAGAAAAAGGGTTAAATTTTGTTAAGATGAGAGCTTTGAGCCAAACAAAATAAGAAATTGACAGGGTAGAATGCAACTCGCCGCCTCCTTTTCAGAAATCTGGCTAAGCCCCTGTGCCTTCCTACCTGATACTTGGTCCATCTCTCACAACACTAGCACCTTACCCCAAGACCCAAAGAGGAATGAATTAGCAGCGGAGCATGTTTAATTCTGAAATTTATCATCGACATTCGTTTACAAATGCAGAGTTACTGCATGGCTAATGAGTACAGAAGTAAAGAATGTATACCCCATACAAAATGTATTATTATATATCTGATGTATATGTACATGTATTTACTATGTATATGTATACGCACGTCATGGTGTACACTTTGTCGTTGTACTCCAGAGTGTATTCCGGAGGGTCGATGTTGTTGTGTACAAGGTATTCCTGTAGCACACTCACGGGGTCGGTGAAAGGACAGTTCTCTATCTTCTCTTGAATCGGAGCCTGGACAAACAAAAAATATTATACAAACAAGCCATACAAAAACAACTTACTAGCAGCCAAACTACAAACATGCAGTCAATCACACTAACAGTGGGTACAGACATAAACTATAATTGAAATATAACTAAAATTCGTGATTGTAGATGGAAAATGTATCCGATCAACAGACAAATGTAGGATGACAAACTTGATACAGCATAATTCATGGATTTTCTCATTAGGCACCATTAACCATGTACTAACTTACTAAGACAAAACATTACAGCAATGAACTATGTACCACGCATTATACACTGAAGCTACTGCTGATTGCTATTGCTCTCTTGAGTATTGTATTACTGCATTCAACAAAGACGTTGGCTGGTTGCCAACAATACCATCGGCTATCCAGAGTATTCATGACGTATTAATTGGTCCGTGCATGTATTTCCCCACAAAGTAATATACTTTATTATGCATACTGCATAATATCACTTTACATTTTAACTGCTACAGTACTGTAGCGAGTACTTTTCTTACAAATGCCAAAATTATATTTAAAAGCTTATTTCATGCCAAATTGCAGCGTGACGTATGTTATTTTATTTCTTAATTATATCATTCACATAGCAATTTTCAAACGCAAGGAAATATTTTGTGTAAGCAAAGCATATAAATAGAACTTTTGTCCTTACTGGTCGCCCTTCGGGGCAGAATAGTGAAGCGTTGGTAACGTTAAACCAAATCTTGCAGCAATGCAAAAATGAACAGTGAAGTCCCAGATATGGGTGAATTAAAGACAAAAATTTATACAAATCGAATGAAACAAGAGGAGAATACTCCTCAATTTTGCATTTCTCTGTGATTTATAGAACTGTCAACAGGCTTCAAGGTAATTTCTGACATTCTAGATCTTTCTGAGTCAATCATGATCTTTGTAACGAATGAGCGCCAAAAATCCACGCATTGGTGGAAAGTTCAATCAAAAATGCTCAGATATCTTCATTTGGCACTCTTCTGTACATTCTACATCTATAATGCCTAGTAGTATGGATCAGGAAATTGTCGGGGATAATTTTAAAATTTGGCTAACAAACTTTTCTGGTGTTGTCCTTAGTTAGTACAATCTACGAGAAATTGCCGGTCAAATGATTTTTGAATTGGCGTCACTTCTTTGATGTGACTGAATTTTGGCACGGTCACAAATAAAAACGTGTCGCGATTGTGGCCCGCGCGGGCCATGATCGCGCGCCGCCCGGTGGCCGCGCGCGTAAATAATGCTAATTCAATATTCTGCGCCAATGATTGACTAGAAATAATGCCGCGCCTAACGGCAAGCACAAGAAATTTGCCACATTTCATGTGCCATTTGTGCCAAAATTCAAATGTGAGAAACAAAATCAGGCAAAGCAAACAGAAATCACGGGAGTAAGGAATATAAACAAGAATTCATGGAGCTCAGAATCAAGGTGAAAACGTTGTACGATGGTGCGTGGGTGGGGTGCTGTGATGATTTGCCACTGTTTGTCTAAGGATGCACACACCGTTAACACCAAAATAGTCTCAGTACAAGCAAAATAAGCTGAATTAGATGAAAGCGAAATTGCACTTTTTGATTTGCATCTTACCTTAGCTAAGTGTTGTGAAGGGGAGGGTGGGATTTCCTTGGTTTTCTCGACACCAGGAGGCTTGTCGTAATCCTTGAAGTATTGGAGGACTTTCTTAGCAGCATCAATACGAGCCAGCTTCTTCCCCCTTCCCTGGCCCTGAAAATGGTGAAACATTTGTCAATAGTCAATAGATATTTATGCACAAGAGGGACAGAAGTACAGCGGGTATACACTAAACAATGAATACATTTTTCATGACACCATTAAGTCACACCACGCATCCCTGACACCAATGCGTCACAATTTGTGTTCTTGACACCATAAACCAACGTCCTTGACACCAATACGTCACACCAATGTCCTTGACACCAATACGTCACACCAACGAACTTGACACCAATACGTCACACCAACGTCCTTGACACCAATACGTCACACCAACGAACTCGACACCAATACGTCACACCAACGTCCTTGACACCAATACGTCACACCAACGTCCTTGACACCAATACGTCACACCAACGTCCTTGACACCAGTACGTCACACCGCTCGTCCTTGACACCAATACGTCACACCAACGTCCTTGACACCAGTACGTCACACCAACGTCCTTGACACCAATACGTCACACCAACGTCCTTGACACCAATACGTCACACCAACGTCCTTGGCACCAGTACGTCACACAAACGTCCTTGACACCATTACGTCACACCAACGTCCTCGACACCATTACGTCACATCACTCGTCCTTGACACCAGTACGTCACACCACTCGTTCTTGACACCAATGCGTCACACCGCTCGTCCTTGACACCAATACGCCACACCAAACGTCCTTGACACCAGTGCCACCCTCGGAACGTGAGGTAGCGCTGCTGCTAGTACCTTGTGCGTAGTTTTGGGAAACGCAGCAATTTTGCAACGATACTGCTCGATTTCGTGGCGAAATAAAAGTATAGGAACATGGTCAAATTTAGCCCCAAATAGCCCCCATGGGGGCAAGTGTGGGGCTAATTTTCAGGCCTTAGCCCTCATGCGAGCTAAGGCCTGGGGGGAGCTAACGTGGTCGCAGTTTTCTTTAATTCAGATTCAAGATTTGAAGATAGAAAATGGACAAAACTCGAATATTGTAACGGAGGAGATATTTACGTATTTCAAATGGATTGTTTTCATAAAACTGTGGCAGAGGTCGGTCGATAATGAATAGTAACAGTAGTAATTGTAGTTATGAAATTGGCCGTTAAGCGCAATTGAAGGTGTACAATCCAATCGAGTGGAACACAAGTGTAGCTAATTACGAACACAGTTCCTGGCCTGGATCAATGTGAACAAAACAAGATTGACTAATGTCAGTATGAGAATCAGTTTTCAGAATTAACATAATCTTACAATCAAACCAGAACAAAAGTCTCATGGTTTTAGCAAAAACCCAAAATAATATATGCAAAATAACACTGTCATTACTCTGCTACTATAAAGTGTCCCTCATAATCATTTATATTGTATTCCTGTGTATAATTTCACACTACTGTTTCGCAGTTCTGTCGTGTTCTAATCGACCGCTCAACTCGTTCAATGTTAGCCCTTCTGTAACTTATCCTGGCGTTCTCTTCTGCTACAGATGAGCAGCAGCAAGTATTGGTGAGAAGGCGAGCTCGCCCGAGGAGGAACCTTCTGAAGCTTGTTACAGTGAGACTGTAGATAAAGAAGTTAGCCATCACGTTAATCCTTATAGTGTAAAAGTATACATCAAACAATGGACCAATTAAATCGCGATATCCTAGTACATGAGCACAGTTTACCAATATCGCAGGGAGCATAGTGATACAGAAGACCCCAGCAGTAGTTATTACTGTCAATAGTCCCTCCCTCTTGAGACGATCTCCATGTTGTGTCACAACTCTATAAGACTCCAATATCAGCCCTGCCGATGTGACAATGACTGCTAAAAGCACGACCATTCCACTGATCAAGTCATACCATCTTATCGATTGACTTATCGATTTTCCTATTTCTGACGGAAGAACGTCCTTTGATAATTGCCAAAGAATTGTTAACAGGATGCATACAACCCATATAGTTGCACATACCATATGGGTTTTACGCTTAGTCCAGAGACGCGCATGGAATGGATACTTGACCATTAGAAGCTTAATTGTGGTTAAGGCTGCTGTTAAGAAGATGTTAACATTGATACTTAAGTTCATGATCTCATATCCAACCTTATCCATGAAGTCCGATAGATTCTTTCGACCAGAGACATCATTAATAAGATCTATGGTGCACCAAAAGCTGGTGAGGAGATCAGTCACTGCCATGTGCTGTATAACTGCCAATATGGATCTATGCATACTAAAGGCATTATATTTGACTGATGCCACCAAGATTGTTGTATCTCCTACGAAGGAACATAGAATCACAAAGATGCTGTAAGAGATCCTGAGATGCTCCTCGACAGAACTACTACGTCTGTCCCAAGTGTAGGAGCAGTTAGATAGAGACGAGTGTTCCATTGCACCCTCGACATCGGACGATTCCATCCCGGGAATTCCTGCGCGTGGAGGTTGTTAGCGTTCCCATGTTTTATTTTAAACTCTACCTGTTGATATTATAATACATAGACATGCGCCTATCGGGTCCATTTTGGGATGTATCCGGTTTTTGCCCAAGTCCGTAGGGCGAGGTTCTAAACCATTATGAAATAGTAACAGTATTAATTAACGATCCGAAGTTACGAGGAAAAGTTACGAGGACGCTCTGAAAACTTGATATTTTCCAAACTCGACGAACGGGCCGTCAGTTACATATTATTAGTACGGTATAAGAGTGGAGTAACAATCAAAACAAAAGTGGAGTAGTACGACAAAAACTCAAAATAACATTCAAACGGTAAAAACCAACCACGTGGTGAATAATATCATTCGCCATTATATATTGCAACAATGAATATATTCATGCCTAAACAAAATACAGAGACATATGAGTTGGTCGAACACTGCAACTTTGTACATGGGTTTGTAGATTAAAATGTCACAAAGGTACTCCAGGGATAACCGCGGTACAATACACCTGCTAATTCTCTACTCATTAAAGGAGGAGACGAGGTGAATGACCAAGTCGCATGGATATATAAATTCGAGCAGGTTGAATATTATGGAACACCATTATAATGGTGTTCTTCTAGGTGCTAGAGGAATGAACATGGAATGCAACTAATTTCTAAGCAGCAAATACTATGTTGCTACTACACACTATAGAGGTGTGGCCGAGTGGAATATGGAAAATTCACACCGATATAGTATGTAGTAACAGTATTATTTAACGATCCGAGCAAAAGTTACGAGGCCGCTCCGTAATCTGGATTTAAACTCGGCGAACCGGCCGTGAGTTAACACAGAGCGTTGATCGACCGGTTTTAATACTCTTCATTTACTCATGGCGCAAGTTCACACAAGCACAGCTCACATTTCGCAATTATTTGACAAAGCCATTTTTTCCTGTTCCTAATCGCGTTTTTGTTTTACAAAAAGGCATTGAGAAAAGGTTAGCAGAGATCGTGTTTTGTGGGGGTTGTGTGTATACTACCTTTACGCGTACTGTTATATCTGAAATAGGTGGTGCGACGGAATTTGGTATGTAATGTGTATGTGTGTATGTATGCTCCATTTTCATACATTCAACTGCTCCTTTATAATATCACTCGCGCCAATATAGCTTGGTGTAGTGGCATCCGGTACGGTGTGCACTGCAGCTAGCTTACTGAGTTACTGGTGTTCCGGTTCGATCCTCTGTCCATCCTAATGTAGAAATTTGGAAATTGATTCTTTTTCATAATATTCATCATATTTTACCAAATTTGTCAAGGACAAGAGGTGCACGAATGTCTAACGATTTTCTAGGAAACTCCATCAAATTTGATTGGGTTTCGATCAAATTAACATTTTTTCTATTAAATAAGAGACAATTGACAATGAGCAATTTGAGTTCGATCAATGATGATTGACCTTAGCAATTGTACTGAGGAAAGTGAGAGATGAAATTTTGTCCCGGTACCTGATTAATTTACGATATCCGACCCTTCGATCTTGGTTAGTAATCCTTCTCTTTACTTCTTTATCTTCAAGTTGGCAAGGTTGATCTTAAAATCACATATTTCGACGCCCAGGAAGTACATTGCATTTGGTTGAATATCAATAGTCACCATGAGAAATCCTTGATCAAGTTTTTATTTCTATTTTAAAGTGAGCTCTGACTGTGCATGTGATAGCTGAGCAATATAAACTCAAACTGCAGAAACTTGCAAGGACAGAAAATAATGCGATTTCGTATGATATAATCATTGTCATAAATGGAAACGCTTGATAAATAAGACCACGAGATATCACACAAAACTCAAAAGGAAACAACCAAGAATGAATGGGTACGCGCGTTAACGGGAAACAGAACATGGCAGGTGTTGCGCGCAAACAGAACATGGCAGGTGTTGCGCGCGCAATAAAATGCACGTGCGATTTGTGATCACGTACGAACCTTCTTGAAATTTAAGCGCTCGCCGATGTTAGAGAAAATAAGCACAATTATTTTTTTCAGTCTATACTTATGAACGAATATTTATATAATTGATTCAATGATATTGGTACTTTGGTATTATGATGTGACAGTGTGACACTTGATAGCAGTGTTTTATCGTCAACTCATCATGTCAGTAAATGAGACGGACAATGGTCAACGATCAAATGACGGCATGTTTTATACCAGCCCCGGGGAACAGGAAATTAAGCGCCTGCATACCGGAACAAAGGGCACAAGAAATGCGCCGGCAGGCGCAATTCTTGTTAAGTGAACATGTCACCCTGTAAATACATCGTGTAAATTTATTTTCCGTATTCAAAAAAATCCACATTGTGACGAGTTTCCCCACATCATAGGTTCATATTACTTTTGATTTTGATTGAAACCAGCCCCCCCTTAGGGGTGTTGCCTCTTTTATGGGCTGTGAATAGAGAAATTTACAGAGTACTTATAAATATAAAATCCACAAATCTTCAAATATACCTAGAAAATTTTTACTAAAATTGAAACATATCAAACTGAAACTTTCAGAATAATGATTCGAAAACAATTAAGTTTTGTGTGACCAATATTGAGAGAAACTTAAATCAGCACACTATCCTTATCCTCCCTAAATTAAAAGTTTATCTTCGGTTTTTCATCTTTGATATATCAAATTTTGACGTAAAACTTGCTCAACAAGGTATCTGATTATTTGACTACTTGACTTAAAAAATGTGACAAATAAAATTCGAGTAAAAATATCAAACTTCAAAGGCAGGGGTCAGGGGCGGCAGCACCTAGAAGCCAGATGTTGAATTGCTGTCTCAATAGGATTTTTACCCTCATTTGAGTCTAATTTAAGACTAGTTTAAGATATTTGGTCACGTATTACCACACAAAAACTATCTAAAAAGTATATAAAAATTTTAAAAAGGGATCTGGGATCAGCCCCCAAAAGCCAAACATTTGGAGCAAATTGCCTTCTTAATGACTTTAAACCTCATTCAGTCATTCCAGTCTAATTGTGATATTAGTATATTAGTTTTTTTGGTATGAGAAATGTGAACAGAATGAAAATAAAACTTATCTAAAGCGGGGCCTGGGATGTGGGAGTGCTAGCTCCCAGAAGCCAGACGTTTGGAGCAAATGGAAATTAGAATTGCCATCTCAATAGCATTGTTACCCTCATTTCAGTCCAATGTTAATTTAAGATATTTGGTCACAGTATCACAATTAAGATTGCACTAATCTTTGCTCGTCGAAGACAATCAATTTATCAAATTTAGATGAGAAGTGATATGAATTATCTTTGCCCTGAGACAAAGATAATTAGACTTTAGAAATTAGAATTGCCATCTCAATAGCATTTTACCCTCATTTCAGTACAATGTTAAGATATTTGGTCACAGTATCACAATTAAGGTTGCACTTAATCTTCGCTCGTCGAAGACAATCAATTTATCAAATGAGGATGAGAAGTGATATGAATTATCTTCGCCCTAAGACAAAGATAATTATACTTTTATTGATGGATAAAAATCAAATGCATGTTGTCTATTAATCTTCGTTTTCATTAAATATCAAAATAATAATCATCATCATAGCAATGATAATCTTCGGATTTATCAAAAAAGTTTCAGGCTTTAAGCTAGACTTAAAATAAACTTTTCTGCTCCTGGAAGATGATCCTGGAAAGGTGAATATGATCCAAAGTTTTCCGAATTTGGTTTGTTGGTTCCAAGTCACAAAGCACATCTCAAAAAGAGATAGCAATTTCATAATTGTTCCACAACTTATCACCAAATTTTGTTTTTTTCAAATCTTTGAAAATTTTTGCTGATACAAAAAAAAATTTATCCTCGCTCTGGACCTTATCCTCCCTATGGAAAATGGATTTCAACTTATGTGAAGGGATGGCTTCATGATCCATCGAAAATGCTACTGATATTTTTTTCTAAAATTATCAAAACAAATTTTCCCAGACCAAATTAAGTACAAACATGATCAAATCAAGCT
The DNA here is from genome assembly GCA_011033025.1 of Beroe forskalii. Taxonomy (NCBI): domain Eukaryota; kingdom Metazoa; phylum Ctenophora; class Nuda; order Beroida; family Beroidae; genus Beroe; species Beroe forskalii. The sequence continues at coordinate 22,346 of WFMF01000509.1, read as the reverse complement.
ATATTAGTATATTGTAATGTTGTTGTAATTTAAGATTTCATGTAGTAATTTTTGTTACGTCAGCATTTTGTCGACTCTTGCGAGTGAATTTCGACGAGTGACGACACACCCACGACACACCTACGACACACCTGCGACAAACCTGCGACACAACTCAGACATAATATCAACGATACAGAGTTGATCTATTTCGATGAGATGTTTTCTAATAACATAGTACTACGTCATTATATCGCTCCTTGCGTAGTACACTTAAAAACCGTGCCAAGTAATTGGTGCGCAGTTAATAAGTGCGAGTTTTTAATTATACATTTCTCATAAGAAAATGATTAAACATATATAATTGAAACCTTGTTTTGAACCCAGGGAAAAACTGATGCGAAGTTAATCTTAATTAGACGGAGGGAGTTTGCAAAATAGTAGAATGGATAAATAAATAAAACAGGGCGATCTGATATATTTATTATGAACAGGAACTGTTCTACATGTATCATATCCTTCCTGAATTAGGGATAAAAATAAGCTCGTCTGTCAATCGTTTGCTACATATCAGATGAAATGATTAGAAATGACATAATATTAGAGTAGGATTCAACACGGAAGTTTGTTTTTTGTTGAATGAGTATAAAACTCAGGCAATACATCACCATATTATAGAAAATTCCTTGAGTAGATACTTCTATAGATCGAGCTATAAGATTTCCAAAAGTCGCAATTGTTTTGTAATCCTTACAGTATTTCTTCCGTAACAAAATATAAGATGAAATGATTAAAAAAGACATACTGTAATAAGAGCGAAATTCAACACGGAAACTGTTTGTTTTTCGTTGAAAGGGTATTAAACTCAGGCAATGCATTTATAGAAATCCACATTTTGAAGATAGGGACGTGATACCATCGGGACATGATACCATCGGGACACGATGTAAGAGTGTAGGTTGATCGTAGATTTTCGATATCATGTTCCTGATCTTCACTTCTTCACAGTGAATCATTGAACACGCTGCTCCTGGAAAACCTCTTTTTCTGCTGCGAGGTGTTATTGATCATAACTTCTGACATGAAAGCCGTATTTCAATGATCTATTCAACTCTGAAGTCTGAACTCTATATGCTGTGCTCTATTGAATGGTCATATTCAAAATCACCCTATGTAAAGTTTAGTTTATGAAATCTAGCAATATCGTTAAAAAATTGCCGCGTTTCCCAAAGCAGCGCACAAAGTACTAGCACCAGCGCTACCTCACGATCCGGGGGTGATTATGTCTAACAAAACGTCCTTTAAGTCCGGTGTGGATCAGTTTGGTATAATTTACACTGCTGTGTTACCTGAAACGGTAAGCTGACTTCTTCTGCTGCAGTGATCACACAGAGAATCTTACAACTTTACAACACCCGGACATTTGGCAGTCATCGGGGCAGAGTAATACGGTAACTTGAAACGATAATACCCAAACAGCGTGCGATCCACTGCAAGAATATAGGAAACTCAAGGTAATTTTACGAAGATACCCACTCTCTGCGCATTGCGCTGTTTAGTGAAGTACACGTTACCAGCGAGAGGAGGTACGACTGTTCGTCCTAAACCTCAGGAAAACCTGCTCTCCACCATCTTATGATCAGGAGTCAGGAGCCTGCTCCCCGTTGCAGGCAGAGGATCATCCTGAGGGTTTCTGTGCTCCCCAAATTATACTTCCGCATTGAGCAGCCTCGAACAATCGATGAACCTCTATATTGTAAGATTGGTAGTGCAGGGGGTACACTTGAAATGCTCAAATTTCTCTTAAAGTCTTCATCGCACTGTTACCACATTCAGAGGTGTTATCAGTGCGCGGCTGCTCGTAGTTGACTGAACTGTCGAGAGTGTAGGAGGATAAGAAGATCCAGGTTTCTACCGCGTTCCATGTATCTGATGTACTGAACAGTCTGAAGAGTGGTTCGAAGCTTGAATAGTTCGTTCTACACTACCGGAACAAGGGTATTATACCCAGAACCTGTAGCTTGAGTTCACACATCAGGTGGTTTGGGCTGCCCTCTCTAATCGCATTCACTGACCGTGGAAAACAGTGCTTATATCACTCTGCATCGGGGTTAGCAGGAGTATGGTGCTTATCACTTCTCGTTTTTCACTTTATCTTTCGTTGCACCTGTCAGCTGTTTTTGACCTTGCGAACTTTCAGGAGTACGATCATATTACAAAAACCTGTACGATGGAGAACAAGCACTACAAGAACTCAGATTTCTTCAAGTAAATCTCCACAGCATGCAGAGCCACAACACTACAGGAAATCAGATGTTGAAGAGGGGTCCTGCAGGACTTCGTGACTCCAGCCCTCCTGACTGTACCATGACTATGACTCATGAGGGATCCACTACAGAGAGGCACCTCGTACCCCCAAACAAGCCCTGACTTGCAGCTGAATTTGAGGGAGCGAGTTTCCCAAGCTGGCATTGTGTAGATCTTTGATCCCCCTTTAATGGTGTGCTCATTATCAGAATGGAAGGGTATGAAGGTGCAGCCGTTAGGGTAGTATATCACAGGACATAAACCTGCTCCTAAGATCAGAAGCAGGGATCAATATTCTGGGTCTGTCAGATTGGGATGTCAACGTTCTGGACGAGTATCCTACCAGAACTCAAACCTGAATTCATGGTATCAGAAGATTCCTGGGTGATCATGCGTATCAGTATGTCAGTTCGGAGTTCGAGGCGCATTCCCTCCAAATTTCTGACCTTCAGAGATCAATGACAAAATCAATAGTTCACCTGGTAGAAGAGGAGCTGTGTACCCGTGTCAATATCTGGGACGAGTGCTTCACAGCTCTTCAAAGTTTGACTCTAAGGATTTGGAGAGTGCCCGTTTCCTGAAAGAGGCATACGAGTGCATATTTCAAAACCTGTTGCATTTTCACGAAAATTTCAAAATGGCATTAAATGAAAATCAACCTTTCCATTCAATTAACCATAGTCTGAAGTGTCAAAATCCAAAATTTGGTGAAGAAATCTTGAAAAATGTGGTCACAGGATGCTTTTGAATATGGTGGAATTTCACAAATTCAGGTGCGTATTTTGGGACCTTCACTTAAAAGAAATTTTCTTGTCATATAGAAGCTTATATGTTCATGCTATTCATGTTTTTGGTCGGCTAAAACACTCATTTAACATATCCAACCCTGAAAACTTGGACATATCATGCCAATTTTTCGTTATTTCAGTACCATTTTGGCAAAAATCCTCCATCCGTTACAGAAAAAATATGTAAGAAAGTTTTTTCAAGACCTATCTATTGCATTTATTCAAATTCCAATTAGTAGGACTATCTCAGATAGGTCCCATCATCTTCATTGCAGCGCTGATTTTGGAATATTTCATAAATTTTGATACTTATACCAAAAATAAACCCTCCTTCCGTTACGGAAAATTAGGCTGGTCATTTATTGAAAATATCTAAAAATCAGTCATTTTTGTTTCCAGACAATCCCAAACGGGCAAGAAATATCAAAATAAACTATAGAATGTTCCATAAGTAAGAAAAATGAGGATTCAGTTCATATCAACCGACATTTCAGACACAACTCTAAAATTTGTAGGTCCAATTGTGAATTTAAATACATTTGGTGACCGATTTTGCAACTCCTGAGCACCTAAATAGTGTGAAACCTCATGAATAGTTTGCCTGTGGTCGTGTACGGTCTTCGGAGACATTGGGACCCAAATATAATGGGATTATGATAAAATCTGATGAAGGAATGGGCAAAAATGATGGTTTTTTTTAGAATTTTCTGGTCACCAGAGACACTTTTGCTGATTTAACACAAGAAAAATAACGGTAATTGGATCCCAAGCTGAGCTATATTGTAGTAAATGGTGAAATACATCATGTATGAGATTTTCATGAACTTTAAGATGATTATTTTCATTCCAATATCTTTTTCAGAATTTCATGATTTTGAAAATTTTCAGCTCCGATTATTCAAACATAAAAGCCATCTGTCCATAATCATTTGTTTGGGCAGACAGATAATAGATATATGAAGTTAAATATCGATATTGCATGGATATTTTCACCATCTGACCCAAGGAACATGGAAATATTTGATATTCCTTCCGTTACGAAATCGAATTCCCTCCGTTACGAATTAGGGGCAATCGTAAATATCGTGTAAAGCAACTAAACCCTTTTTCTACAGCTGATTTCCCATGGGATGGTCAAGTGAAGGGATTATTTTCGATCACCCTGTTAAAATTTTAGTCTTAAAGTGAATTTCTGAGATAAAAATTGAGTTTGAGTGGAAAAAATTTTTGAAGCAAAATCTATCCCTCCATCCGTTACAAAATGTTCAAACGAAAATATCTCAAAATCGCTTGGTCACATCGATCCGAAATTTTTACACAATATTCTGGACACACGAGAGTTTACCTGACTGTCAATTCATGGATCTAGAGCATTAGTTGACTAAGTTATGAAAGGAATAGACTATCAATTCCTTCCGTTACGAAAAAGAGGGTTTTGAAATATGCACACGAACAGATCGCCTTGGTAACAGCCCACCATATGGCAGAGCTTGCAAAAAGCAATGATGAGTTTACTTTTCACAGTGAAAAGGCCAATCAATTCTTTTCCAATTCCCAGCAACTCATCTAGGCCCATAAAAAAGAGTGTGCTAAGATCAGGCAGACTGCGGAGCAGAGGGCCAAAAATCATCTCTCGGCTACCAGGGAAAGATCAATCTCGGTAGCCAAGAGGGCTACCATGAACAGGGCTGTGGGGGAGGCTGCGGCATTCGAAAGAATGTGCAGCAACCTGTCGCAGCCCAACCCAGTTACTGCCACCGCCTATGACAGGCGGAAAGCTAATCAGTGGCAGGAAATTGATTTTAAACTCGATAACCTGCGACCTGCTCCAAAATCTGGAGGAGGTATTGACTTTCTTAGCCTGTCGGGCTGGGATGCTAATGTCCTAGACGAGGCACTGCCAGAACTTAAGCCTGAGTACATGGGGTCCGTGGATTCATGGGCGGATCACGCCTACTCATTTGAGGCCAAATCCCTCCAGATTTCAGACCTTCAGCAATCTATGAAGGCTGAAATAGTTCAGATAGTTGAAGAGGAGCTGAATACTCGGATAAATGTCTGGGACGAGTATTCCTCTGCTCTTCAACGGCTAGCTCTCAGGGTTGAGCGGATGGCAGTCACTGCCGGAGCTATCATGGCAAATAACAATGCCTTGATAGCTTCAACTATCTGGCGGAAAAAGAGGGCAAGAACAGAGAACCCGCCAAAGAGCCTAACCTTCTGGGCAAAAGGTTTCAGCTCTTCTACCTCTCGAGTATTTCACAGCTCTCCAGCGGTTGGCCCTCAGGGTATAACGGATCACAGGTACTGCTGGGGATAGAATGGCTAAGAATATCACCTTCAAATCATCTTTGATTTGGTGGAAATGGTAACACCACCAGAGAGCCAAACCCCCAGAACACGAGGTCCAAGCTCTACTATGTCACACACTCGCCTTCATGCCAGTTTTTCCTGAGTGACAGCCTATAATTAGAAAATTGCGGTTACTTTTTCCGGACAATGACATGGATCAAGAAGTGCATCACTGCCATCACACCAAAGCTAGGCGCCTTATTGAATTGACTGACTACATCAGTGAGTAAACACTGAATCTGTCGAGGTAGATTTTGTCTGTACATCAATGATGGAATGCAGGTAAACAAACTGTGCTCTGCATGGGCTTAAACCAACGGTGCTGAGCAAGTTTCTGGGCTAAGGAAACAGGGCTGAAACAAGAAAGGCAGTGGGCCCTAACCTGCCTGGTTGATACCTACACACTACTCACCTGCACAACTAGAGTGCTGACAGTACATGAGACAGTGTACATCCTGTTTTCAGCTCCTCCCTCTTCTCGCACATACTGGTACACTGGAGTCAACTTCTTCTCTGCCAACATTGTCAACATGGCATCCTGTACAACAGATACTTCAGTAAACCACAAAGCTTTACAAAGAAATGCCAATATCAGTACTTATATTGGCATCTCTTAAATTTAAGATTATCAATCCCAGTTTCAATGTCAGGGACAAATTTTTGTCATAGAAGTATTTGTGAACTCTGTATCATTAAGATTTAAAGATTTAAAGCATTAATTTGAGAAAATGCATGCATACATTTATTCAATACCTCTTCATTTAAAATTCCCTTTGAAGTAAATTCAAGTGGGTACTTCAACTTCAACTTTTCTAGCAGTTTCTGAAGGGAAGTCAATAGTTAGAGGTTTATTCATTAGTAGAGTTGGTTTCCAATAATCATCAAATCAAGTGACCTTAACTTATTTGCTGACTATGGCAATCATCATTGTGAATAATACTGTAGCATCAAATATTGTTTAAATGTTTTCAAATGTTGGTATTTTTGTTATACAATTATAAAAATAATATAATAGCTCCGTCCTAGGTCCAATACCCCCCCCCCAGAATTTTTCAACTCCCCCTTGCCAAAACCTCCCACCTGAATCTTCAAAAGCTATACACAATTACGATAGTCAGTATTCAATAGAATTGACATACCTCAGCAGCATTATGCTTTGCTTTTTGTTTTGTCTTTGCAGATCCTTCTACCTCATAACCATCAAAAGTAAGAAGGAACTTGAAGATAGTTTCCCTTTTTGGCTTGTGTGGAGACTTCTTTTTATCACCAATAACTTCAGGCTCTTCAACAGGAGCAGTGATTTCTTTGTACACTGGCTGGAAATAATTAATAGTTCTTAATAATGGAATAAGTTCATTGATTGCAACTTAATTGAAAAAATGGATGAATTGGGCTAGGCTAATACAGTAAATATTTCCTAAACGCTACAATTTCTATTCAAGTCAAATAGCAGTAGAAAAATAATAATTCCATACTCACAGCAACTTGCCGAGTCATGGCAAAAGAATTAAGCCGAACAGTTGGTGTTAGAGTGCACATGATGAAACGTTTTTAGTCAAACTGGCTATGAATGCTTATTGAGAAATCGAAGTCACTTTATAACTGAATTTCTGACTATGAGCTGGATCCCTGGTTACATTCTGAGTGATAACACATGTTACAGGGTATCTTTCATTGAAAAGTAGTCATGTGAATTCCCACTCAAAAAGGAAATTCATACACTCAATAAAAAGTTAGAAATTATCAAATTACAATATTGTGAAACAAAAAAAGAAATTCATACATTAAATAAAAAGTTCAAATCACAATATTGTGTAACAAAAATAGATTCAGATGGTATGTTAAGAAACACCCGAAACTTAGAAAATTAGTGTTCAAACAAAAGTTGTGCCTGCTGAATGTGATTAAGGTCAATTGAAGTTAGAAATCTTCAAATAACAATATTGTGTAATAAAAATAGAATAGAATAGAATAAATTATGGTATTAAACCATCACGCTTCCTTTCATTATATCAAAACAATAGCTTCCACTAAAAACACACCTTTTAACCCAGGTGTCCATTTATTCAATTTTCAAGAGCATTTAAAAATCAATTAATCAAATAACAGAATTAATCTAGAACTGTTGATACTTTTATGAGATAGCAGTGAAATAACAATTAAAACTGGATAGAAAGCAAAAAACTTCATGCAGACCTTGTGATAACCATGAAAATAAATAAAACATCAAAAACCAAAATATACATTCACAGTGTGATAAAAAGTAACTTCTGTCAATATGAATTACCAAATAATTTAAGCAGTTGAGTAATAACTTAAAGAATTACTATTGAGCCTTTAAAAACAACATTACAAGCTTTCCAATCAATAACTAACGTAACTAATGTTTATTCCTTTTCTTTTAGCCACATATGGGTTACTTCTTAAATACTCATTAAATTTTACCTTATTTGTCAAATAATTGCTCCCTTCTATTTTTTCCAATACCAATGAAGAAATATGCCAGAAATTGTCATGACTAAGAGTATCAGTGTCCTTTTTATAGTACTCCAAACTAGTTTTAAAGTGGTTAACATCAGAAGCTTCTCTCACAGATTTAGGAAGATTATTCCAATAAGATCTAACTCTCTATGAAATAAAATTATCATTCAATCTATTAACATCTCTTGACAAATTAACACCTGAGTTTGTTCTAGGCATCAATAGATTTTTTCTATTTAATGTTTAGTTGAGTGGGGTGTGGCTCTGTTTTCTGATGTTGGTAACGAGTGAAGAGGACATTTAACGGGAAGAATCAAATACTGTGATGAGAGTAACGAAACCACAATTCCAATTCATAAAGAACTCTTTTCCGAACACCCACGTCGCACTTACTCACTCTCCTAGTCACAACAATCCACTTTTAACTGCACAACACACTTCTTATGTTTCTTAGAACGGATAACGCACAATAATGTCTACAGTACTAAATAAAAAATGTATCAATTAGACGTCTTTCTATGATTCTAAAATTGAAAATGAAAACAACGGAAGACTAATCGTTACTTGAAAATCCCTTCACACACGCTCGCACAGATACTCACAGACACAATTTCAAAACATCAAAACATACATCGAAACCCTTATCCATGATTTTCGATGTAAAATTGCTAAATCTCTACCCAATCTTGAAAAAGAAACATTATATTAAAGAATCATTTGGAGCAGCCATCCCAGACTCAAACTCCGACTGATACAAAGTCATCTCGAAATCACCTCCATCACGAAATAGTTCTTCAAGTTCGTACAACCATAAATAATCTTCTTGTGTATGCATGCATCTTACAATCATAGCCTTGACCGCACTATTCATTAATTTCTTCTTCAAATTTATTCCTTTTATCAATACGCTTCATTTACATAATCATATTCATACACTTCCTTATCAATTCTATGTCTTCAATGTTCATACCCACGGTCATACATGTTTACACTCCCTTTCATTAAAATTTCGTGACACAAGCTCATTGTATCTGTCTGTTGCATCAGCAGCGTCTGATTCCAAGCTCCTGCTCCTTGTGATTCCCAAGATCACATCTTGGTCCAAGCCAACATCCCAGCCATCATCCAAGCCAACATCCCAGCCATTGTCTAAGCTAACATCCCAGTCTCTGTTCCAGCTGTCGTCCAATCCATGTAGTAGCCTCTCCGACAGTCCTCGGTTCACTTACTCGTGACTCGTCCACACTTTCGCATCACTTCGCTCCTTGCTTCACACTTCCGTTCCCCGCGTAAGTCCGTCCAGCTGCGCCATTGTAAAATTTAATGTTTAGTTGAGTGGGGCGTGGCTCTGTTTTCTGATGTTTGTATCCAGTGAAGACGGCATTTCACGGGAAGAATCAAATACTGTGATGAGTAACGAAACCACAATTCCAATTCATAAAGAACTCTTTTCTAACACTCACGTCTTTTCTCACTCTCCTAGTCACAACAATCTACTTTTAACTGTACAACACACTTCTTACGTTTCTTTGAACGAACAACGCACAATAAGTTGTACACAATTTAAGATCTTGGCCGAGGGTGGCTCTGATTTATCTTCAAGAATGGAGGAGGTAAACTCGGAGCTTAATCAATAATCAAGTATCTCTTTATAATCAAAGATGTTACACAGCGATAAAAACGTCATTTCAACCAAAAACATACTCACACCACTCACTCACACGCACTCCTCGCTCACTCTAGACATAACATACATACTAACTCACTGCTCGCATTACCCCACTCACACTGAACATTAAGGTGGCCGAGATTGACCAAAAAGTACCCAAAAACTGACTATTGTCTACATTCCAAAATAAAAAGTTAAAGAATATGACGTCCTTCTATGATTCTAAAATTTAAAGTTCCTTGTGACACACTTTTTATTTTTTATTGTCCTTGACATTTCATTGTCCTTGACATTTCATTGTCCTTGACATTTCATTGTCCTTGACATTTCATTGTCCTTGACATTTCATTGTCCATGATATTTCATTGTCCATCATATTATTACTGAGTCCATATTTTGCGCGCAGCACAATTTTCATGTGTGTCACTCTTAAAAATTTTTAATAAGATTAGCTACCCAAAGTCTCTAAAATCATCATAATGAAATTTATGGGAGCAGAATATTCCTGGGGATCATGCGTATCAGTTCGAGGCACATTCTCTCAAAATTTCTGACCTTCAGAGATTAATGACGGCATAAACAGTTCAGCTGGCAGAAGAGGGGCTGTGTATCCGTGTCAATATCTGGGACTAGTATTTCTCAGCTCTTCAAAGTTTGGCTCTAAGGATTTGGAGAGTGCCCGTTTCCTGAAAAAGGCAGACGAACAGATTGCCTTGGTAACAGCCCGCCATATGGCGGAGCTTGCAAAAAGCAATGATGAGTTTACTTTTGACAGTGAAAAGGCCAATCATTTCTTTTCCAATTCCCAGCAACTCATCGAGGCCCATAAAAAAGAGTGTGCTAAGATCAGGCAGACTGCGGAACAGAGGGCCAAACATCATCTCCCGGCTACCAGGGAAAAATCAATCTCGGTAGCCAAGAGGGCTGCCATGAACAGGGCTGTGGGGGAGGCTGCGTCATTCGAAAGCACAGCAACCTTCCACAGGCCGACCCAGGTGTAGCCACTGGCTACGACACAAGGAAAGTCAAGGCTTGGCAGGACATCGATTTCAAACTCGATGGTCTGCGCCCTGCTCCAAAATCAGGTGCGGGGATTGACTTTCTGAGCCTGTCGAGCTGGGACGCCAACGTTCTGGACGAACCCCTGCCAGAGCTTAAGCCTGAATTCATGGGATCTGAAGATTCCTTGGCGGATCATGCGTACTCCTTTGAGGCGCATTCCCTCCAAATTTCTGACCTTCAGAGATCCATGAAGGCAGTAATAGTTTAGCTGGTAGAAGAGGAGCTATGTACTCGTGTCAATATCTGGGAGGAGTACTTCTCCGCACTTCAACGGTTAGCTCTCAGGGTTGAGCATATGGCAGTCACTGCCGGAGCTACGATGGCAAAAGACAATGCCTTTATAGCTTCAACTATCTGGCAGAAGAAAGGAGAGCCCGCCAAACTGATCCAAGCCCACAAAAAGGAGTGTGCCAAATTCAGGCACACTGCGGAAGAGAGGGCCAAAAAACACGTCTCAGCTACGGCTACCAGGGAAAAATCTATCTCGGTAGCCAAAAGGGCGCAAATGAACAGGGCGGTGGGGGAGGCTGCGGCATTCACAAGAATGCACAGCAACCTGTCGCAGCCCAACCCAGTTACTGCCACCGCCTATGACAGGCGGAAAGCTAATCAGTGGCAGGAAATTGATTTTAAACTCGATAACCTGCGACCTGCTCCAAAATCTGGAGGAGGTATTGACTTCTTAGCCTGTCGGGCTGGGATGCTAATGTCTAGACGAGGCACTGCCAGAACTTAAGCCTGAGTTCATGGGGTCCGTGGATTCATGGGCGGATCACGCCTACTCATTTGAGGCCAAATCCCTCCAGATTTCAGACCTTCAGCAATCTATGAAGGCTGAAATAGTTCAGATAGTTGAAGAGGAGCTGAATACTCGGATAAATGTCTGGGACGAGTATTCCTCTGCTCTTCAACGGCTAGCTCTCAGGGTTGAGCGGATGGCAGTCACTGCCGGAGCTACGATGGCAAAAGACAATGCCTTGATAGCTTCAACTATCTGGCGGAAGAAAGGAGAGCCCGCCAAAGAGCCGAACCTTCAAGGAAAAAGGTCAAAGCTCTTCTACCTCACGCATTTACGGTCGTGCAAGTTTTCGAGGGGGTTGCTGCCCTCTTCACAGGCCGACCCAGGTGAAGCCACTGGCTATGACAGAAGGAAAGTCAATGCTTGGCAGGAGATTGATTTCAAACTCGATGGTCTGCGCCCTGCTCCAAAATCAGGTGCGGGGATTGACTTTCTGAGCCTGTCGGGCTGGGACGCCAACGTTCTGGACGAACCCCTGCCAGAGCTTAAGCCTGAATTCATGGGATCTGAAGATTCCTGGGCGGATCATGCGTACTCCTTTGAGGCGCATTCCCTCCAAATTTCTGAACTTCAGAGATCCATGAAGGCAGAAATTATTCAGCTTGTCGAAGAGGAGCTATGTAGTATGTACTCGTGTCAACATCTGGGACGAGTACTTCTCTGCACTTCAACGGTTAGCTCTCAGGGTTTAGCATATGGCAGTCACTGCCGGAGCTACGATGGCAAAAGACAATGCCCTAATAGCTTCAACAATCTGGCGGAAAAGAGAGGGTAAGAATGAAGAACCCGGCAAAGAGCCTAACCTTCAGGGCAAAAGGTGTAAGCTCTTCTACCTCTAGAGTATTTCACAGCTCTCCAGCGATTGGCCCTCAGGGTATAACGGATCGCAGGTACTGCTGGGGATAGAATGGCTAAGAACATCACCTTAAAAGCATCTTCGACTTGGTGGAAAAGGTGAGGCCACCAGCGAGCCAAACCCTCAGAACACGAGCTCCAAGCTCTACTACCTCTCGAATTTGTGTTCATGCAAGTTTTCCCTGAGTGACAGCCCATATTATAGAAAAATGCGGTTACTTTTCCGGACAATTACATGGATCAAGAAGCGCATTACCACCATTACACCAGAACTTACTGCCTTATTGAACTGACTGACTAAATCAGTCAGTAAACACTGACTCTGTCGAGGTAGATTTTGTATGTGTTTTGTATGAATGCAGGTAAACAAGCTGTGCTGTGCATTGACTTAAACCAACGGTGCTGAGAAAGTTTTCGGCTATGGAAACAGGGCTGGAACAAGAAAGGCAATGGACCCTAATATGCCTGGTTGATACCTACACACTACTCACCTGTACAACTAGAGTGCTGACTGTACACTACTCACCTGCACAACTAGAGTGCTGACAGTACATGAGACAGTGTACATCCTGTTTTCAGCTCCTCCCTCTTCTCGCACATACTGGTACACTGGAGTCAACTTCTTCTCTGCCAACATTGTCAACATGGCATCCTGTACAACATATACTTCAGTGAATCCACAAAGCTTTTCAAAGTTATGCCAATATAAGTACTTATATTGGTATTTCTTATAAGTTTATCTATCCCAGTTTCAATATCAGGGACAAATTTTTGTCATAGAAGTATTTGTAAACTCGGTATCATTAAGATTTAAAGATTTAAAGCATTAATTTGAGAAAAAAGCATGCATACATTTATTCAATACCTCTTCATTTAAAATTCCCTTTGAAGTAAATTCAAGTGGGTACTTCAACTTCAACTTTTCTAGCAGTTTCTGAAGGGAAATCAATAGTTAGAGGTTTATTCATTAGTAGAGTTGGTTTCCAATAATCATCAAATCAAGTGACCTTAACTTATTTGGTGGCTATGGCAATCATCATTGTGAATAATACTGTAGCATCAAATATTGTTTTAATGTTTTCAAATGTAGGTCTTTTTGTTATACAATTATAAAAAATTATATAATAGCTCCGTCCTAGGTCCAATTCCCCCCCCCCCCCAGAATTTTTCTACTCCCCCTTGCCAAAACCTCCCACCTGAATCTTCAAAAGCTATACACAATTACGATAGTCAGTATTCAATAGAATTGACATACCCTCAGCAGCATTATGCTTTGCTTTTTGTTTTGTCTTTGCAGATCCTTCTACCTCATAACCATCAAAAGTAAGAAGGAACTTGAAGATAGTTTCCCTTTTTGGCTTGTGTGGAGACTTCTTTTTATCACCAATAACTTCTGGCTCTTCAACAGGAGCAGTGATTTCTTTGTACACTGGCTGGAAATAATTAATAGTTCTTAATAATGGAATAAGTTCATTGATTGCACCTTAATTGCTATGATACCATGGTATCAACTTGAATGGTTATGAAACAATGCTATGAAACAATGCTACATTTTCTATTCAAGTCAAATAGCAGTAGAAAAATAATAATTCCATACTCACAGCAACTTGCCGAGTCATGGCAAAAGAATTTAGCCGAACAGTTGGCGTTAGAGTGCACATGATGAAACTTTTTTAGTCAAACTGGGCTATGAATGCTTATTGAGAAATCGAAGTCACTTTATAACTGAATTTCTGGCTACGAGCTGGATCCCTGGTTACATTCTCAGTGATAACACATGTTACAGGGTATCTTCCATTGAAAAGTAGTCAAGTGAATTCCCACTCAAAAAGGAAATTCATACACTCAATAAAAAGTTAGAAATCTTCAAATTACAATATTGTGTAACAAAAATAGTGTCAGATGGTATGTCAAGAAACATCAGAAACTTAGGAAATTAGTGTTCAAACAAAAGTTGTGCCTGCTGAATGTGATTAAGGTCAATTGAAGTTAGAAATCTTCAAATTAAAATATTCAATTCTTGTTTGTGGGATGTACCTGTATGCAGGTGCATAATTTCCCTCCCTTGTCATATGATGTATGACCCGCTGACACCAGCCGCGAAGCGGCTGGCGTCAGCGCTGATTCTCGAGAGGGTCTGTCAATGTCAGACAATCCCTCCCGGGCAGTGCTTGATGTAACCTTAGCATCATTCTACAACAGGCACTCCTAGTAGGAGTATAAATATTGCACCAATGCTGCGAGCGACCATCGAAAACATGCAGTGGCACAAGCCAATTCTTCTGAAATTCTTGCACGCGCATTCTTACGTACCAAGTTGTTGCATAATCAGTTCGTTGTAGATTTCGTGCCATTTCATTAAATTAATAAAACAAGTAATAAAACAAGTAATTGGTTTATGTTTCACATCAGATTGTGCAACCGTTTGTTATGTTCATAATCAGTTCGTTGTAGATTTCGTGCCATTTCATTAAATTAATAAAACAAGTAATAAAACAAGTAATTGGTTTACGTTTCACATCAGATTGTGCAACCGTTTGTTATGTTCACACACTGTACTTTCTTGACTGTTGATATCACTTGACTGTTGATGTCACGTTTCATCTGATCTTCAGAATTTCAAATTTCATGCTTTCTGTTTCAATGCTGTCACTTGTTCCGAAAAGAATCATTCGTCTTTCACAAATCACATCGACCCACCGTATTTTTTTGAACTAAGTCAAATTCAGTATACAGTCGAACAGTGATACAGTTTGGCTTGGTACAAAAACTAATTCAGAACCGAAGCCTTATCATCTCATCCCTCAATCCATAGCCCAACTCACTCCTAAGATTTTATGTCACGAATTCTTCAACACTTCAACAGCCCTTCAATTGAGAAGTTATCATAATTTTACAGAATTTGATCATTTTCCACGGATGAACCAAGTCAGACGTTAGTTTTGACAACTGACAGTCAATGATTATAAAATTCGTGATTTTGAAGCTTTGTGATGAGGGGACGGACAGACATTTTCGCGACTGATATTATAAAGGAGCAATCCTGGCACTAATTTCCAGATCAAGAATTCGCGAAACCAGGGCGCTGCCATGCCGCGCTTGTTAGGGCAAGTTTTTTGTTGCTTGATGGATGTTAAACCCCCACCCGGTGCTCAGATAACGGAATTTACTTATACTTCAAGAGGGTCTAAACATTCGTCAGTGACGCTGACTATTCACCTAATATCTGCCTTATACTATGACTCATCATACTAATCCAATAAGTTATTGGGGCCTATGGAATCAACACATCTATTATTTATTGTTACTTGGGAAGATGGACTCCCCTAACCAATTAGGAAAAGGCCAAGGGTCCCAAGACGGGCTCCTTGATGTGTTAATTCTTGTCCCCTAACCATGAGTTCTCAGGGCGTGTGGTCCGAGCCACAGAGCTCTGGAAGGATAATATAGCCGCCATGATAATCATCAATGAGATTGAAAAGAAGTTAGAACGACCATATAAGAAAAGGGAATAAATTTGAATCACACTTAAATATAACAGTATATCATGTTTTGATAAAAGTGTCACAAGATTTGTGATTTTTGTCCAATGGATCCATTGGATCCATCATGTCCAATGGACATGTCCAATGGATGTCCATTGGACGTCCAATGGACATCCATTGAACATGATGTCCATCGGTGAAAATGTCCAATGGTGTTCAATGGATCCAATGGATCCATTGGATCCATTTTTGATGTTCAATGGACATGTTCAATGGATCCAATGGATGTTCAATGGATCCATCTGAGTGGATCCAATGGACACAATCACCAAACATGGTTTGGTAGATGGACATCAGTCTGGTATTTTTGTTCAATGGATCCATTGTGTCCATTGGATCCAATGGATCCATTGTGTCCATTGAACACCATTGAACATGTCCATTGGATCCATTGTACATTGTGTCCATTAGATCCATTGTGTCCAATGGATCCATTGTGTCCAATGGACAAAATGGATCCATTGGATCCAATGGACACTATGTGCAATGGATCCAATGGATCCAATGGACATGTCCAATGGATGTTCAATGGACAAAATGGATCCATTGGATCCAATGGACACAATGGATCCATTGAACAAAAATACCAGACAAATGTCCATCTACCAAACCATGTTTGGTGATTGTGTCCATTCAGATGGATCCATTGAACATCCATTGGATCCATTAAACATGTCCAATGAACATCAAAAATGGATCCATTGGATCCATTGAACACCATTGGACATTTTCACCGATGGACATCATGTTCAATGGATGTCCATTGGACGTCCAATGGACATCCATTGGACATGTCCATTGGACATGATGGATCCAATGGATCCATTGAACAAAAATCACAACTCTTGTGACACTTTTACCCATGTTTTGAATATATTCTCAACATAATAATAATACTGGAAAAACTCGCCGCTTTCGTACAATGTTAAATAGAGTTTTGAGTCAAGTAAAGATCAGCATTAATAATCGTTACATATATAATAGGAGGCGATAGTCTTGAATAAAAAACGCTTATCGCTGATGAGTTATACTAGTCCATAGTGAGGTAGTGAATGTGAAGTCAGCTGGTGGAGAACGTTGCGATACTGTACAGTAGACACGAGGACAGTCGAGTGACAACAATAACATGTTAAATGTTCTATTAGTTCAAAAGTTAACGGCAGGCGTGGTTAGTACTCTAAATCTAAGACTTGTAAAAATGATAGATCGTTGAAAAGACAGAACTAAAATACACAGCAACGTTCGGATGAGATCTTTCTGTTTCTCAGAGGCAATTCCGTAACAGAGATCGGGCGGTTTTTAGAATATGGATTTGTAAACAGGTAGGATATATTATCATTTGAATTTCAGTTATGATATCAGTTTCCTTTTTCACAATAATTTAAAAGTTAAATGAGCACACCGAGCTACACTGACACAGTCTATTTCCAATCGAAATCGTTTATGGTGTCTGGTGACTTGGGATTGTGTCGAAAGGACAGGTATAACCGTCTCCACGCATTTAATAATGTCATTGTTGGCCATTTGAGAGAAGTAATGATGTGAAGTACTGCGTATCTATTTTCGGCCTTTCTGTCACAAATTTTTCGCGTTACGCATTTGTCTGCGTAACGCGCGAACAACATTTAATGAGGGAACGCGCATTAATCTGCGCGGCTCGTTCGACCACTCTTATATACTACCCTTATTGACGACCCTTATTGACCGATGAGCACACATACCAGTGAGACTGCTAGCCGTAACCTAAATAATAATAATATAATATAATGATTTTACTATAAAGTAACTCGATTAACTCTATTAAAATAAGCTAATAAACTTCATCATTCGTTTCCAAGGTGTCCAAAATAGAATAAAAATTCCACATTCTAATACTTCACTATTATTTCATACCTTCACAAGGTACCCCCAGTCTAAAGTCAGAATTGTGAAAAATAGAAATAAAGATGAACATAATAAGTTAATTGACCCTGCTTGAATTAAAAGTGGTATAATAATAAATAATTGACTGAAATAAATAATTAAGCCATAGTTAGAATCCAAAATAAGCAAAACCAGTGAAAAATAACAAAACTGATTTTTAACATAAATACCTACAAAAAAAACTACTGTCAATAAACAATAATAAAGACACCTGCTAACTATGCAATAGTACTTGGTCTGACATAGGTGTTAATACCTTTTCTCTTTGCAATATATTTGTTTTCCATCAAAAAGTTATTAAACTTTGATTTATTTTCTAGATAACCAACTCCTTCAATCTTGTCTAATATAAGATTTGAAACTTGCCAATAGTTGTAAGCATTTTCATGTAAACATTCATTCTTAAAAACTTCCAAATTACTCTTAAATGCATTCACATCATTTGAAGACTTAACATAGTTTGGTAGCTTATTCCAGTAATTACGAACCCTTTCAGGCAGAAAATGAGCTCTTAATTTGCAAATATCAGAAACACTAGATTTAACACTTTTATGTAAAATGTTCTTTCCTGACCTACCAAGTCTAAATATATTTCCACCATATTGAACTTTATCATTTAATATTTTATATATAGATCAGATAGTACTATAGGCTGAAAAAGACTGGTTAGGAAAGTACTAAGAAAGTAAGAAAACGAGGCTAAATAGCACGTTCAATGACAGTGCGATAACCAACATGATTCCAATTCCAAGCAGATCTAAAGTAGATTTAGTTCAACGTTACAGAGGAAAACAGGCCAAATTGCCCTAACCAGGGCCCTGGTTACGCGACACCCCTGGTTAGGGGAACAGGCCAAAGTTATGTTAACTTACATTTCAAATAAGGGCAGCACTGCGGGCGTGAGAAATGAGTATATGTGTAGTCACGCCAGCCCCAGGAGGGGGCTCCTCAACGGTACTGCCTCGGCTCAGTACTGAGCGTGCTTCGCTGTCACTCCGCTTGCTCCGTCGCCATCTCGTTATCAGTATAATCACAGGATTCCGTTATCGTTGATGAGTTTCAGGATCTTCCTTTTTTCTGATTGGCTGTGAGGTCTTTTAGGGGAGACGGGCAAAAGCCCAAATTAAAACATTAATTAAACTATTATAGAAAACACAGAGTGAGTCAATCAAAGCTCTAAATTAACTTTCTCTTAACCGTGGCAGATAAATGGAGTACGCATAACTTCCCCTAACCAGGGCCCTGGTTACGCGCACGGAGTGCGCGGCGCGGCAAGCGCTAAACCAGGGCCCTATTTCTCGCTCCGGGTTGTCGTTTTGACGGTCGGATTTGAACCGTCGGAACTGACGTTAAAAGAAATGACGCCGCGCCGTACGTCTTTAGTAGTGTTTGTGGAAAAATCTTCAGAATCACTCTTATGACTTATCCCCACTGGATGCAACTTCCACGAATGTTTCATAGGAACTTCTATTTTTAGCAGCATTCTTTTCTTCTACAATCTGTGTAATGTTTGATGTTGCAGCTTGATTGATTCTCAGAACTTTCAACAATCAATCGGCTGATGCTAAAATTAACCATTTGATGTTCTTTCAAAATGTTCTTTTTGACTCTGTCTTCATATAAACTATTTGCAAGCCGAAGCCCATGTTACTCTGCAATGCCAAATGCAAATGCAATACGATTCTTCACATCCAGAAGACTTATTCTCCATGATAAGAATTCATTTTTCTTATTTCAATCTGGTAATCTGGTATTCTTTACAGCATAATATATATAGTTTTTGGGCTGCTCTGTATCCCATACAGGATTCCGATCCCTGGTGTAAATTTGGCTACATATCTGGGTGTCATTTTAGATAGTGTGTCTCATTTAAGACCAAATTTTGTCCATTTTTTGATCTCGAATTTCTAGTTTCTATGTAAGTCACATCAGTCAACTCATGGTGTCAACTCATGCAGCTTTGTGGTACATGTTTCCCACTACAACTCCCAGTCACAGTATGAGCTAAACATAGCCCACTTTTTTCTTCTCAATGTGAGCATGTATTCCATGTTTATCTAATGTTTTACTGACTCATTTTACTGAAAATTTCATCTTGTTTCATTTTCTATATTTGAGGCGAAATGATTTCCATTTATCTATTGTTTGTACTGGCAAGTTTTACTGTGAATTTCATCTCGTTTCTGCCTTATAAGGCAGAATAATTTTCATTCTATACTTTACAATGTGGACATGCATTTAGGGCTGGTTATTACAATGAAAATTTTACCTAGATTTTGGTGCCACTTGATGTGTCTATTTGAGGCACCAATTGACTAATTTTCGGTAAAAGTGTCACATAAGTTGTGAATTTTGTCCAATGGATCCAGTGGATTCATCATGTCCAATGGACGTGCATTGGGCATCCAATGGACATCTATTGAACATGATGTCCATCGGTAAAAATGTCCAATGGTGTTCAGTGGATCCAATGGATCCATTTTTGATGTTCAATGGACATGTACAATGGATCCAATGGATGTTCAATGGATCCATTTGAGTGGATCCAATGGACACAATCACCAAACATGGTGTGGTAGATGGACATCAGTCTGGTATTTTTGTTCCATGGATCCATTGTGTCCATTGAATCCAATGTGTCCATAGAACACCATTGGACATGTCCATTGCACACTGTTTCCATTGGATCCAATGGATTAATTTCGTCCATTGGACACAATGGATCCATTGGACACAATGTGGAATGCATCCAATGCATCCTGGAAAACGAATAAAAGCAGCCAAAATCCATCAGATTGACCCAAGAGAATGTGTTGGATATTCAAACATTGTCATAGCCTGCGGAACAAATGATCTTCGGCCTACTGAGGTGACAGGCTCACTAGATACTTATGTTTATTATTACCCTGCAGTGTAATTACTTTTCGAATTTTTTAGCAATATTAATCATGTAATATCACCGTACCCAGCAGTTGAATTACTGTCAAGTGTGTAATTACTATACCTCAAGTGTTGAATTACTATTCAAGTGTTGAATTACTATTCCCAACTGTTGAATTACTATTCCCAACTGTTGAATTACTACTGTTGAATTACTACCAATTTTCCGAAACGGCCATTCGCACGATTCTAACCTATTTGCTATCTCTGTGCGGATATAAATAGGAGAATAATAAGCTCCCATGATATCTGTTATCGCACTTTTCATATTAAAAACTATTCGATATAATCTATTCTTAACCGTATATATACTGTAAAGTAAAACAAGATAAAATAGCGATAAGGAGCACAAAATGTTCGATACGATATCTGTTATATTCTTAATGGCACATTCGGTAGCACAAGATAAAGTAAATATGAGCACAATGTATAAAATACGATATATCTAAACGATATTATAGGGCAACACAAGATAAAGATAAAATAGATAGAAGGAACACTATCGTATACACCTAAATGGCGCCACCCAGACGGGCTTGATAACTCCGTCCGTGTTTCAATGTTTATTTATCTAGTCTTAGAGATATAACGCAGACTTGTGGCGCCATATATAGGGTGTATTGCTCCGTTTTATCAAATTCAACTACATTATTTCTGTGCGCCGTCATTTCTATCTGTCAGTGTTCGTTACTTATTTTAGATCGGGATGAAGATAATGATTATGGCGCAAAACTTATTGTTCAACTGAGGAGTACATACATACATTTTGATGCACTCTAAAGATTTAGCTGACTACATTCACATGTGATCGTGTTTTTCTTTAAGGGCAGATTCTATACGAGATCCGCATAAGATTGTAGCTCTCGAGTCAGTTGTTATTAATGTTTGTGGTGTGAATTGCTTTGTTTTAGATTGAGAACTTAACTTTCATGGTTCATTTTTTATGGCAATGAAAGATCAAAACAAGAGCTTTGTAAAGTACATATACATACACTACGTCATACACTAACAGTATGTATCAATGCTGGGCGCTGGTTGTATCATTTGGACTTTTGAACTTACCCGCTGAATTGACCCCGATACGATGATGATGTGATTCTGACTTTTACAAATCGCTGGCAAATTTGTCCAAAATTCTCGCCTGTTTCAATTATGAAATAGTGTACCCATTCTTCATAAAACATTGAGTTCGAATACTTATTAAGTTTCAAGCCGTCTGCTTTGATTGATGCGTATATGGCAGGGTAATAATACAGTAAATACACACTTGGGTGTGTAAATTACCATCGTAATTGCACTCGCAAGCTCGTGCAATTACTCCAATAAATGCACTCGCAAGCTCGTGCATTTATTGCATCAATTCCACTCGCAAGCTCGTGGAATTAATGTGGTAATTACACACCCAAGTGTGTATTTACCGTATACAATCTAGTTAACACACTCAAATCAAAAGTAGAAGAAATAAATGCATTGACTCAAACCAAGATATTTGTGATTCCTGTACTCCCATCCAGAGACCAAATCATGAATAAAAACATCATTGCATATAATAGACTATTGTTGAAAAGTGAATTTGTTTCTAGATTCAATGTTTGGATACCTGGCCTGTATAGTTTCCTTGACAGATCTGGTATGCTCAATAGTAA
>WFMF01000508.1:29681-119826 GCA_011033025.1 Beroe forskalii | reverse complement strand
TTTCCCCATTTGCCCCCTGGTCCCATTTCTTTTGTCCCAAATTGTCCCATTTTTTTTTTTTCCCATTTGTCCAAACCCCCGTTATAGAAATTTACATAGTATATGCTTTCATAATAACAATAATAATCATTAATTGAAGATGTAAAATCAGTCATATTTTCATAATTAGCTCAATACTTTAATAGATAAACCTTCAAAATTGGCAGGTTCAAAGAAAGCCAACTTTGCAGCTAGCTTAGCAACACCTGGGTAACCAATAATATGCTTGCATACTGAATCAATGAAACTGCCATTAGACTGAAAAATCGCCAATCCCTTTAGCAACAAGAAGCATTCAAACTCATCCCAAAGGACAGCATCCTCAAAACACCTGAGGGGAATACTAAAGTTTTATATGAAAACGTTAGTTACCCACAGTTAGTTTAAGTCAATACTGTGAACGAAATTGGAATTTGGATACCAAAAGATTTTGGGAATTTAAGGAGCTGATAGATCAAAGCTCATTTTCAGCAGTTATAAAATAGGGGGGGAGGGGGACAATTATTTGGCGATTAACCCCCTGAACCTCGATGATGAAGACTATAATTACTGTAGAGTACCTACCTTTGAACGAGGTCAAATCTTTTCAAGTGCATCCAATAATAAGCAGCCACAATTTTGTCTTTATTATTTGAAAAATGAAAACTTTCTAAATCAGCGACAACTGGATCCTGAGGCTTTTGAATCGTTTTCTTGTTCTTTTTATGCTTAATTTCCCTGGAAATAGTACAAATTCAAGCAATCTTGATTTATTGCAGATTCTCAGACATTATTGAATTTATTATTATTAAAGTATTAAATATTTATTCATACATTTTCAAACAGCTGAGCTTGCAAAAGGGAGTAACCCCATATATCAATTACAATTTTCATTATCAAGCTTCCCAATTCAGAAAACAATATAAACTAACTGTTCACAGAAGAATGTTATCAGGCCAGCTAACACATTGGAAGTGACAGATTGATCCTTGCTTACGAAAACACTGATAGCGTTCCTTAGTTCAGTATTACATAATGATGACGGTGTCTGTGTCAAAAGCAACTGAAACACTTTGGAGGCTTCAGTTGGAGTTAAATCCACCAATGATGCATTTATATCGATGTCTGACAAACTAGTTAAATATCCCATCCACGAGATATTAGAAATAGGATCTGGTAGATCTAGATGAGATATATTCTGCTGGTAGCTTGTAGCTTCTGCAACTGTTTGGAAGGTTCTTCGATGAAACAGTGTATGGAAACACCGGGAACAGAGTTGCTTAGAAATTTGTCTTGTTAAACCCATTGCTTATTTGCTGCAGATAAACTATCAGTCTGCTATGGAGGGGAAATGAATAATTATTTAGAAATCATGATTAATGATCAGCATCAGCAGATGGAGCCTAATTATTAAAAAGAAAGTAGCGAGGTAATTAGGTAAGTCTGTAGTAGGTACCTGGTACTATTTTAGTTTTATCTACAAACCACCATGTAGAAGTGCTGCAATCTGATCAATTCTTGACCCCAAAGTGTAGAATGTAGATAAAACTAATAGTATAGTAAGTAAGCAAAAATCAAACCTTTCCAGAATAACTGAATAAAACTTCAAAATATATACCTACTGAATGATTTACTGACAAAGCATTTACCAGCAGGTCATGAATAGTCAGAAAATTGAATAAAAGTTAGTCTCTTATTAGAATTTTAGAACGAAGGTTTCAAGTGGAATACAGTAATGACACATCATTATATAAGCTATGAAAGAAAATATAGATTAAGATATATCGTCACCTTCAAATCAAAAGGTGATAACTTGAAAAGTATAGTTTTGAGATAATCGAAAAAAACTGATTTTCTTCAAAACTAATGGTCAAATTTTCTCAAGTTTTGGTTTCCTAAATAGTATGAAATAATGTAGTATGATCAGATAATGTTTTCACTCCTCCCGATGTCCACCTAATTAATTACAATTAATTAATTACCTGAAAAAATTGACAGTTATCACCTTTGGTCGAAACTTTAATTTACAAAAATAATTTGAAGAGGTGATATCTCTAATTATAACCTTTTGAATTACTTTTTCTCCTACTAAAAACAACAGTATTATCATAAATTACATTGAGTTATCACCTTATTGCCTTAAATTCCATTTCAAGATATCAAAATGTTCTTGAATTATTTCAAAACTGATATTTGAAGACGCCATCCTTTTTATTCTCTTCGGTTCTTATTTTATTTTCAAAAACAATAAAATTATAAAGTTTCATGAAATTTAATGACATCATTACGAATTTCACGATTTTTAGCGCCTCTGTAGTGATTTTAATAAGGAAACAAAATCAAGCTCTATTATCATTTAGCCTCTTTATGATACTGTTCACAACTATTTTGCACCCTAAAAGTTTAAGTTTCAAATCAAATTGTGGCTGCTATCTAGCTATTTGTGTGAGTTCATCAAACTACTTTTCAGTAGTACTATGTACCATACTAGCATAAAGCATTGACATGTCTGCTTAAAATTGCAAACTATTCAGAAAGTATGGAAGTAGAAACACTAAACACCATTTAAATCAACAATATCATCATGTCTTGAGCAAACTCCGTGCTTCATTGAGGATTAACACAGTCCTTTTATCAGTCACAAAAATACCACTTTACAATTTACATCTACCAGTTTTACTCATTACTTTGTTTTTGTGAAGAATGGCCAGAAATTAAGACAATTTTTATTTAACAAACTGACAACCATAGGCATAAAATCGTATGTTTTCGGTCAGATATGTGGTTCTTATCATGGTTAATAAATGACCTGTATACCATCCAATGGTGTCAATTAGATTTTGGCCGAAGTTGGCCCCGTTGTTAGATTTTTTGATTAATGCAAAGTCTATTAATATTTTACATTTTTGTGATACATGATGATGAAGAAATTCCAAAATGATCTCGACTTGATTACTGGAAATACTATTGCTCCTCATCAAATCCACGCTTTATGATACCACTGTGGTCATCTTAT
Organism: Beroe forskalii; assembly: GCA_011033025.1. Lineage (NCBI taxonomy): Eukaryota > Metazoa > Ctenophora > Nuda > Beroida > Beroidae > Beroe > Beroe forskalii. The sequence goes on along the minus strand of WFMF01000508.1, from coordinate 116,792 downwards.
TATTACAACCTATATGCCATTCCAATTGATTAAATCAGAAAAAGAATCCTCCAAATCAGCTAATCATCCATTCATCCTAGAAATGAAATCGTTGCTTCTTGAATTTCCTATTAGTAATTTCTAACTTGCAGATTCCAAATAAGGCAAAAATATTTGAGTAATAGAGGTTAGAGCAATAGTACCCTAATCATCAATCACTACATTGTTCACAGGTACTCAATTTTAAAACAGATGGGTGACACAATAATGGAAATAATTTGGAATTGCATAACTATGTCATACACCAATTTGTCAAAATGAACTGTTGGCACTGAAAATGTTTCCTCGATATACCTGTATATTATTGCTGGTCAATGCTCACGAAAACATGTCAATAAAAACTTCCATATACTGTTAGTACCTACTATGAAATTACTATCATAGGTATTTTTAGATTTCCTAGACAACTCTTTGATACAACAGAGGCCCATTATAGTACTTAATAAAACATTCTTACAATTTCTTATTTCTCAAATTGAGAACCCTAAATATGTGAAAAATTTCTTTCAAACTTGGTTATAACTCAAGTTATAACCTGAAAATTAATAGAAAAAAGCAAACAATCTTTCAAAAATAGGGTTATAACTGGAGTTATAACTTTTTTTCGGAATTTTGGACTGTTTTATTTTTTACCAAAAGGTGATATGTTGAGTTATAGCCCTAGAAAATTTATTTTATTATTTCAAATTATTTTTAGGAGGTAATAACTCGGGTTATAACTTTTTGGCAAAACTTTCTAAAAAAATTTTGTTGCTGATTTTGCTCAAATCACTTCAAAATTTCACTCACGGGTGCGCAATGAGATTCTGAATCACTTGGTAAGGTTTTTTTGAAAAGGTGATAACTCGAGTTATCACCTTTTGATTTGAAGGTGACGATATAAATAATACATATATTGGCAATCTGAATAACATTATCATGTGGGTTTTGAATTTAATCTTTTCAGTGATAAATGAATTGGATACTTGGATAGCCCAAAAATTGTTGCGAATAAATGATAGATTTATTGAATTCTAAAATATTAAAACTTTAAAAAGTATTGTTAAAACTTTAAAATTGGCCATCCAAGTTACTCAGGAAGAATCATCAATCAGTGCATTTATCCAATTTGTGAATCCATTAAAAAAACAGCACCAACAGTAAGATCAGAATTTAAAGGATGTCAAAACCATGTCAAATGGCCTTCTCAACAAAATCAATCACTAATCAGATTACCATAATAAGCTGTCACTGTTTTGACCCTTCGATTAAGAAAATTTTGTTCAATTTCAACAGAAGCACCAGGCACAGCAAGGTGAATAACTTCATCAACATCAACATTGCGAGGCAAGAAAAAGGCAATATTTTCAGTTATTTGACATGCTGCATCGAATATATCATTGGCTGGAGGTGAAATATTAACTAGAGAGTATACATCTTGCTGGAGATACTTGGGACCACCCCATGGTGGACTGAGAAATACACAGTCTGCTTTAAGATTTGAAGCTAAAACTAGAAAATCTCAACAATAAACTCCGATCCGGTCCTCCAACACCATAAACTTGAGCATTATTTTTTAGCTAATTCAATCTTTGTTGGATCCAATATCAATAGCTATGACATGGTTGCATGTCGCTGGCAAGTTGTATGGCATTCCCACCAGCACCACAGAACCCATCAATCACTACATCACAAGCCATACGATGGGCAATGTGTTGTGCAATTCGTTCAGGTGTAACACTGTGCCATGACTCAAGATCGAGCTTGATACCTTCATCAAATAATGAAAACAGTCGGTACCTTTGAGACCAGTATTTATTGTATCCTGGTCCAATCGGATTCTCATCAGTAAAGTCTTCAATGTGTGAAGTATTACTTTTATCTATCGCTTGTTTTGAATCAGGAGAAGCTATGATTGTCTTTGGCACAGATTCAATTTTTTCAGCAGGACACAAGGAGTTTATTTCTTCAGAGACTGGTGGTTGAGCTTCAGATTGACAAGCATTTGGTGTTAGCTTATCTTCTCTGCAATCTTCCTCTGAATCAGAGTCAAAGAAGACATGCAGTTTTGGTCTGCTTTCAATGGTTCGTTTTCTCTTCTTCTTAGGCCAACTTAAATCCTTTTATTGACTATGGACACATCGTGTAACGTGAATCAGAGACCAAAGTGTGAAAAGCTTACTAGAGTGAAGAAAAGGGATGATGTCGGTACTTGTAAATATGATGTCAATGATGTCTAGGCTCACAACAAAAAAAAAAAGGGATGGTGTAAGGTCTAAACAAAACAAAAAGGGATGTGATGTCATGTCAAAACAAAACAAAAAGGGATGTGGTGTTGGAGTGACGTAAGATCTAATATATGAAGTCAGACGCAGTAGGCCCGCGGAGCAGCATAATTATAACTCAGTTGTTAATTTCCAAATATTATTGGGAATTATGACAAAGGGAAGTTTATTATAGCTCTTTTTACCAAAATATTCTATTATGAACTGGGGCAAATATAATGCCTCTCTGGATAACAAAACTCTCTCCGCTCCTTTGACTTGGATAAACAAAACGCTCTCCGTTCATTTGACATGGGGACAAAGCCTTCAAACTTTACCTGGTGACAAAGCCCGCAAACGCTGAATGAATATTATAAAGTTTAAATTATAATATTACCATAATTCCTGGAATATATGCCAATGGAATAGTAAGATGATAGAGGGGTAGCACTTATCAAGCGGCACCAGCACAAATAGAGTTTTAGAGGCAAAAAGGGGACAAAGAGTATAATTGGTCTGTCAAGGATTACAATGCTAGAGTAATTCGTAATTACACCTTTATAATACTGAACGCGACCAGTGTCCGGTTCAGATTGGTGCTAAAGCCGTTCTCAGTCGTGCTCAAGTCGTCAACGTATACTACCAACGGCAACACTGGCTCATCAGGGACTTGTGGAGAGAAAAAGAGACGAGATATAGAAGACATCACAAGGGTATTACAGATTTACAGAAGGATATAGAAGACATCACAAGGGGATTACAGACATCACTGAATTTGGAAAGTACTGAAGTTATATAAAACTAATTCTACAGAGGAATCGCTCCATTCAAGAAGGGAAGAGTACACACGCAACCACACGGATTATACTGTTTGTGATAATAGCAATCCTGTGAATTATACCACGATTTATTCGTAGAATCCACGTGTCTAAGTTGTACCGCTTGTAGGAAAGTATAAATTGAGACCATAATTCTGGTGGCGATAATTATATACGGGTTAATTCTGTTGTTATCAATAGCACTAGTATTCCAACTGATATCACTGTTAACAGAGTACCTCAAATTGTTAACAATTTGATGAAATGTCAAGTTAGTCACAAAAACTGATTAAAGCAATGAACTTATCATTATTAAAACGTTATAGATTCATTGATTTTTTTCGTGGAATAAAGTTAATATACTGTAGTGTCATCTATAATTAATGTTACGGCATATCAAAAACATTACGCCCTGAGTCATAATATTATTGTTAGGAATTAGATCAGTGTTTTACATCCACCAAATCTCAGAACCACGTCCACCACTGTGTCTCTCAGTGCACGGGCAGGGGAATAAACCACATACACCATAGTAGTGCCCTCCACATTTCTTACAATGCATCTCCCTGTAGTCACCAATACACTGCCCAAACATCTTGCATTGTGTGCAATGGTTATGGAACTTGCCACAGTCAAATGATGGCTGTCCCTCACACATGCCTGTCACATAAGTGCGACCGAAACCATTCCTGCAGTCATCATCAAGGTCATCATCATCATCGCTACCAGAGTTCTTCAGCTCATCACACATAACAGTGGCATTTTGGAGTCCATCCTCGTAGTCATCTCCACCATAATCTGGTTGTTGCAGCACTTCTCGAAGGGTTGCAGAACATTGGTGTCCACATTCCAGCTCACCTGATAAGATGACTTGATCGAGATCAGAAGCCTGTCCCGTGAAATGGATGAAACCATGGTAAATTGCTGCACGAGCACAATTCCCGGTATCTCTACTGGGATAGATTCCAAGAGCTTTGAGCTTTTTATTAATGGTTTCGAACTTTGGATCCCGCTTCTTTGGTCCAGACTTTGACTTTTGATGCTTTCCTTTTGCTTTCTTTGTGGATTGCGTTTTGCCATTACCATAAGAAGAGCTAGCCTTCTCAAGAGCTGACATGACATTCTTAGAGCGTTGCGTGTTGGTAGAAGAATTTGGGTCTGTGTTTTCTGAGTTTGATGGAATCCGCCGTCTCTTCTTGTCTGGCTTTGGTGTGAAGAATTCAGTAGGTTTTCTTCTCCTTCCAGATCTTCTCAAAACTGGGTTGCCTTTATTCGGTTCAACTGATATGTTTGATTCTGGGTTGCCTTCATTGGTTTCAACTGATATGTTTGATTCTGGGTTGAGCTCATTGGTTTCAACTGATTTGTTTGATTCTGGATTGCCTTCACTTGACATGTTTGATACTGAGTCTCCTTCACTTAACATGTTTAATACTGGATTGCTATCACTCAGTTCACATGACATGTTTGATACTGGATTGCCTTCACTGGGTTCAATTGAAATGTTTGATACTGGTTTGCCTTCACTTGTTTTACTTGACATGCCTAACAATGGATTGCCTTCACTCGGTTCACTTGACATGCTGAAAATACACATGATCATTATTACACTATCAGTTCATATAATCACTTTTATTACACATTTAGAAGTTTAGATACCAAATCATTTGATGACATAAAAAGCTGCTTCCTGTCCTTGAAAAATCAGTTTCAAGTTATAAATAAGTTATTATTAACTTATTGAGAAATGTTTTATTGAAAATTCCTGTTTCATAATTAATCGTCAGTCACTTGTAATTTGCTGCCAATTTACAGAATGATAAAATTGGCATCTATTGGTTTGAAATTACCAAAGAAGCACTGTAGACCAAGCACATTACAGAAAATCAAAATGGACACTTCAATTGAAAACCTAAATTTTAATGTAAACATGTAACAGTAGGTGAAATTTAATTTCACACAGAGAATGAATAAAATATCAATTATATTTGTTTATAATATGTCTGATCACATCCAATGATAGGTTGCGAAATTATATTAGAGATCATTGGAGGATAGCAGATAAATTGGAGTAACGGGATCCCAGATCAATATCATAATTAATTGGTCGCCCCCGAAAGTGAATTTGGTCTCCCTATTTTGACCATTCAATTTAATTAACAAAAATTTTGTTAAACCTGTCAAATTAAAATCGAAAGTTCATGGCAAAATCTAAAACCTACATCAAATGCGCACCTGAAATCCTATTCTCTATAATTTATGTTCAATCATCCATCTATAGTACCTACTCAGTAATTCGATGTGAAAATCAATTCTCCATTGCGAAATCAATGAATATCTCCTTCCCGCCTGAACGTGAAAACGTTGTAACTTTCAAAAACTACAGGTCATAGGTGCAAATCGCTACATTTATTTCATCATTCTGTCAAAGAACTGATTATAATCTGCACGTGCACAAAATTTAGTTCCGTATCGATTACCATCTTGATATAGCAACAATCATATTTACTCCTCCTCACTGCGTTGAAAAAATTTAGCGATGGGGAAAAACGCGAAACTTCACTTTATATCCAAATCGAATGAAACCAGAGGATATTATTCAAACTAAATTACGACCAACGTTAAAGTAACATTTTCGTTCGTTTGGGGGTCCAATCAAACTAAATACTTTTACGCATCTTAAAAGATTAAGACAAGGAAAAGGAATTGCGGATCACCGTATTCAAAACATCATTAAACAATAGATGATTCGCGATATAGAGTATAAGTAATCAGTAGGTAGGTACTGGCTTTCTAGGTATCATAAAAATTGAATGATGCATTGTTGTTAATAGAGTATTTTAAAGGACAAAAAAAAATTAAATTTTTGATTAATATACAGAATTTGGTCGAAATTATATGAACCTTCGTTCGAGGATATGATATTGATTAGGTAACGGGATGATAGTTTAATATTATGCATCTTGTATACAGCAGAATAGGTACATGTGAATAAGTCAGACAGACAGAAAGATTTACCCAATTCAGCATCAAAATTTCAAACATAATCATTACATGGAAAAATTTCGAGACTTTATGAGTCTTCCATTTCATTTCTATTTTCATCGTTTCTACCAACAACTCTTAATAACAATTTGTCATTTTTCGTGAGATATTTTTGGTAGTCTCTATGTTCTAGTTCTGAGAAAGCTGCTGGATCACGCTCAGAATAATGGAGGTAGTGTACTAAGAGTAGATGGCACACATCACGGGGGTGTAACTTTTGGAGAAGCTCATGATTTAGAAACTCTTTGCCATGTCCTTGGTGCGTAAGATAGCTATAATAGTACATCTGTGTTGCGGCAAAATTTTCATAAGATCGGATTTTCTCATTTTTGAAATTTTTAGAAAGCACTCTCTTCCCATGTTCCCGGATGGTTTCAGGTAAAAATAAGCCATAGTATCTCATTAGGATTGCAAGCATTTTAAAATTCTTATTTTCTTCAATTTGCCTCATAAATTCTGATACATAATTGGCATTTTTGCCCATATTTGTAATCTTCTTCAACAAAAACATTGTTGTATGAATACCGTAATGCTGTGAGATTTTGTAAAGAAGACAATTTTCTTTCAAGAGCACAAAGGATAGACTCTTGCTGAGCTGTAGTAATTCCACTGTGTTTCCGGGGGAAAGGATATGATTTTCCATTCTTTCTTTCTGCTGCTTTAAGTAAGAATGTTTTGAGGACAAAATCGATCTAAGTTTTGAAGATTCTGTTATGACTAATAAGTTGTGCAAATCTTTCAATGTGAAATAAACTGAACACTCATCACTAGGATATAAGTCTTGAATTAGATCAAAAAGTAAATCATTGCCATCTTCTTTCTTGTCATGAGCAACAACCAACCAGAAATTCTGTTCATAGACTCCTATTATGTCATGGTCGGCAAGGTACCTCACAAAGGCCAGCACATCGGAACTTTCAAGGGGAGGAAGTGTGTGTAAGAGGCATTCATTAACATAGTTAGCTGCGGATAGATGACCAACTGATTTAAGAAGGAGCCTGAAGACCACTGCCAGTTTCCCATCCTTGTAGCTAGTATCAACAAGTTGTGATATGAGCTTTGTCCTCGTAGGATTGGAATTCTCATTGCAACATTTATGTAGCAGGGATGCACGAGTGTTGGGAGGAAGACTTGTCACAAGAGCTTGGTAGCTTTCTGGTGTCAGGGTGAAGTCGGCACTGTCGACAATATTGAGAATCCACTGATGGCGACGCAACTTAGTGCTGATGAATGGAGGCCGGGATAATCTTTTGATGAGATCAGGAGTGATATCATTCAGACCAAGTCTCATGTACGATAAAATTGCTTGAGAGATACCTTCTAGCTTGTCAAGTGTTTGTAGTTGGGATATTAAGGGAATGAGGTCGGATATAGAATCGTCAGAAAGTGCTATAAATGCTGTATAGAACAGATCATCTCGTCCAGACTGGTGTAGATTGAGACAAGCTTGTCTCAAGACTGAGTCTTGGATCTGAAATGATAAAATCAATTAAAATTTCAGTTCCTTATGAGCAAATAACTAGCATGCCCGTTGAGTCTGCTAGACTTATAACATAATAGAATTGGATACATAATAATAGAATGGACTCTCAAAGAACTGATTGTAATCTGCATGTGCACAAAATTAGTTTCCGTAGCTATGGCACCAATAAGCACCTTTGAGTATTAATTTCTCTAAATAATCTCTTGGCAAGGTCAAAAAAATTGCAGAGACTGGAAAAGCCACGGATCTTGATAACAATATGTATCCAGTATCCACAATTTATCTATCTGCGATCATCTCATGATTCATCTCATGATTCATCTCAATTTTAATCTGCAGTTTATTTGTTATGAACTATAAAGTAATGAACATGTATATTGTGTACTTAACAAGCTATCACAGTGATGATTATCACCCAGCAATCGAACTTATCCTCTGGATTAGTTTAGTAATCCACTGGATTATTAATCCACTGGATTAGAAATCCAGGGCCAATGGAGATTGAGAAAGCTTTTATTACTTTATTAATATTTATTTTGCAAATAAGCCCCATAAATTTAAATTTAAGGCTATTGCAGGAGATTTGTGTATATGAGTACCTATATTATAACAGTACATACTGAGAGTTGAGATATCATATCCAGAATTTGTTTGTGGGATGGGGATATTCTTGATATAAGTTCAATGAACTCTGTCACAGTATCAGCTGTTGAGGCCTCTTCACGTTGGAGTAGCGAGGAAATTACTGAAATAGGAGGAGTTACTTTTATCAAAGACTTGAAAATTAAATTCGATTAAGACGTATAATGATCCCTCACCAATAAGGTAATGGAGTAATAGGTAATGCATACAATAATAATATCAATGCTGTAGTACCAAACATATCGAGTTATAGAAATTTACATAGTATATACTTTCATAATAACAATAATAATCATTAATTGAAGATGTAAAATCAGTCATATTTTCATAATTAGCTCAATACTTTAATAGATAAACCTTCAAAATTGGCAGGTTCAAAGAAAGCCAACTTTGCAGCTAGCTTAGCAACACCTGGGTAACCAATAATATGCTTGCATACTGAATCAATGAAACTGCCATTAGACTGAAAAATCGCCAATCCCTTTAGCAACAAGAAGCATTCAAACTCATCCCAAAGGACAGCATCCTCAAAACACCTGAGGGGAATACTAAAGTTTTATATGAAAACGTTAGTTACCCACAGTTAGTTTAAGTCAATACTGTGAACGAAATTGGAATTTGGATACCAAAAGATTTTGGGAATTTAAGGAGCTGATAGATCAAAGCTCATTTTCAGCAGTTATAAAATAGGGGGGGGGGGACAATAATTTGGCGATTAACCCCCTGAACCTCGATGATGAAGACTATAATTACTGTAGAGTACCTACCTTTGAACGAGGTCAAATCTTTTCAAGTGCATCCAATAATAAGCAGCCACAATTTTGTCTTTATTATTTGAAAAATGAAAACTTTCTAAATCAGCGACAACTGGATCCTGAGGCTTTTGAATCATTTTCTTGTTCTTTTTATGCTTAATTTCCCTGGAAATAGTACAAATTCAAGCAATCTTGATTTATTGCTAGCAGATTCTCAGACATTATTGAATTTATTATTATTAAAGTATTAAATATTTATTCATACATTTTCAAACAGCTGAGCTCGCAAAAGGGAGTAACCCCATATATCAATTACAAGCTTCCCAATTCAGAAAACAATATAAACTAACTGTTCACAGAAGAATGTTATCAGGCCAGCTAACACATTGGAAGTGACAGATTGATCCTTGCTTACGAAAACACTGATAGCGTTCCTTAGTTCAGTATTACATAATGATGACGGTTTCTGTGTCAAAAGCAACTGAAACACTTTGGAGGCTTCAGTTGGAGTTAAATCCACCAATGATGCATTTATATCGATGTCTGACAAACTAGTTAAATATCCCATCCACGAGATATTAGAAATAGGATCTGGTAGATCTAGATGAGATATATTCTGCTGGTAGCTTGTAGCTTCTGCAACTGTTTGGAAAGTTCTTCGATGAAACAGTGTATGGAAACACCGGGAGCAGAGTTGCTTAGAAATTTGTCTTGTTAAACCCATTGCTTATTTGCTGCAGATAAACTATCAGTCTGCTATGGAGGGGAAATGAATAATTATTTAGAAATCATGATTAATGATCAGCATCAGCAGATGGAGCCTAATTATTAAAAAGAAAGTAGCGAGGTAATTAGGTAAGTCTGTAGTAGGTACCTGGTACTATTTTAGTTTTATCTACAAACCACCATGTATAAGTGCTGCAATCTGATCAATCCTTGACCCCAAAGTGTAGAATGTAGATAAAACTAATAGTATAGTAAGTAAGCAAAAATCAAACCTTTCCAGAATAACTGAATAAAACTTCAAAATATATACCTACTGAATGATTTACTGACAAAGCATTTACCAGCAGGTCATGAATAGTCAGAAAATTGAATAAAAATTAGTCTCTTATTAGAATTTTAGAACTAAGGTTTCAAGTGGAATACAGTAATGACACATCATTATATAAGCTATGAAAGAAAATATAGATTAAGATATAAATAATACATATATTGGCAATCTGAATAACATTATCATGTGGGTTTTGAATTTAATCTTTTCAGTGATAAATGAATTGGATACTTGGATAGCCCAAAAATTTTTGCGAATAAATGATAGATTTATTGAATTCTAAAATATTAAAACTTTAAAAAGTATTGTTAAAACTTTAAAATTGGCCATCCAAGTTACTCAGGAAGAATCATCAATCAGTGCATTTATCCAATTTGTGAATCCATTAAAAAAACAGCAGCAACAGTAAGATCAGAATAAGGATGTCAAAACCATGTCAAATGGCCTTCTCAACAAAATCAATCACTAATCAGATTACCATAATAAGCTGTCACTGTTTTGACCCTTCGATTAAGAAAATTTTGTTCAATTTCAACAGAAGCACCAGGCACAGCAAGGTGAATAACTTCATCAACATCAACATTGCGAGGCAAGAAAAAGGCAATATTTTCAGTTATTTGACATGCTGCATCGAATATATCATTGGCTGGAGGTGAAATATTAACTAGAGAGTATACATCTTGCTGGAGATACTTGGGACCACCCCATGGTGGACTGAGAAATACACAGTCTGCTTTAAGATTTGAAGCTAAAGCTAGAAAATCTCCAACAATAAACTCGATCCGGTCCTCAACACCATAAACTTGAGCATTATTTTTAGCTAATTCAATCTTTGTTGGATCAATATCAATAGCTATGACATGGTTGCATGTCATGGCAAGTTGTATGGCATTCCCACCAGCACCACAGAACCCATCAATCACTACATCACAAGCCATACGATGGGCAATGTGTTGTGCAATTCGTTCAGGTGTAACACTGTGCCATGACTCAAGATCGAGCTTGATACCTTCATCAAATAATGAAAACAGTCGGTACCTTTGAGACCAGTATTTATTGTATCCTGGTCCAATCGGATTCTCATCAGTAAAGTCTTCAATGTGTGAAGTATTACTTTTATCTATCGCTTGTTTTGAATCAGGAGAAGCTATGATTGTCTTTGGCACAGATTCAATTTTTTCAGCAGGACACAAGGAGTTTATTTCTTCAGAGACTGGTGGTTGAGCTTCAGATTGACAAGCATTTGGTGTTAGCTTATCTTCTCTGCAATCTTCCTCTGAATCAGAGTCAAAGAAGACATGCAGTTTTGGTCTGCTCTCAATGGTTCGTTTTCTCTTCTTCTTAGGTACTGGGACCTTGAGAGGGGCATTGAAATCCTCAACAAAGCACGACTGAAAATTGTAAGGACGTTTCTTGTTTTCACTAACAGAGAATCCTTTCTGCACTAGTGATTCGTTCAGCTTCTTCTCATAGTCAAATGAAGTATCTTTACTTTCAGTGGTGGTTTCTACATTAATTTCATCGTCATTGATGGAATTTTTATCATCATTGTCATTTATGCCATTATCAACCTTTTCAACAACATCATTAATTTCTGAGATTTTATTGTCTTCTTTATCTGGTGATGTAAGTAAAGAATGCCATTTTCCATACTGCTTAAAATAATATTCAGTCTGTTGTGCGACATGTTCATCCCATGCTTTTAGACTTTCTTCATTCCACAGTTCCTCTGCCTCAGCTTTCAGTTGCTTCACTTCTTCATTTTCAGAACCTTTATTGTTTATTTCAGCTTCATGTAATTTGTTAAACTTAGCATGGTCAGGATGTTCTGCAAGCCAACTATTCCAAATAAGATCTGGACCATGTGTTTGCCAGTAAGATTCCCAAGTCATCTCCTCAACTGCATCCTCGTTATTCAAAATAGGAATTCCATTCTGAAAGTTTTCAAAATCACCACTCGCTTCACAACCACCTTTGGCATTTTTCTTTCGTCGTTGCCTTTTATTCTTCTTACCAGATTTGCCAACAAAAGTCTTTGGCAATCCCATTTCAGTCATGATGTCCTCGTCTGAAAGTATCTGATCAACAACACCTTTGTCGTAACTTTCTGTGTCACTGGAACTATGTTCAATTGAAACTCTGTTATCGTATTCCTTTTGCTTTCTTTTACAAACCTGCTCCCAAAGTTCAGTATCAATCAAATAGACGTTAGATAGTAAAACTTCAGTGCAGAAACTTTCCTGAACTTCCAAATTAAGATTGTCTAGCGTTTCACAGAGTGTCTGCGAGACCAAAGAGGGGCTGTATAAGAATATTTTAGCTAATGGCAGAAACAGTTCTTCCATGACATAGCACACCTCAAATTTGATCGACAATAAAGTACTTAAATAGTTGATTAAGATAAGATACAAATTATAATGACACTCCAGTGCAGATAACCAAAGTGCAATATCATGGCATATTGCACTGGTCGCAGTATTATACGCTAATATAACTCCCCACTCCCCAGAAGTGATATAATTGCAGCAATATGCACTTGGCTGACGCCTCGAGTACATAAGTGTATTAATCAACACTTGGCTTCGCCTCGTGTGATTAGTACATCAATTGGCACTCGGCTTTGCCTCATGTAATCAGTGCAACAATACCACTATGCGTCCTTATATAAGCATAATATATAAATGAACAATAGTTACTATTAATTTATTAATACTTAAATAGCAATGAAATGCAAACAAAACTTTTCCAATTCATGAATATATCAGGGCGCTGGCAAGCGCTCGCGGCCACGTTATGGGGTCTCTGGACGAGGGCATCTGCCCTTCGGGCAGATGCCCTCGGCCCGAAGGGCCGAGGGCATCTCCGAACGATCAGCAACCCCGCCCAAAGGGCGGGGATGCTGCCATCGGCCCGAAGGGCCGATGGCAGCAGTCCCGGCCCGAATGGCCGGGACTGCTGGCCAGACACAGTAAAAGAGCCAACAGTACCAGCACGAAGTGCTGAAAGTCATGTGAACCAATTTTCATGTTTTGAAAATGAGTTTGCCAGCGCCCACTATATAAAAATACAGTGATTTGCGAAAAACGCGATTTTCGAGTCGCGTTTTAGACATGTTAACGAGCTCTGTTGGACATGAAAATTTGCACAGTTGTAGTCCATTGTATAAAGAACAATCCCTGAAAATTTCATGAAAATCAGTCGCACCGTTTTTTCACAATAAATTATCAAAAAAATCCTGTTTTGCCAAAAATTAGTGTTATGGACGGTACGACGACGACGACGACGACTCCTCCTCCTCCTCCTCCCACCACAAAACGGGAAAACACTTCACGGGAGAACCATAAAAGATAGAACCGTAATCTAAACTGCATTTGAAACTCTAGAATGAGGTGCGTGCACTAGGGCATGTTAAAAATATTTTCGCCAAATCCTTAATTGGATAATTGACCAATTAAAGTAATTATCGCTTATAACTCAGAAAGTAAAAATGATAGCGGCTTAATTCCAACGGTATCATTAACTAGAGCCACAATAACGTTATATGTGTTTAATTTGCGTAACGGTTTTAAACCGCCTAATGAGATAATTGGCCAATTAAAGTAATTATCACGTATAACTCTGAAAATAGAAATGATAGCGACTTAATTCCAACGTTATCATTAACTAGAGCCAAAATAACGTTATATGCTTTTAATTTGAGTACCGGTTTTCAACCGGCTAATGAGATAATTGGCCAATTAAAGTAATTATCGCTTATAGCTCAAAAAGTAGAAATGATAGCGACTTTATTCCAACGGTATCATTAACTTACACAATGAATTAAAGAGCTGTTATTCCATTACTACATTGAAATTGCAGTGGTCTACTACCACCGTGCACCGCCACGACCGGGCTGCGATTAAAATTCATATCAATACTTTTTATCGTATTATTTTAGGAACTGGAGTGGCTGCGAAACCCAAACAATTTTCAATTGTTTTTGGCTATCCATATCACTCTTTTTTGGCAAAAAAACTTACTACATCCAGTACAAGTTGAGATAATTGCTTTTATTAGTCAATTATTTCATTAAAGCAGTTTACAACCGGTACTCAAATTTAATGTACAAAACGTTATTTCGGCTCCAGTAAATAATACCGTTAAAATTAAGTCGGTATCATTTTTAATTTTCAAGCTATACGAGATAATAACTTTAATTGGCCAATTATTCAATTACGCGGTTGACAACCTGTACTCAAATTAACGAATAATCCGTAATTTTGGCTCTAGTTAATGATGCCGTTAGAATTAAGTCGTTATCATCTTTTGTTTTCGAGTTATACACAATAATTACTTTAATTGGTCAATTATCTCATTAGGCGGTTGAGAGCCGGTACTCAAGTTAGACGTATAAAGCATTATTTTGGCTTAAGTTAATGATACCGTTGGAATTAAGTCGCTATCATTTCTACTTTCAGAGTTATACGCGATAATTACTTTAATTGGCCAATTATCTCATTAGGCGGTTGAAAACCGGTACGCAAATTAAACACATATAAAGTTATTGTGGCTCTAGTTAATGATACCGTTGGAATTAAGCCGCTATCATTTTTACTTTCTGAGTTATAAGCGATAATTACCTTAATTGGTCAATTATCCAATTAAGGATTTGGCGAAAATATTTTTAACATGCCCTAGTGCACGCACCTCATTCTAGAGTTTCAAATGCCGTTTAGATTACGGTTCTATCTTTTATGGTTCTCCCGTGAAGTGTTTTCCCGTTTTGTGGTGGGAGGAGGAGGAGGAGGAGTCGTCGTCGTCGTCGTACCGTCCATAACACTAATTTTTGCTTTTTTGGCAAAACAGGATTTTTTTGATAATTTATTTTGAAAAAACGGTGCGACCGATTTTCATGAAATTTTCAGGGATTGTTCTTTATACAATGGACTGCAACTGTGCAAATTTTCATGTCCAACAGAGCTCGTTAACATGTCTAAAACGCGACTCGAAAATCGCGTTTTTCGCAAATCACTGTATTTTTATATAGTGGGCGCTGGCAAACTCATTTTTCAAAACATGAAAATTGGTTCCGCTACGACTTTCAGCACTTCGTGCTGGTACTGCTGGCTCTTCTACTGTGTCTGGCCAGCAGTCCCGGCCCTTCGGGCCGATCGTAGCACCCCCGCCTTTTGGGCGGGGTTGCTGATCGTTCGGAGATGCCCTCGGCCCTTCGGGCCGAGGGCATCTGCCCTTCGGGCAGATGCCCTCGTCCAGAGACCCCATAACGTGGCCGCGAGCGCTTGCCAGCGCCCTGATGTAGAAAACCGTTAATGAAAAGATGAGTTCAAGGACAGGTACACAGGTATGCTAAATTCTGCATGTACAATCTTACATTGTACATAATATACACAATGTACATTCAATAACTATTGAATTATTGAAGGACTTACTATACAACATGAACAATAATGATGGAATAAGATCATGTACTGTGATAAAACTAACATGGAAATAATAGCTCAGTAGAAATCATAGGTAACATTTTAAGATTTTACTAGTGGTGTCATATATTATAGAAAATTTGACATAAACGGTAGAGTGAACCTAGAAAAAGCCCTATAGGAAGTTGTAAGCGAATTTGAAGCAGACAATAGTCGATGTTTCTCATCAGCTAATGATTTTGATAACTGTTCGCACTCAGTGATGATTGCAATACAGAATTCAGTATCTCTCATAGAGGAACGTCTATTAAAATTGGAAGATCCAACTATAGTTATGTTGTCTGACCACAAACCCTTTGCATGATACGACCAATTTTCTTTATTATATTCGACAACATTAAGATTAGGACAACTTTTAAGAGTTCTAATAGCAGATAGATTATACATATCTGGAACATATCCCTTAAGAAAACTACCATTATAAAACCCATTTGCCTCATTTGACGGAATGATGACAGTTACATGTGCCTTTGTTTTAGCCAAAGCTTCAATCATCCTAGGCGTTGGATTGAAATAGCCTGATGAACAGGTGATATTATCATTTGAGGTAGAGCGTGACAACAACAATTCAATTGCATCATCAATCTGATGAACTGAAAAACTGGGAAACTGGAACAATGGGTATATAAAAGTATCCCCATCCTTAGGTCCGAGATATCTTGTTTCATCATTATCGATGGGAGTGTTGCAGGAAAACCTCTCAGTAACATTCTTAGCAACTCTCAATGTTTCAGTACTCCAATGTGATCTAGTATAAGAGTTAGGATCCCACAGTTTTGAACTAGTAGCATGAAGGTTGTGAATGTAGCAAATGTAGTCAGCAAAAGATTTCGATTTAATAACCATGTATCTGTCTTGCCTGCAACCGAAATACAGGTCACTAAGATTTGCTCCAGATATGATTACAGTGTTGTCAAATAAATAGTATTTAATGTGGTGCACTCCCAGAAATTCACCAAGAAGTGAAGGTTTCTTGTAGTTAAATCTCGGCATGAATGGAGTTTGGTACAAGTGAATAGGAGAAACTTTCTTGAGATCCTTGAAAATCAACCCCCCATCACGTAGTCCCCTGTATCGGTCAATGATCATACTAACATCAGTATCGTATTTCTTGACCGACCCAACTAAATTGTCCATTATGATACGTTCATTTTCTTTGTCCCCAACATAGAGGCACGATATCCTTGATCTAAACTTAACCCCAGACGAATGTTGGAGAAGGGCATCTCGAAAATCAGCAGGAGTATTTAGTATTTTAATGTCACATCCACGAACTTTGATCTGCCGAGCAATTCCACCAAGTAAAGACTTACAGTTGATCATTGCTTAGGTGATCTTATCATTTTCATCTTTGAAAAGAATAATACTCTAGTAGCAGGGTGTAGTTGAGTGTGCACTTCGTTGGCCACAAAGTTTCTCGGTTCAGGGTCGTTTATTATGTTATTCTGCACCAGAATCACCTAGGTACGCAATTTGTATCGCTACTATGGACCCTGTGGGGCCATTTTTGTAATCCCCCTCAGGCGCGTATAGTGAAAGTTCATATCTCTGTCCAGGAAGGTCGTAGAGACTTCGTTTTTAGCTCAAACGAATCGCAATGGCTATGTTTTTATGCAATTTTTAACGCGAATAAGCCTTAAGATGCCCAGGAAAAAAGTTATGGACCAAAAACTGGTTTTTCAGTGCATCGCTAGCAAGTTACGCATGTTGATTTGATATCTCGGTCCAGGAAGGTCGTAGAGACTTCGTTTTGAGCTCAAACAAATCGCAATGACCATATTTTTATACAATTTTCAATGTAAATATGCCTCAAAGTGCTCAGAAAAATAGTTATGGACCAAAAAGTGGTTTTTCAGTGTAGCGCAAGCCTATATAATGCTGCATACGAATGGGGATTTTGCATCTCAGTTCAAGAAATACCTCCAGACTCCATCTTAACTTAAACACAGGGTGGTTTAATGTTTATAAAGCAAAATTTTAAGCCAGATTCACTCAGGTACTGTATGCAATTTCATTGTTGTTCTTATTATTTTCTTAATTGCCCTATGTTGCTTACTGCATAGTGAAAATTTGCATCTTGGTCCAAGAAGATCATAGAGACTTGGTCTTAAGCTTGAAAATCTGAAATGGCCATGCTAGTCATATTCAATTTGTTATTAAGTACTCATGATATTTACTTTTAATTTGGACCATGTGCTTTGATCGACCTGTGTGATGGAGGATTCTTTTAAATTTTTCCAGGAGCACATGAGACTTCGTTTCTTGTACTACCGAGGATATTTTAGGCAATTGTGAACCCGAATCACCTTGGTAGCCAGATAAATCCTGCACTGTCTTTTTTTTTCTTAGTTGCCCTTTGGCATTTCTTATTAAGACCTTAAGTACCTATAACAGGAATAAACAAAATTCATATCTTGGACCAGTAAGATCCAAGGTAGTACAGAAGTAAACAGTTGTCTCATATACTGTACCCATCAAGGAACTTTCTAGCTAAGGCCTCCTAGCTAGGATCGCCTAGCTAGCGTCTTCTAGCTGGTTTTTCACTTCGTCCTTCAAAAGTTCAGTGACTCCTACTCCTCTATCGGATTTTCTTCTTGCTCAGATTGTTCATGAATTTCAACCTGCTAGGTTTAACTTTCGAGAACTAGCAATAAAACCGTAGCTAGGAGATGCAGCTGATTCTGAATGAGAATTGCCTAAAAATCCTCTGAAGTGGAAGAAACGAATTCAACTAAATTCCTAGAAGAACTAGCAAGAAAACCAGTTTTGGGATCCTAGCAAGGAAGTACTTTCTAGTCTTCTAGGATCTCCTAGCTACGTTTTTATTGCTAGTTCTCGAAAGTTAAACCTAGCGAGTAGCGAGTTGAAATTCATGAATAATCTGAGCAAGAAGAAACTTTGATAGAGGAGTAGGAGTCACTTTGAAGGACGAAGTGAAAAACTAGCTAGAAGACACTAGCTAGGCGGAATATTTAAATATAAAGCTTTTTAAACCTGAAGGTGAACGTTAAAATGAAGGGAAGGTTGCTGGCATCTGCCTGTCCAGCCCCACATTCAGTCCCAGGCTGATCATACAGCAAGTTATTCGAGGTCAGCAACAAGGTGCACAACAAACCAGTACAGAATGTGAAGAACCTCGTGTGCCAATACCTAAATAAATTGATCTAAAATTGTACTGTTATCTTAAATTGCATATCTTTGAAAAACTAAGCTATTCAGTATTCTTGTTAAGGCAATGTTTGATAATGTCTACAAGATTGGAGTTACTAATCAGTTTCTGGAAAACTTTTTTTAAGATTGAAAAGGAAAGTTTCAAATTCAGTACAAATGTTAGCATACCTAAGGATTTGACTATAGAATACATCATGGCCTACTTCCAGAGGGATATTACTCTTTGTAAATGTTAAGGAAACTAAAGAGAAGTTATTCTTAGTCTTAATAGAAAGGCCAAGGTCGGTTTAATCGACCAGGCCGGTGGCAGCCATGCTGAGCATAGAGACTATCCCTAATACACTAAAAAAGAGAAATTAAAGTCATCGGTCTTGTTATATTCAGACACAATAACTTTGCTCGGTTGGATAGAAATGTTGAGGTCCAGGCAATTTATGTTCTTGTTGTCATTACCTGACCTTTCCATTTCAAGAGAAGGATGATAGATTTGAATATGACTAGCATGGCCATTTCAGATTTTCAAGCTTAAGACCAAGTCTCTATGATCTTCTTGGACCAAGATGCAAATTTTCACTATGCAGTAAGCATCATAGGGCAATTAAGAAAATAATAAGAACAACAATGAAATTGCATACAGTACCTGAGTGAATCTGGCTTAAAATTTTGCTTTATAAACATTGAACCACCCTGTGTTTAAGTTAAGATGGAGTCTGGAGGTATATCTTGAACTGAGATGCAAAATCCCCATTCGTATGCAGCATTATATAGGCTTGCGCTACACTGAAAAACCACTTTTTGGTCCATAACTATTTTTCTGAGCACTTTGAGGCATATTTACATTGAAAATTGTATAAAAACATGGTCATTGCGATTTGTTTGAGCTCAAAACGAAGTCTCTTCGACCTTCCTGGACCGAGATATCAAATCACCATGCGTAATTTGCTAGCGATACACTGAAAAACCAGTTTTTGGTCCATAACTTTTTTCCTGGGCATTTTAAGGCTTATTCGCGTTGAAAATTGCATAAAAACATGGCCATTGCGATTCGTTTGAGCTAAAAACGAAGTCTCTACGACCTTCCTGGACAGAGATATGAATTTTCACTATACGCGCCTGAGGGGGATTACAAAAATGGCCCCACAGGGTCCATAGTAGCGATACAAATTGCGTACCTAGGTGATTCTTGTGCAGAATAACATAATAAACGACCCTGAACCGAGAAACTTTGTGGCCAACGAAGTGCACACTCAACTACACCCTGCTACTAGAGTATAAGAATTGATAGGTGCATTAGTAATTCGATAATTTAATCAAATATTAATGAAAAAGAAATCCAGAAACTCTAATTAAGTGAAACTTAATCAGTCATCATATTTGCTCAATTCAAGTTATTGGCAGACGTCAGACTACTGTACATCTCATTTCATGTCGAACTTATTTTCAATTCAACTGGAGTAGGTAGATAGGTATTAGGTAATTACTAACTCGTTATTGATACAAGAACAAAATAAATAGATTATATATCTAACTGTTGAAATATTCAACATCCCACTTTGCCATTTACAATCCAATCAAAACATTGTACAAACAGGCAAGAATATGTAACCAATCACTCATCCAGTATACTATAGTAACATACATCAGCAGGATGTACATTAAAGTAAATTTATATCTAAAACTAGAAAGGCCCGTTGGGCCTGCTAGATAATACAGGATCAAATAATAAGCTCTCAAAAATTTTTATGAAGGAGCAGAATTTACCATTATTCGTTTATTTTAGTTATGCTGGACCGTGCAAGTTTTGATCATTATAATTTGCTTGTATGATGAATTTAAATCTGATGATCGTACTCATACTGAACGTTGAATCAAAGCATTTATTACGCCAAGAGCAGTATTCCAAAATCGCAATGTGCTATGCCCAAATTCGATTCAATTTGATTTTGATTTTGTTCAATCTTAACTTGTTCTAAATTCACATTTTTCCGTTACCATAAACTCAGCATTGATTTAAATCGACCGACGTCTGTCACAGATTTATGCTAACGGAAATAGCCTGAATTCCCACGATGCCTCCACGATGCCAGCCTCCACGATGCCAGCCTCCACGTTCTCTATTTCCAGATCTTGAATTTCAAATGAAAAACAGTAAACACACTCTTCTTTCAAACGCTAAAACGCAGCAATCAACAACGTATCAGAAAGCACTCACATAGAACTGATCATAATCTGCACGTGCAGAATATCTGTATCCATAGCAACGGCGCGACTTATCCCAGCTTAGCCTTCGTTTCTCTTGATATTTTCTTGGCAAGGTCAAATTTAATTGTATACGGCGGCACAGACAAACATTATTCACGTGTGACTTTACTTTATGTAATTCCCGCCCTGGCCAGGGCGGTAACCCCCCGCGGTAAAAAGAAAACTGGCCAGGGGTATAAGTTAGAGATTTGAGTGTCACAGGGTGATATAATATAGATATATATAATAATAATAATAGCATGATAATTAGGAGCAAATTTAAAACGATGAGATCTCAAGAACGGGAAATGGTAGAGCCATGATCGAGGTCAGGTTTTGTTGATCTAAGATGGGAAAATGTTATAGGCTATAAGAGAAGTTCTGGTGACGTCATTTTCACGTCACTATGACGTCATCAACTTAGCGAAATTTTATTGCTTTTTTAGTGAAAATAGGTCATCTTTGTGCGCATTTTTCACCAAGAAGGAATCGAGATAGCTAAAAAATGTTGAAAAATCGTTAGTTGGAAATTTAAAGAGCTTTCAGAAAATCATACGGATCATTGGGCTATCTCGGTTTTTCATCGAGATATACGCGATTTTCTAAGGTACGGTGTAAAATCGATTTCCAAATTATAGGACAAAACTTAAACGAGTGAGCTGTCAAGAACTACGACTTATCTTGAAATGAGATCGGTCAAAGTATGTTGTACTAAGGCGGAATTGCTACATAGACCATACGGGAAGTTGGTTTGAGCCTATTTGGGTGCTGTGATGACGTCATCAAAATCGCGTAAAACCGCTAAAATAACGTATTTTGTGGTGATAGAACGCTATTTTGTGCTACTTTTACATCTCCAACTCATAGAGTTTTCATCGGATTATGTGGGTCAGAATAACGAGGTCCAAATAACGGGGGTCCGAATAACGGGGGTCCGAATATCGGGGGTCCGAATAACGGGGGTCCGAATAACGGGGTCCGAGTAACGGGGGTCCGAATAACGGGGGTCCGAATAACGGGGGTCCGAATATCGGGGGTCCGAGTAACGGGGGTCCGAATAACGGGGGTCCGAATAACGGGGAAATATACGATGGACTAGTGAAGCACGTGAGTTCACGCGGACGTTTTGTAGAAATTAGGGGATTTGAAGAAATTGATATTTACGCAGGATTTTCGACTTGATTATGTTGAAATGAGTTTAAATACGACTAATGCACATGAAATTAGATCTGGTTGCCATATTTTAGCACGTGAGTACACACGGACGTTTGTAGAAATTAGGGGATTTGAAGAAATTGATATTTACACGGGATTTTCGACTTGGTTACGTTGAAATGAGTTCAAATACGACTAATGCGTGAAATTAGATCTGGTTGCTATATTTAAGCACGTGAGTACACGGACGTTTTGTAGAAATTAAGACATATATCAATTCTAGTAATTCCAAGTTAGAATAACTTAGTTTTGGACTTCGTCAGGGTGATTTATGTGGGTTAGACTTGCGTGTGGGCTAACGTGAGGGTTGGACTACGTGAGGGCAAGTTACGTGGGTCCAAACTGCCTTTGGGCAAGTAACATGGGTTCAGACTACATACATCTGTCAAGATATCACCACCAAAACCGTTGGACGGTTGGTCTAGTAACCCCCCGCGGGTTTGGATGTGACAACGGAACCTGAAAAAGTGAAAAGAGACAAAATGGGCTGATCACATCCAAACCAGCGGGGGGTTACTAGACCAACCGTCCAACGGTTTTGGTGGTGATAGATATAGGTATAAATATGCAAATTAAAATCATGCATTCAAGAGTAACAAAAATTCTAAGTTAAGTATATGTAATATTATCAAATACTCTAATACTTTCCCACAATCTAATTCTATTCAGCTGCAAAGTCTTAATTCTGGGAAAGTTTGTTCTAAGGTGCCTATCTCTTCCTTTATCTGTCTGATTTTCTCCTGGGCCAATGGCAGGCTAGGTGGGAGTTGCTTGAACTGAGCAAGCTTCTCTTCAACAGACTGTATATCAGCCGTCAGGGCAGTCACCTTGTTGGACAGGTTCATAAGACCTTCATGTGTGTATTCCTGGGACAATTTCATAAGATATAAGAAACTATTAGTAAGATCCCATAAGACCTGAAATATGAATGCACTATGCATATATTATGGCTGTTCAATTTGATAGTGCTATTTGATTCAGTGGAAAGCTAAAGGAAATGGCCCTAATCTCGATTATTTTTCACGCTATTTACATGCCCTTTCTCAGCTCTACATCAGACCAATCCGTCCGCCGCTGCTCCTCGGACCAGTCCGTCCGGCGACGGAGCGAGGACACACTCCTAACCCGCACTAGCTCGCTCATGAGACGGAGCGACGAGACGATGCAGACTCGGACCAGTTCCACTTCCGCAGGGAGTGGTAAAAACAGGAGAGGAGGAGGAGGGGCCGGGGCTTCTCATCTCTCTAAACAGGTGTGCTGTGCTGCGAAGGGAATGTGATCTGTTTTATCAAGTGTACCTTCAGATTAATGCCTGTGTTGGATAATACTTGTTGAACCTCAAATTAGGAGTTCAGTTTTAAGCCATTCATTGAAAACTGTAAACACACTAAATGCCCATTATACGGTCACTTGAATGCTTGCTGATTTTCTAAGCTTTTAAGTTTAATTTCTGTCAGGCACTTCAAAGGCGCTTTTGAACTAGAAAATGTATTCTTTTGAGTGCACATGACTTCACTGAAAAGTTGAAATCATTGAAATTGTGTCAGTGCACGTAATACGCATTTTCCATCCGTCTTATCAGCTGACTGTAACTTTATATCACGGCATATGTACACGCTTATCTCACATTGCATTCATGCAATGTATTGTTAGTTACTTAATGGCTGCCTGGTGCAATAGAGTGTAGTCGTGTAATACTCTCATCACGATACAGCGAATCTGATTGGTAAATTTTAATTAAATTGGCGATTATAGCGATCAAGATTAAAATGGAGTGTAACTTCTAGAAAGTTCGAAGTTTAAGGCTGTACTCATTACTACGCTTATTCCTGATCCTTGTATGATGTATAATCATGTAGTCTCTTTTAAAACTTCTGTCGTCATATTTGTACAAATCCTTGTCAAATTCCTCAAGTTAATTCTCTGGTTAGAATTGGCAGAAATACAGCATAAATTTGCATAAATTCACAATTTGCAGTTCGAATGCCAGTGAATTTGTATGTAAGCTGTAAACTAGTGATGCTTAATTAATTAATTAATGAGCATTTAAAGCGTACTTCATACAATAAGAATTTAATCCCCGGCTAAGTAATAATAAGGGCTAAGTAATTTCAGAGAATTGGTCTGGCAGTAGAGGATATCCTACCGTCAGAGAAAGAAAAGCTGCTCTTCCACATCAACAAGAAGTTACAGCAGGAGAGTTTCATTTCGTTTGGGGAGCCCGGGACTTGATCATTGTGTATGGAGTAAAGTGGAATTTGGGTGGGACTATATCTCAAATTTGGACTGTTACGATTCACCGATTTGTCACCCAATTCCACTGTTTAATATGAAACTTTCTATTGTATTTGTTGTGCTTGAAATTGTTGTGCAGACTGTATTTATAAAGGTGTATTTGTTATGATAAAAGGGTAGGGTGATATTGGTGATAGATGTTCATTTGCCCCAAAATATTCACAAGGATCTCCAAACCATAATTGCTGCACGTTTTGGACGAAACTTTGTCAGTACTCAATAAATAGAGCACGAACATTTTGTGATATGAACAATGAAGTGCATGGATAGTATTTTGTATTTAATATTTCAAATCCCAATCAATGTTCATGACAGCATAAACATTGAGTTGTATGGGTTACTTATTTTCTTGGGCACTAACGTTTTCATAACTTTGCATGAAAAGTCGAGACAATTTCACATAGTTTTTCAAGCACATCCATACACAATGCAAAACGGCTTCCCGTTTATGCACAGGGATCATATCATTTCATCACTGCGCACCTAAAATAATTTAAATGTTTGTATATTGATTGATTGAAATTTCATTTGAAGCTCTGTCAAAAGAGATCAAAAACCAATCATTTTTAGTAATATTTCTATATTATCATTGTTGATAAATTTATCACAAATCAACTTATAATACAATGTAGATAATCATTGAATTGCGAATAACTTGATGTTATATTTGCGAATTTAATCCACAATGATTCATCATCCATGATATGTCAAGGTCTTGTTTGTAAAATTAGAATGTTATAAAAAATATCTTGGTTTTATTTGTTCTATTCATCAATCAGGGACCGGGAATTGTTGACATTTGATCATTTTGGGGAATGGGGCGTTTACTTCCAGTGAGATCATCCGCTGAATGGGGTTGGGTATGGCATGATTGAAACATAAAATATTCACCAATTTCTTGAGCCAGACTTGAAATTGCCATTTTGCTGCGTTTTAACGTCCCGAATTTATGTATTTTACGTAGCGCGCGTAAAGATAAATTTCTTAATCAATGCGCGCTGAGCTAAATTAAGAAGAATTCTGCGCGCGCGCACGTATGGTCACACAATTAGATACGCGGATTCGATGGACACATACGTATACTCAGCACATTTTCCCTTATCTGATTGCACTCCGATAACTTCAGACAAGTCCGCATTAAGCATGCTTTACTCATGAACAAATTTCAAATCCAACGGCTAAAAACTTCCTATTTTGATGTGCTGGGTGTTCACAACTGTTTTCATAGATTTGTGCCGCAAGAAATATTATCTTTAAATTTTTAACTGGCCAATTGTCTTTCAACGAATCAGTAAAAACACGGACTTAAGGCACAAAATGGTAAATAGTCTTTGAAACCTGGCATATTGATTACATTTCAGCTATTTATTACATTATTCAATTAGAAGGGACAGCAGTTTCGTACAGACATAAATTTTAAAAGAAAATGGAGATTGGAGAATATCATAATTTCATTTGCTGATTATTCTGATGTCCCCTCTACTTATATATCGTCATATTTGGCCATAGGTCAAACAGATAGTTATAACTGTATTTTAAACTTATCATAATATATTATTTAGATATAGGATTGGCCATGGGTCAACCAAATTTAATAAAATATGAAAAATTTTGCTTGTCCAATAAAGTTGAACTTATAAAGTCTGAAAATTACTGAAAATAAAATTTACACACTCGCAATGTAAGGTTCAATTAACCGACACAAAAGTTGAGTTTTTCAAATTCAACGCAATATTCCTTCCATCCGAGATAATAAAAAATAATCATCGATATGGGTAAAATAGTTGTCAAAATATTTGAATTACCAAAAAGTTAAATAAAGCAAAAAACAAAAGTAGTCTTGATTCCCGGCCAGCAGTTACCATTTAACACAGATTTCCATATATAATTCAATATCATAATCATCTGTCTGTATAAACCGTTGACTGAATCAAAATAATGTTATTTCACATCTCAAACAGTTGAAAATGCCCACATTGGTTATTACACAAAATCCCGACTGACGGCCGTCGGCCAAACAAGGCTTCCAAATGGAGAAAATGATGTGGCTCGGTCTCCTTGATTTCTTAAACTTCTTGACCCGCTGATTTGTCGGAAGGGTATCGACATTCTTCCACATTTGTGTATCGACAGTTGAGGGACAGTATTTTTGACACAGTGTTTTTCAAGACCATTTTTTCCTTTTCCGTTGTCAAAATATCAAGGCGTAAGCGCCAACATTTAACGGGATCTGAACCCAGCGTAGTTTCTGTAATTCTGTTCTTTCAATTCTGTTCTTTCAATTCTGTATCTCTCTTCACCAATTCAATTCACGACATAACAAATCCGTAGAACCAATCCATTCCCACGTCACAAGTAGATATCCATGACGTCATCAATTCTCTGCCTACAGAGAGGACACAGGGGCTCCCTCCCCGCTCTCAACTTAACACTACACTCCGCACACAGACAGCAATGTCTGCAGGGCAGCAACACGCACGATTTAGTGTTCACAGCGCACACCACACATAGTCTCAGTTCTCGCTCTGTTTCCAGCTCGTTCTGAAGCACTTCCTCGGGGGTAGACGGGGGTTGAGGGGCCGGAGGGGGTGTGAATTGGCGACGAGTGGGTGAAGGAGGGGGCGAGTGGGGAGGGGAGGAGTGGGGTTGGGTGGGCCGGTACCACTTCCATACTGTGATGAGACCTGAGATGAAGTACATGATTATGTTTACGAATTACATAAGTTTCATCTTTGGAGGGGTGCTTCGTAAGAAAGAATTCAAGCCAAAATTTCTTTAATTGTGAAAGAGGAGGAATAAATAACAGATTTTAACCCAGTTTCAGCCCAATTTTCGCATACTCACCAATAAGAATGGTCACCAATCCACCAGGAACTAGCATCATGAAGGTGGCGTGGATGTAGCACACCACACACTCGATGACCGATAGGAAGGGCTGGAAGATTAGGAGGAAGAACTGGATAAGGTAGTGGTAGATGTTGGAAATCAGGGAGAAGATCAGCTGGATGCTCATATGGATGATCAGCTGGAAGGTGGGAGGGGTTCAGTAAAATGATTGAAGTAACTAAACGGAAAGTTTTCGATTGAGATTATCTTTCGTCAGCTGGCAAAGTTTATTTTGAGTCACTGTCAACCAACCGCATATCGCTTAATTGATGCAGTTCTCGATAAAGATACGCAACTTTGATGTAATTTCGATTGAATTCATTTCTTACTTATAAAGCTCCGCCAATTGCGAGATTTGCACACATTTGTGTGTTACACATATTTGATTCAACGAACCTTGGCTTGCTGTATCTCTATCTCGTAGTACTCAATCAGCACGAAGAAGTTGAAAGCCATCTGGGAGGGGATGTTGAGAAGGTTGGACAACACCAGCATCACGCTGGAGTACACAGTCTGGATCATCGTGGGAATTATCTGAAGGTTGAAGTGGGAATTAAAGTGGGAATTAGCTGAAGGGTTGGAGTGGTTAATCGGGGATGAATCTACGAGGGAATTGGCTGAAGGGTTGAAGTTGTTAGATGAGTGGGAATTATCGGAAGGGTTATCTGAAGGGGTGAAGTGGTTAAAGTGGGAATTATCTGAAGGGTTGAAGTGGTTAGAATAGTGGGAATTATCTGAAGGGTTGAAGTGGTTAGAAAGTAAAGCGGGAATTATCGGAAGGGGTCGATGGTTAGATCGCAAAGTGGGAATAATCTAAAGGGACAGTGGTTAGATCGCAAAGTGGTATGAGTGGTGACCGTATATATAATTTGAGCAGGGTTAGTGGAGGGACTTTGATTTAATTTCAGGATTTTAGATTTAATTCTAGGATTTAATGGAGCTCTCTCCCACACGCATATTGCCCAATGAAATTGGTAGTTCCTAGATATTCCCGTACATTCCCGCATTGTAGAGTAATTGTAAACGAGTAGGATCTTTTTCAGGTCAAACATCAACCCGGGCTGCTTTCATTATATGCTTATTAGAAGTGATTTAATTAATGAGACATCTATTGTTTGACTCTTCAATGTTGAGATGGAACACAATCGCAGTAATTGCTCAATAACGTTACTCTATGATGTTTATTTTACGTTGAACATGTTCGATTGTTTTTTTCACAAACGAAAACTCATCCGTGTTTTCCAATCTGTGTTTTCTGGTTCTAAATCTGTGTTTTTCTCTTATCTCAAACTTCGAAGCATGTACTTTCCCATCAGTTTCGCTTTCAGGAAGTCTCAAACTCTTTAGCCTCACATTATTCAACATTATTCAATAAACCGTTATGATGGATCAAGTTACACATGGGGCAGCCGAGCCCTGGGTGTCTATTGTCTTACAATAACATGTTGTGGACCGGCAGTTGAAGTACCAGGTTATTCTACGAGTGTGTGTGCTCTTTAACACACTCAACAACATCAAATGCAGCGAGTAGTAATACAATTTTCAGACAAATTGAATTATTTCCTCTGTGGAATCAGTACATTCCTATCGCTTGCACACAGGGCTCGTTACACATTATAAGTTGATTGTTTGCACCAATATATTGGCAGGTTTCCCTTGAATAATTGGCGTGTTTTCTTGGCTGAAACCAGCTGTTTTACACGTGTAACAACAATATACCCAAAATAGCTGGACAGTGAGCTGTGTGTATATATTGCAGTCTTTTGTTTGCTGCAGCCTGTTCAATATTTTCTGTGGCTGGTAAAAGTTTCTACATTTCTTTTCTTTGTTAACCAACGTTTTGCTAATTC
The DNA here is from genome assembly GCA_011033025.1 of Beroe forskalii. Classification (NCBI taxonomy): domain Eukaryota; kingdom Metazoa; phylum Ctenophora; class Nuda; order Beroida; family Beroidae; genus Beroe; species Beroe forskalii. The sequence continues at coordinate 87,575 of WFMF01000508.1, read as the reverse complement.
TGCCACAAATTAATGATTATTTTCCCTAATTCGGATGCCAATTAGGGCAGCATACAATGCTCTCCCGTAATTAACGCGCGTTAATTAACGAGGATTCTTGCACGCAGAGTCCTGAATCCCGTCACTGAAATACCCGTATAAATACAGCTGCACACCCTACTTCCCCCTTATTTTACAAGCAGTTCCTGTCTACTCAACGATCTAATACACATACAATGAGCTATTAGAAAGCCATGTATTTATAAACACACAGAGTCCAGGTAACGTTTGGTATATGCCCTCTCCTTGGCAACAGTGTTTAGAGAGTTGAACATGTTTGTTGGTTTTTAGTTGTGTACGGTTTTCAGGCGAATTCTTGATTTGTACGCTATTTTTGAACCGTAGAGAGGTCAAAATTTTATGTTGGTTTTTTGTTATTTGTGTACGGTTTTTAAGTGAATTCTTGAACGATTTTTTGAACCGTTGTTCCTTTAAATTATGATTTAAACCTTTGCGACAAAAAATTGTCGCTGTTAATGTTCCAAATATTTGAATCATCTTACTGTACTTTTTAGACTTCTAATCCGAATTAAATCAGGAATGCGCATAGTTTTACTGTTAGGAGAGAAGCAGTACATGTTACAAATTATGTACAGTAGAGGGAGAGAATGTACACAAAAATATGTTGTTCCTTAGTTCCTATAAGAGCTACTACCTTAGTACAGGAAATTAAGAACTCCGAAAATTAAGAAGGCACAATATTGCGCAGCACCAAATTAAGCATTTTTTGTGACCCCAGTGCTTAATTTTATGCTACTTAATTTAATGCTTTCTTAATTTCCTGCACCTCACCTGATTGAATAATTGATTCGAGCTAAATTTAGGCAGTAAGAATGATACCATTTTCATTTATGTGAAATAACAAAAGTAAATATTATGATCCATTGATCGGGTCGTTGAATAAGAGTTTGATTACAACTAATTTATTTATTTCTTTTGACTTTAATCTTCCTTTAATGACATTTTTAGGTCTCAAATTTGATTGAATAAAATACCTTAAAGTAGTGTTGTAAAGTTTTAATGTTTTACAACGCTTTTAAATTCTTAATCAAATTTGAATGTTTGAGAACAGGTCTAGTAGCTGGTCTACTGATGGATTCCTACACTCCTAAATCTCTGAAAATACCAGCTCCTTCCACCCATTGATTATTAATCATACTATCCTAAATCGATTACTGGTGTATCTCTTTACATCATATTTATATGTCTGATTATCTCATGACATGGTTAAATATGCACGGTGCACGTTTTGATTTGATTCTGACCTATATGTAAAAATTAACTTAGAATTTTTGTTACTCTTGCATGCATGATTTTAATTTGCATATTTATACCTATATTTTAGATATAAATTTACTTTAAACCCCCAAGACATGACATGGTCTATTCGCTGCAACTTTGTACTGTGTTTTATAGATTACAATAAATTTAGAACGCATTTAATGTCGGACCATTTAATTAAGAAAGCACATTACTACGTTACATCAAATTAAGCATTTTTGGCGGCTGGAGTGCTTAATTTTCTGCTTACTTAATTTCATGTACTAAGGTACTCTACTGGATGCCTAAAATAGATTTGTACAGGAGTAGACTTTTCTTCCAGTAGATTTGTGAGTGGGTTTGCGATTTGCGATGCAAGTATAACAGAGCATGCTATCTAAATCGTGAGTACAGAGTACTCTCGTATCAGTTATTTCGTTTAAACTTCAACCTCTTGAGTACAGAGTAGGGTATCTAAATCTTGGCTATATAATCAATAATCACATTCGTCGTAATAGTAATAGCAATAGTAATTATCAGTGCACTTGTACAGCAGGCAGGATTGTGTATCATTTGTCTAATTATCTGAGAAATAGATTAATAAGCTTGTCGGTACACTGCACGGTTGAGGCAGAATCGTTTGCGTTTGATTTGTTCGTAGTGCAATGTATTCAAGAATTTATAAAATTGATGCTCAAATCGGGTTCAATGAGTATGAAAAGGGAATCAAAAGTTCAAAGTCTCAGACTTAAGTCTGCAATCATTATATTCAAATAAATAGTATATATTCTCGCTGTACTGTATCATGCAGTATGTACATCTTTGATCCATATTATACCAACGCAAGCTTTGTTCCTAAGACAATAGTAAGACCATCCCACTTCTCATAACCCATAACAATAGGATTCATACGATTCATTACACCATTATACTGGGAGTTGCAACATCAGAGTAAAGTATAGGGCTGTGAGCAGTGTGTGCAACAAAGTAATTACAACTTACATATGTAGTATAATCTGTTATCAGTGTAGTAGAGTATGCTCGTATTTCGTGTTGCTCTTTTGAGAGTTTTGTTTTGAGTTAGTTTGGGATAGAATTTATGTTGGGCCATATTCCATGTTAAAGTGCAAACTTTCCCAGCCATTTTCTAATCTGACTATTATTATATTGCTTTAATTAAGTGTCCTTTCTTCACTTCTACGTTTAGAACTTCAGTTTTTTAACGTTTTAAAATGTTATTTTTAGTTTCCAATGGGCGGAATCTCCACCGGAAAAGCTATGTGACTTGAAGAAAACAGCGATAAACGCCCTTCCGTTGGAGGAAAAGGACAAAGATGAACTCATGAGGATGGAGTTTGGGTTCTTTATTATGCACTGCGTGGCTTCTACTGCAGCTAGCAAATGGTGAGACTCCTCGAAAGTAAAAGGAAAGACTTTTGAAATTCGGTGCTATAAGAGAACATGAAATTATTTGTTATTTTGAAAAATTGCCAACTTCTTTGTTGCCAACACAAATTGACAAATTGACAAACAAATTGACACGATTCACGAATTCTCATTTAATTCCTCGTTTCAGGGTTGACGAGTTGCTGAGGTTTAAAGTTCCTGCAGCAGGAATAACCCTCACAGCCCTCATGCTATCAGTGTGCTATTGAGAGATACACTTTCCCAGTTACACTAGGCAGTGTTTCGTGTCATATATTGACTTCTATAGCGTTAAATTTTAGCTTTTAATAAAATTCCCGTTTTTTTTGTTTAGAAGATATTACCATTATGACCCGTGAACAATTGATATGTATTATTTTCCATCTTTTAAATTCAAATATTAATTTATTTTCGCTTAACAGATCCGAGGAAACAATCCGAGCTTTAAAATTTTACCATTCGGGATTAGCGCCACAAAATACGGGGAAGAAATTGGGTGATTTAAAATCAAACCATATGGTTGTTTACCACAAACTCTTAAAATGGGCAGAGGAAGGTTATTGCTCAAGAAGGGTGAGGGGTAGTTGAAAATTAGATTATATCGGATTGGTTCCTCTGAGATCAAAATAGGAATCTAACTAGTTTTTCATTGATTTTGAACCATTTTTTTTAACTTAATGTAGAAAATGTAGACATTGGCTGTTCAATAATGTTTCGATTTAATGAATAAAAGAACGCTGAATCGTTCGAACCAGCTTGGTTTGATCGATTTCGTAATGATTATTTTTGCTGAATATCACTGATTTTAGGTTTTAAATTGATTTGAAAATCAACAATTAGGTTTGTTTCTAGGTTTTATTCTTCAGGATTAAAGATTAAAACTTGCATTGAATAAAAATGGATTGTATTTTGATTGTATACTTTGTCACTGTCAATTGCCAGGTTTCACAACACTTTTTTTTGATCGCAAAAGTAGGTCGACAATCAACGATTCAACTCAGCATGAGACTAAATTCGCTTCACCGCTCTCTCCTTTATCAATTCATGGCCGCACGCGATCCCCTCAAAATTTCCCGGGCCAGCAGGGTCAGATGAAATTGGTTGTGTCGAAGCCCATTCCCAAATGGCTTCAACGTGTCCTACGCCGCGCACAGAATCGGTCGCGCGCGCGCTGAGAGCCGCGCAAACAATACACATACGATACCAAAACGTAACCGCGCGCTACAACTAATGAAGATTTATTTTGGTCGAAATTGAGAAAATTTCCGGTTTGGAACGTGGAGCCAAAGATATGTCGAATGGAGGGATCATTGGCTTCGTTTGATGTTCTAAAGCACCCATTTTATCATTTGCAATCGCCTTATGATTTGAAACGGATAATGCCGCGGGGTTGCATTGAACTTTGTAGCATGGAGCAAACTGCAAAATAAATCCTGTGAAGGGAATTGTATCTTGGTTAGTTCATCTTTCAATGAACAGTTTTGATAACTACCCATACCCCTAATTACACCAGTACATCATTAAACTGACCTGGCAACAGGATATCTGCAGTACACGGATGGTGAAGTAAGCGATGTACTTTGCGGATGTTATGAGACTGATCAGCGTGTTAAAAACGAAGTTACTGCTCTGTTCCAACAGAGACTTTAGGATCAACTGAAATTTAATAGGTATATATGACACTTTGTTAAAAACCGGAAATATGTTAAAATTTGAAAACATCCAGCTGGTGTAAGCAGGATTCATGACCGGATTCATGACCGGGCTTTAGTCTAAAACCAGAAATTGCTAGAAAAATGACGCTTAACAAACCAGATTGAATACTAGAAAGTAATGCTATTTGGTTAAAACAGCAGCTATCATAACTTACCCAGGATACACTGTGGAGGTCTGTAAGAGCGAAGGTCAGATCGTTGAGGTAGACAATTGTCTGGGATGTGTAGAAGGTGGAAGGAATGAGGTAAGAGAACAGCATACCAACTGTCTTACTCCAATCTAGCAGGATGTGCAACACCTGAGTTTGGAAAAGTGGTGAAATGTACTGAAATGTACTGAAATGTACCCAATGGTGGAATGGAGGGGGAATGGGATGTTGTGAAATGTACTGAAATGAGAAAAGCACCCAATGGTTGTTTCTACTAATATCATTCTAGAAAATATACTCAAAAGCGTATTTCAAAAAGTTCCTTGTACTAACACACAACCTTTTGAGGGTAATTACCTGAGTTAACAATGAACACGATAACCATAAGAAACAGGGATAATGGCAAAGAACCACATACTGCAGAGCAAAAAGAGCAGAATGGAACCTTGAAACTATATTTAGTACTCAACATGGGCCTTGTCATTAAAATTCGATCGAGCAAACTGCAGATTGTGTTGCGAAATAACAAAATGGAGTACAGAAAACTAAATTACACGTACTTGCAGCATTTATTTGCATCGACTTTTAACATTATCAGCGTGTACATTATCGCATTTGAGATGAATTCGATTAGAATCAGGATGTTAAAGATGGAAATACTCTTGGCTGGCTGCCAGGTTTTCTGTTCAATGCGCCATGTGGCAGGAGTTACTTCTAATGTAGTATGTGATATTTTCTTGTGTACGTGATATTTCCTCGAATGGGCACCTGTATATTCCTGGTCCATTGTTCTACCATAAAACATGGACATTCTAGGCCATTGGCCTTTCTGGACATTTGGCCTAAATGTTTAAACTGTTGTTTAGGTCAATTGTCCATTTCGGTCAATGAACCAACATGGAAACATGAAGCCATTGTCACGATAACACAATTTTCTTCGACCTTCATCCCATGATTTGGATGTGATCGTTCGTAATGAGATAATAACAGTAGCAATTAGTAATGAAATACAAGACATTACTACTGAGACATGGATGATTGCTGATTATATCTTGGCATTTCCATACTATGGTGGTATGTAGGTATAAATACATTTCCTGGATGATTCTCAATGAATGCTTACCAAAAGTGAAACGATCGTATTACACAATTTCCTGGTAGTAGGTAACATTGTCCCGGATTGTACATTCATTACACTCCCCTTACTCCTATCATTATTATACGCCTCTTGATGTAATATACATTCATTACACCCTTATACACACAAGTAATAAGATCTAGGTAGATGGCACCTCTCAGTGGGGTATAATTGGTCCTTTGTTTTAAGTCCAAACAACAGACATGAGGACAATGTAACAATAAGAAACAAAGCTACACACAGGGGACATCTTGGAATGTAGACTTTCTTCCACAGAAAATTTTTGTGCAATGTACAGAAATGGTGATCGTTGTAGATCGGACACGATTTACAGTATCACACAGAATACAATACACACAATTTAAGGAATTATACAACTACAAGTAAAGGTACAAAAATTCACGCTAATCGATGTACGAAATATATACAAAATATCCACAAATTGTCCAAAGAATACACACAGAATACACAAACTTAGTACCTGTAACGGTAGGGAAGCGAAGTAGGGCAGGACAGCGTGTAACTGCACCGCCAAACTATACGCCGTATACAGAATGTACAGTATACACAATGTATAGTGTATACTATACAAATTGTACAAAGTATACACACTATACACACAAACTCAGTACCTGTAACGGTAGGGAAGCGAAGTAGGGCAGGACAGCGTGTAACTGCACCGCCAAACACTCCAGTACATCCAGCGAGTAATCTATGACGTAATAGAGGGAGTCTGAGAGGGAGAGGATGACGTCATCAGTGTAACTCGTCAGGGAGAGCAGGTTCAGGAGCACCACTTGCACTAGCTGAGAAAAGGGAGGAGAGTTTACAATTTACAGCTTTTACTAGCTGAGGGGGGGGGAGGGAATGTATAGAATGAAGCAAACAACCGTTTACATTTCTCAATAAATCCGGTTTCGGTTTCGGTTGGCTGGAAACGACCGATTAAACGGTATTTTGGTTTCGGTTCGGTTAACCAGCCGCCTTCTAATAGAATTTATGGATTGTACAAGCTGATGGAAGAAGGGTTCATGTATAGATTGTATAAAATGTACATCGATTATTGTATAGTGTTAAATTCAGTGTGGTGAGTGATGAGTTGTCACTCCCAATATGTCATAGTTGGTAGATAGTGAGTGTAGTGTTTAAAAATCTAAGGTTCAGTGGGTTTAATGTATGAAATGTAGTGAAAGAGTTGTGTAAATGTGTAATATGAAACCGGAATTCAAACCGGATTGCGAGCAAAAATGGGAGGCTGGTTTAATGCAATTAAAAAGTTTGCACGTTTTCTGAAAATGCGTGACTTTGAATTAAAATTCAAAAGCAACTGTGACGGAACATTGAGCGAATAGATTGAATTTCAATGTTCGGCGGACTTAATGAAATTTAATCTTATTAAGTTGGAGGTTTCATTAGAAATAGAACTTCTCGAAGGTTCTTGAAAAATTAAGCCATTAGCCGGATGGCAGGTGGTGCTCAGGCCTCACAGATCTCAGTAGATAACAAATAAGAAAAGTCAAAAAAGACAAAAGGACAATTTAACAAATTAAAAATTTGAGACACATATGTTCATCCAATTAAGATAATATCGTAGAGGCATATATCACTAGGAAACTGACCTTGACGAGTGAAGGGACGCACCAGAAGACACACCGAACAACTAGCAGCAGGTACCCAGCCACCCAGTGCAGAAGAGTAAAGAGAAGGAGTAACACGTTGTGAAGGATTGAGAGCACCGCACTAGACAACACTTGCACTGGAGAATGGGAGGGGTTAGAGGGGGTTAGAGTGGGGGTTAAGGGGGGTTAGAGAGGGGGTTAGAAGGGGTTAGAGGGGGTAGTGAGAGTAGAGGGTTAGTAACCAGCCACCCAGTGCAGAAGAGTAAAGAGAAGGAGTAACACGTTGTGAAGGATTGATAGCACCGCACTAGACAACACTTGCACTGGAGAATTGGAGGGGTTAGAGAGGGTTAGAGGGGGTTAGAGGGGGGTTATAGTGGGGCTAGAGGGGGGGGTAGTGAGAGGGGGTTAGAGAGGGGGTTAGAGAGTGGGGTTAGAGGTGGGTTAGAGAGGGGTTAGAGGGGAGAGAATAAGAGGTATCAATGCACTAGGAAAATACAAATAACTAAAACTAAAACAGAAACAAAAACCTGTGTATTTAGTTTGCGGCTGAGAGGCTAGCGAATGCAGGGTGGGTAAGGGAATGAGTAGATCGCTATAAAGACTTTGACTTTGGAGGGAAGAGTCGAAGTGAGGTAAAATTAAAGCGAAATCTATTATAGGACTCAATTTTTCGTTAGCAAACTACCCAATCCACACAAGACTTCGAACACGTTTGAATAATATTATGACGAAATAACGGAAAAAGTTATTCTGAGTGCATTATAGGACACACACAATGATTTTAAATCTAATAATTCTGTTATCATGACCTAATCCAGACATTAATAAGGGTAACCTTATCTCCTTATCACCTGGCGCTAAAATTCTAGGAAGGAACATTACAACAGGTAAAAGAGGAACTTCAAGTTACGTTCTGCTAAATCCAAAGTCTTATCAGATGGACTAAATATAAAGGTGTATTATGGGTATATATGACAAACATGATAATATCGTAAAGTACTGGCATGTCTGCTAAAGACTGACTTAATTTCACTACTCTGAACTCACGCATGCAATAACGCATGATATAAATACGAATATTACAAATGGTGGGCCAGTGTTGACTTTCCAGAAGAATTACCGACTAAGCTAACGCAGACAAGTGGTGACTAACTGACGCGGACATCTGACTTTATAACAGATGTTGAGTACAGTAAATACTAATATTATAACGACTATACATGTACTCATTACATGTAGGGCAATACACTCCAAAGGTACGAGGATTCCTTCCCATCCACATTCCACAGCCCCCATTTTGTGTGTCGAGGAGACTTTCTCCCGGGGGAGTTGGGCAGAGAGCCAGAGAAGGACTGGTTGGATACGTCCCCCGTTTAAGGAAATAGGCAAACAGATGTTGAGTAGTGTACAGTAAATGATAATTAAAGACTCTATACATGTGCATAACACAGGGCATAACACAGGGCGGTGTATACACAACCAAACAAGCAAACACAATATACCCTGCGTACAACAATACAATATGTTTAGTGGTATGATTCACAGTAAACAAAGTGAACCATGTTAAACGTTTTGGGATTGCCAAGTGCTCCATTTAGGTCTTTTGTTTATTATAAAGGTCAGCAAAGATCACAATATTATGATGATTGATCATAATATGCTTAGCATGTCATTGTATTTCCTTAATATTCATGAGTTCATAACGTGATAGAAATGTCATAATATGCCCAGATTTGACAATCACACTCAACGTCACAACCTAATATAACAACACAAGAAAGAGCGATGTCAAATATACAGTTCAAATCAAGTGATGAATAACAGAGTCAACCTCATAAGATAGGAATCGTATTTAATATATATCTCAGCAATCATTACTCAGCATTCCATGTACAAGGGTATTTAGAGTCGATGGATAACATAATTTCCACAGTAAACATACCCATTATACAGCATTAGAACAGAGGAGGTGGACTCTGTTTCATGACAACTGCCAGGAGTTTAGTACGGGCTGATAAGTCGTGTATAGGATGATTTAAAGTCGTATTTATTCTTATTCAGAGCATAGAAGTGAGACCGACAGCAAATGTGATGAGCAAATACCTTGAAATAAGTTATAAGGGTCTCCATTCCGTAACGGAACTTATGTCAATAAACCGATTTAAGTTAAAAGTTGACTGCAAATTTTACCCAAAGTCTGTTTCCTGTTTCGGAATGGATGACCATGTCTTTGAACAATCGCTATCATTGTATCAACTCCCATTCGGGCACGATCTTAGCAAGTTAAAACTCGAATGAGCCGCTGATCTTTACAAGAAAACAATTTAACGATTTCCGGAGAATGAATGATATTACATGATTCATAGAACCCTCGGCCTATGACGTTTTTATCGGTGTATATAATACTTCGATACTTTGCCTGATCGGGTCCATATTGGTTTAGACCCTCGCCCTTCGGGCTGCGAGTTTAAACCAGATTCATCCCTCGGGCTGCACTCTCAGGAAGAATCCCAAAATGGACCCAATTGGCGCGTGTCCATGTATTTTATAGATAAACACAAGTGAAATGTTACTATTTATAGTAAACCCTTTAGCTGTAAACAGAGTAATTATTTTAAAAGGTTTAACTCAAGAAACGTAACCGAATGCTATGTATAGTAAAGTGCACTTTAATACACAGTAACACAAAGCAAAGTAATTTATTCATTCTCAATGCTATGCGGTATCATTATAGTGAGATAATTGCAATGTAAGCAATTTCACTATTTACAAGTTATTCGAACTTTCCCATGCTGATATTGGACGAAACATCGGATTTTCATCAAAAAATGCACAGAAATTGCGATTTTTGGTCGTTTACTTTAAATTATATGATTCCAAATGTTATTAAAATCAGAAGAGGAAGTTTATGACTAATTCCTATGAAATTTCAATCCATTACTGGGAGAATATAAATATAAAGGGTTGAGAGGAGTTGGGTACTGAGGAATCTTTAAAAAAGGACTAGAGTTAGTCATGTGATCAAAATTATGTTACAAATTACAGTAAGGCCCAATAGATCGATTAGGCGTTCCGCTTAACTGTACACCGCGAATCAGGGTTAATCGGGCAAACAAAGGAGCAAACTATATTATAATTATTACACAAACAGTCATTTAATGACATGTACAACCATTCAGGTGGATCATTAACGAATCCGCAGAATGATTATACTGATGTATGACCATATGACATTGCATGAGTCATGTCACATGGGGCTAAATGACCACTTGAGTGACTTGACAAGGCCGTATTATATGACATGAGTCAAGCAACATATGGTCACGTGACATACTCTACACGACCCGTGACTGAGAGTACTCTCCAAAGAAGACATAATATACTACGACAATAATAATAATGTTACGAGTGTTTGGTGCAAAACAAAAGTTACATGTAAAAACTCAAAACTGTTGTTTATTAACCGCATTTTGTTGTTAAGCATAAAATGCATTATGTCATACTATGTGAGACGGGGTTTACTATTAGAGATTAAGAATGGAATTTGCCGTGCAGCTAACGATAACAAATTGCAAAATCCTTAAACAATATTTCATAACAGTATTTACGGCACCGGGAAAAAATCGTTACCAAGAGATCGTGTCATCACAAAACGATTCCAGGTGTTACCATGACAACTTGACAAGACACCACCCGTTGCCATGACAACATGACAAATTAACAACAAGGAACCATGCGTTACCATGACAACGTGAAACCTTGACGAAGTGACAACACAACCCTTTGACAACACGACACCTCGACAACAGGATACCAGTCATTACCATGACATTAATTTACCTGTATCAATGAGCTGAAGAGGAGTGGTAGCGTTAGTCTGACTCATAAGGTTGGAACTGGTACTGGACGCCATAACTGCTCTACATGGAGATAATACAGGATCGAGATCAGAATACGAGATATAATACGAGATAGAAATAAGAAACCCAGTCGGTTAAAATCAGCTCTCAGATATGATAATTAGGTTATCTAATAACAATTCAAATAAATTGTAAGATAAGGATATGGGAACTGGTATCACGCCCGCAGTGTTCTGGAAATCACGCCATGAGACGATGGGAATCACGCCATAAGACGATGGGGTTTCAAAACACACCGAAAACTAAGACGATGTGAGTTTCATGATATTATGAACTTACGAAGAAAACTAAAAATAGCAGAAACAAAGTAACTTATTGCTTGCAGTATATCAGTTCTGATTAGTTAAAATGTGCAGAAATCACTGTTTTTGTGAGTCAGAGTTTAATTTTCCTGCATGATGTTTCGTCTAAATTTACCTACTGTATGCAAAGCAAATGTGTCTCATATTAAGCTACGGTAGGGTACTATTATCTTATTATATCTACAAATTTAATGTAAATTTAAAAACATTCATTTCAATTGACAACTTAGTTGATATAATGCGAATGAAACAGAAGATTGAACTAGGTTAAATGTCAAACGAATTTAGTTTATCACATATCATCAATAAAGCGAATTAGCAAAAAGTACATCATTTACTCATTTAAGATTTTTAAAGTGTAGAATGATTTGGAATGTCCAATTGAAAATTAAACCCCGTTTACGCTAAATAATAACTTGATCTCACCGTGCCATGAAAATTAAATTCTGTGGCTGTGTAAGTAAGAGTAACTAATACCAGAAATAATCAACAAGCCACTATCATTCAAACTCGCAAAACTACCAAAGCGGAAAACAGTAATCATTGTTATCGACGGCGTATTAGCTCAACCACAGGCTGCTTGATAGTGACCAATCAGGGCGCAAGTTGACTGATTACTCGCGCACTGATTGGTCAATGTCATGAAGATTTCCAGATTCTATGGGTAAACTAATACGCCTCCAATATAAACTCATTTGTCTAAAACCCTACTTCAGTGATTGTAATCCGTTAATATGTTGGCAGGTTGGAGGGTTTAAATCATACCATATTGAATTCCATCCCACGCACAATTCCCACACTATCAGACATTCAGTACTCACGGTATATTGGATGGATGTACGATTATAAGGTTCCGATCAATCAGAATCTTATTGATCTTGTACATATTAGGAATTTCATTAAACCTAAGTTCATCAAGATGTCTCCGGTACCGGTATGAATACCTAGTATTTTGTCTGCCATTTATCAAAGCATCTTAGGAGCCGCAACTTCTTTGCCCTCAATATAATATGCTATACGGCTAAACTCTTGATTCTTATGCAACAGTGTTCGTGACGACGAATGAATTTAAACCCCATTTATTTACCCCTAATTAACGAAGAGCTGCTAACATCGAAATGATCTGCCTGAAACATTTCATATATCAAATCGTATTATTCATTACAACAAAACATAACTAAAATCTAAACAAAGCTCGTGTACAATCGAGGCAATCGTTTATAATTATCTCATCTTGGAATTATTCCTCTTTCGTCTCATCTACGACGTTTCTCTTTCTCATTCCATCAGAATTTGCAAGCGCAGCAAATGGGTTATCTTCCATACTGGCACTGGACGACGCAGCATTATCACCAAGTAACGCGTTACTGTTGCCAGGTAACGCGTTACTGTTTCCAGGTAACGCGTTACTGATACCAGGCAACGCGTTATCTGATGACGTCACAGGAGTGTTGAGGGCAGCTAGACGCGCTGCACGCAGCTGTCTGATCTCCTTCTCACTCTCTGTCTCCTCTGGTGGAGGAGGAGTAGGAGGTGTTGCTGGTTCTGAGGAGAGTAATAGACTGAGTAAGCCGACTTTTATTAAATTTAGAATGCTCGAATGGATTTGTGTGACTGATTTAATCGGTACAATGTGATGTGGATGTATAGTTGAGAAGTTTCAAGAAATGCGATTAGTTCAAAGTTGGTGTATTGAACAGTTGGGTCAATTGTGGTTTATTTGTCGCTCGTAATGCCTTATTACCTTCCGCTGATTGGTTGACAGTATCAGTAGGCTGCTCTGAGACTGGAGTTTCAACTGTGGTAGGATTATTAGACTGCTGACTTTCTGTGTTAGGTACACTGGTCGATGAGGAGGGCTCATCTGAAAAACGTAGGAATATCGCGTGTGAGAATTTCAGTGTGTAGAAACATGAACGTGATTTACATTTTAAAAGTTTAATAATTCCCTCCTAATATTTGTAGCTAGGAAAATAACGGTATATTTCTCGTGTTAGAATTTGCATCTGATTGCGTAGTAAATACGAATGTTGACGGATGAATGGGACCCGCCACACTGTTGTAAAGCTGCATCTGGCCTTGCACTGCCTCCATTAGCATCTGGAATGTGTGGCAATAGGAGGTGGTTTTAGCACTTGCACAATAGATCTAATAGATCTATTGTGCAAGTAATGAGTAATTCAAGCCAAAATATACATCAAGCCAAAATATACATCGATCAAACAGTGATGTCACGCCCACACCCACACCCATTGCTCCATTGGAGAATTAAAGAGTATTGTCGATGCAATGAAACTCATTTTGCTGGCTCCTGCCATCTGCAACAATTTAATTTCAAATTAATTGAAAATTTTCTTTGATATGCTTGTTCGTACCTGCACATTTTTGAGAATAATGAGTCTGTTCTCTATTGCAGACCTCGTGTCCCCCTCGAAACACTTCAGCTCCTCCTCAGTCATGGAGTGGAGCGAGGGGGGAGGGGGAGGCATGGCAAAACCTGATATAGGTAGGTTGGAGTGGAGTAGGTTATGTAGCATATTGATTCCTGATTTATCGTGTGAGTACGTGAATTGAATGCTTCGAATCATGTCAAAAGTGCAAAGTTTTAATAAAAAGCGTTTACTATCTTTCATCACCTATCAACTGCATCATAAAGTGCATAAAATCAGAATATGTAACCATCTTACTTGCGCAATTACAATGTATACATTAGTACTATACTACTACACTGCGAAGGATACCGTAGAGAGGAATATGTTACATTCTCGAACAACCCTCTCTCCAAGTATTAACGATAAAATGTATCATGATATTCAACGATAACAGGACAAATTTTGCTGGATTCCTCGATAAAACTTCAAACATCTCCTCAAACACCCCCTACAACCTCACCTGATATGGGGAATCCAGTTGAACCCCCTGAGGTGGGTATAAAGAAGCGAGGGGTGGCCCCACTCGCCGAGGGGGCAGCACCCCCACTCGGGGCTGCTGCCCCACTGGGAGGGGCTGCGTTGTTGTGCCATGTGAAGAGGGCAGGGCCGGCGTTGGGAGGGGCTCGCGCTCCACCTGATGGAGTTTGTGGAGAATTTACTGGTTTATTTATCAGGATTTATTGCTGGAGTTGATCTGGTCAGGTATTTGAATTTAATCGTTCATTTTGATAACCACTTAAACCAGTAAGAAACTAGGAATAGCAAGCTGTACTAAGTTACCATGCGGAGGCGCCTGGCCAGGTGGATGTGGAGTTTGTTGCTGGTGGGTGGGGTGCTGTTGTTGCTGCAGAATGTCAATACGACACGTGGGGCAAGTCTGTTGTCGCAGCAACCAACTCCGCAGACATTCCAGATGGAAGATGTGGCCACACGGCAGCTTCTTTGCTGCTGTCATTTCCTGGTGACGGTCAGTGGTTAGATGAAGCTATGAAAAGTATGGCAGTTGCTGGCGACAGATTTCGAATTGGATGGCCAGTGTCGTGCTAAAGCAGTTGTATACCAAGCTACCATATCTGATACATCCGAGTCATTCTCCTACATTGGCATATCAGAGCCGGAAGTGAAGAAGAGGATCTCCAAGCACAAGAACTCAATGAAGTACAGGGAGCACGAACAGGACACTGAACTCTCCAAGAAATTCTGGGAGATAAAGGATCATGGACATACCCCTCAGCTGAAATGGGAAATCTTGCAGTTTGCTAGACCTTATCAGAACGGAAGGTTTAACTGTGACCTCTGCCTGAGCGAGAAACTCCAAATCATAAATTTAAAGGACACTCACAATCTTTTAAACAAGAAAACTGAATTCATCTCAAAATGTAGACATAAACGGAAATTTTTATTAGAACGAGCGTTATAATTTTTCAATTTTATAATTTTTCAATTTTATAATTTTTCAATTTTTACTAAATTTATGAATTTTACGTTTTACGATTTAAGTTTTAGTGAAATATAGTCTTGGTTTTATGAGCCGACAATGTCTCACTTTAACTTAATTTCGTGAAAATAAATTCATAATTTTGTAATTATTGTAAGTACCATAATTTTCGTTACATTTTTCGTTCATATCCGTAATTTAATTCATTAATGCAGATTTTTCAGGTGTATTTTATTTATAAAGGAGCGGATCTGGATTGTTTCGTCATTGTCATTATTGAACTTTGTCTTCTGACGATTGGGTATTTATACCCATGAAACTATTAGTAAAGACTTAGATCGATGTGTTTCAATTTGTATTTTGCTCGCTCCTAGAGCTTGAGCACTCTGTGTATTTAAACTTCAACACACTCGTAGCTTTAGAATTCAAAGAAAAAAGCTGGAATCTGATCAGTAAATCTTATACGATATTGGTAGTTTACCCAATTGATACACCTCCTAACTTTCCTCTCTGCAAATGATGCACGTATTGTCCCCACTTCCAATCTCCTCAGGGGTAGCATCAGGATATCTTTCTCTCATGTTGTACGTTGCTTTCCTGCTCTTGATGACATCAACCAGAGTCTTCTGGAACTGTCTCAAAGCAAGGTACATGGGTCGGATGACGAAGAGAGGGAAGGTGTGGACTCGGATCATCATTGTTACGAACATGGCATACATTAGCACCTGAGTGAGAGGCATAACCATGATCATTATACATAGAATATATAGGAACAGAGAGAGAATGACATTGTCCATGGGCAATATTTTTGCAAGCACTTGTTTGCAAAAGAAAGGAATTCCAATTATCCCAAAAATAGGAATTCTTTGCACCCTTTACAAGAAAAGAAAGTTAACTATTCCCTTACATTAGCACCTTGATTCCACCAATGACCAGCTCTGTGTAGAGAAGGTAGATGGTCTTGTTAGCCCATTGACTCTCATGTTTCAGGTCTATCAAGTGAAGTATGTATTTCACCAGGATAGTGCAACACAGGAGCAGGAGCACCACATACTCAAATCCAAACACCAGGTGGACTGATGCCCCCTTTTGTAGGGTGACATGGGCTGCAACAATATTTTGACGATTAGAAGTTGATTTTAATCAAGCACAATGAAATAATATAGCAGCTCCCAAGCACATTGATGATCAAGTTTCCATGAGCACTGAACAACTCAACAGATCTTATTTCAAATCAATATTGAACCGTCCTGAGCACTGTAGGAGCACTGTAGGATTTGTATACCTGCATAAGAGACAAGGAAAGCATCACACACTGATAATATGGCCATAAGAGATAGAGCCCTGAGGTGAAAGAGGAAGCCAATCACCGGACTTCTTTCCATAAAATCTATCCTATCTTCAAGAAGCCAGTGAAAAGCTTTCAGGAAGAGAAGCACAGCAAATTGTGCAATGAAACTTGGGCTCAGATCATCTCTGAAAAGAAAACAGTTGGGTTAAGTAATGACATATATACAATAACAATACATTTATAAAAGGTACAGAGATTGTTTAGAGCAGAATTTGGGACAAGAAACTTAGATATATGTTACATAATACCAACCTAAATACTGTGAATGCAAGACAGGTTTCTGTAAGTGCATACCAGCTCCTTTCTACAAGGTGCTCAGTTTCAGCTGCTCTTAATGTCCCAAAGAATATTTTCCTGAAAAGAAGTACATGGTGGCATGAGCGATATTAGACTTTGGCATCATAAAATGTTATCAAACTGCTTAATTGACACTGAAATTCAACTTTGAGTTAATCTTTATTAACAATCGAAATGATGTTATGGGTTAAATTTTACCTGAATATGTGAGCAAAGAAATAGACAAGAGAGAATGCCTGTATGTAGAAAACTGCCATGCATGATGAACTCTTGCTGATGTGTACAACAGTTGGATAGAACTGGTGCTTTTGCTGCCAGACATTATAGATCACACATGATGATGCTAAACTTGATCCAGCAGCAACAATAGCAGCTTTGTTCATGACCTAATTACGATAGATATAAGGATTGAAATTAAATTAAAGGTGGCACATGTTAGTGACTACACTTATATTCAATGCAAATAAATTAATTCCCCCAAAGAGAAGTAGAGGACTGGTGGATGGATCTGGGTTGTTTGCAACCTTTTACATTGCACAATGCACATTAGTAAAATTAATTACAGTAGCATGCATCCTGATCTAATACTCCATCTTGAGAGACACTTTCTACCTGAAATTCAGGGTTAAAACATATTCAACTAAAAAAGAAATCATTCTTCAAGACATCAATTTGCAAGACTTTTCTCCAACTCTGTACTTGAACACCAACATGATCCCTTTAGGTAATGCAATGTGGAGAGCAGTAGGATCTAAGTGAATCACACCAAGATGAGTGGTATGAAGGAATCTTCAGTCCGATACCTACCTCAGCTTTTGGGGTGGTTAAATTGCAAGCACTTTTTATGAGGTAGGCCCCCAGCAGTTACCTCCTGGTACCAGGGTATAGCACCATCAAGTGCAGTATACACCTGCTTGAATGAAACTAAAACTTCCTATTCAATAATATTCACTAATAATATTGCCAATTATCAATGGCAAAATTGTGTCATGGTTACCCCAGTTTCAAACAATATATGCAGCATTATTTCAAGTTCAAAAAGTAAGTCTCCAAATCAGCAGAAAAGCTGTAATGTGAACAATGATAACAGAATATAATACAGACATAAGAGAAACATGTCAACTCAATTCTTTATCTACTGCAGCAATAAGTTACTAGCATATGTTTGCCTTTTAAGGAAGGCCTTAAGAAACATTTCTATACAGTGTACATTTCTAAACATTTGTATAAAAATTGCTGATATAATTCATGTCAGGCAAAGGGTTCTTCAATTTAATATTTGTCAGGGCCTGAAATATTAAATTCATCATCATTTGTGGCAACAATTGCCATATCAGAAAACTTCAAAACTTGAAATGCTACATTGCTACTTCAACATCTGATTCAAGGAATGGAATCAAATTTCTGCAGTACTAAAATATTTTGATGAATGATTTAAATCTTTGCAAACGTATCGAATATTTAACTTCAGCTAACCAGGGAATTGCCCTAACCAGGACCCTGGTTACGCGCACGGCCACGGGGTGCGCGGCGCGGCAAGCGCCGCTTAACCAAGGTCCTGGTTGAAGATTTTACCCTACCCTCGCGCGCGGCGCAACGTTCCAAATTTGGAGGAAATAGACAGGCAACGTTCCTTCAAGGTTGTCTGACGTTGTCAGACCCTCCCGAGAATCAGCGCCGCGCGGCGCGGCGCTGACGGCGCTGACGGCGCTGAAAGCGGCCGTTTCTTTTTAAGTCCGCATAGGTGTGTGTACACTGTACGCGCCGCGCCCTTCGCTGGGGAAGCGCGCCGCGCGCCAAACAGGGATACACTTCCCCTAACCAGGGGAGTTGATACGCTTGCCACACCGCGCCGCGCACTCTGTGTGCGTGACCAAAGCCCTGCAGGTTAGGGCAAGGGATATACGTGTTTAGCAAGGCCGCTTCGCACGCCGTCGTTTTCTTTAAAATATTAAGCCAAAATCAGCTGATTTCGGCTTAAAATTTTGCAACCACTGACCTAGTTATTTGAGTTACATCAAAAATTTTCCAATATTGAATTGACAATCGAATAGTGATTAATCATTTTTAAGAAATGTATGTTGCTGATCTGGGCGTTGTAGTGTAATTATTTTCGTAATGAATTTCTTGACATCTTTTTTTGTCGTTCTCTTTATTCATTGTCAGGCGTTGCCTGACCCCCTTGCGCGCGCGAAGCGCGCGCGCCACGACTCGCAGAGTCGACGTCAGACAATTTATTCACATAAGTATCCTGTAGATCTAAAGTAACATAAAATTAGTCAGATGACAAATGTCAATGAAGACGACATTTCAAAACAATTGCAGCTATAGTTTTCTCAAAATTTCTTTAAAATTTTATTTGTTGTTTTCTGTCTATATCTTTAAAGGTTATGTCTCCAATACATTCATAAAATTTCCCAGTGTCTGAATTGATAGAATTTGCTATTGCATGTTGTTTGTGGTAAGCTGCCATCGTTCTGAAGTTGAGCCATTGTTTCTGTGATCAATCTTCTGGTATTAACTACTGTCTGAGTTGTATTGAATTTAAATTGATTACTGCTTCAGTTCAGAGTTTAATTTTGAATTGAACAACTATTCAAATCAACCTAGAAAAGATAATGATAAATTTAAATTACTCCTGGCATACCTTATTGGCCTTTATTTAACCGGCCCTTAAGGACAAAAACGACTTTGAGATTTTTGTCCAAAGGGCCGGTTAAAAAATGGCCGGTTAAAATGGGGCCAATTAAATTAAAGGCCAATTAATTTAGGCCAAATGAAACTTTTATTACTTGGCTTATGTACTGTTAAATTTATTTTACCGTCATTATATAACACAGATAGTGACCTAAATCATGATAATAGACCAGGATTTAGGTTTTTGATGCAATTTGCTCAGTATAAATTGGTTTTCGTGGCTCTTTTTGAGCGAAAATTTCTTGGTTTGGCAACTGCTTGAAAAATTTTTGTTCAAGGGGCCGGTTAAAATGGCTCAAAAATGATACGATTTTTGTCCATTTTTGCCGGTTAAAAAAAGGGCCGGTTAAAAAAAAGGCCGGCTAAATAAAGGCCAATAAGGTAATAATAATATCAGTTTTTTACAGCACTCATTCTAAAAATATCCTTTCTTCCCATATAAAAAGAGGCAAATTCCATGTGCTGAGGGCAGGTACCCATAAAATAATACAATGTGGTAAATCAAATTCAGCTAGCATTACATTCATGTGTTGAAGGGGTCCTGGCTTATCCATGATTCTGATCATACTGCCACCATAGTCCTTCAAACCATGATGGAAGAGTAGTTTTGCAAAACTTATTTGATAATTAAGTACAAATGAGGTTCATGAACCATTGCTTAATATTTTAAGTATTCACCCTTCATTCCTATATGAAATTTATCTTTGATGGGTCCAATTTTCTCAGGAATTTAAGGGGGGGGGGGGTGTCACTGTCCCAATTGTCCCAAACTCAAGAAAAAGTGGATTGGGACAGGGACAATTGGGACAAATGGGACAATTGGGACAAATGGGACATTTGGGACAAATGGGACAGTGAAAATGGAATAAATGGGACTCAAAACAGTGACTGCGGACTGGGACAATTGGGACATTTGGGACAATTGGGACAATTGGGACAAATGGGACAGAGAAAATGGACCAAATGGTACTCAAAAACGTGAATGCGGACTGGGACAAATGGGACATTTGGGACAAATGGGACATTTGGGACAATTGGGACAAAAGTGACAGAGACAACTGGGGCTCAAATGATTTTGTTTTGCAAACAAACACAACCAAAATACGTACTTAGTATAGTAGTAGGAATATAATTTTCATTTCAATGATAGAAAATCTTGGATCTATGTAAAAATGATAAATGACTGATTTTTTCAACTTTTTGTTTGTCCCAATTGTCCCAAATGTCCCATTTGTCCCAATTGTCCCAAAAACCAGTCCCAAACTCAAAAAAAAGTAAATTGGGACAGGGACAATTGGGACAATTGGGACAGTGAAACTCCCCCCTTTAAGTATGAATGAGGCTATGTACCACAGACTAGTACCCAGCTGACAGTAATGGATACTCTGGCGTCAAGTGATTGGCCTCTTCTTAATCAAGATTTCGATGAAGGGAGTATCCTTGCAGACTTTGACTGTGAGGTATGTCACAGGCACTTCATATTCACAGCCGTACAAACTATGCATTTTTAATACATAATAGACCATCTCACAAGGAAGTGTTTGATAACCAAAAAATTTCTGGATTATCTCATTTAGTTGTGGATAGATTTCCCCTGCTCTGATCTAATTTTGAATATTTTCAGGACTTCATGGCCTTGACAAACCCTGCCTGTTCTCCTACATCAGAAAACTCTAACAACCCTGATGAAATTTTGAATGGTAAACTTCAATTGTTATTCCCTTTCTTAGATTTATTAAATTATTGCTTGTCAGCAAGTGCAGTGCAAATTTAGTGAGGTGTGCAGATAAAACACTTCTAAGGCAGATATTAACTTTGGCCTGTTCAGATGCCTGGAAGCAGGCCTTTGCAAAGTTGAAGAATTTGGAAAGAAATCAACATGAAGATGAAGATGGAAGCACTCTGACATTGGGCGCTGGACTTATTGTGACTGAGCCAGGTGAATAAATAAATAAATATTTCTAAGATTAGTATATAAACATATACCTGCCTCTTTTTGTAGGCAAAAGAGCTAACACATGTTTAAACATGTCAAAAATTCACTTGAGCCAGGTGAGAATATAATTGTTTCTCTAAAAACTTCGGTTTAACTGATTCTTTGAACAGAATTTAAAACTGAAACTGAAAAAACTGATTAGATGTGAATTGTTGTACAATTAAGTAGTATTGAACTATCCATTCTAGAATCTGTATCAGGTTATTGACATGATACCATTTTTCAGATGATTTCCATTTTGACTTCAGCGTAACTGACTGTGATGAGGATGAACTGGTTGATCCAAGCAATGATTGTCCATGCTGTGACAGCAAGTTTATCTACCGTTATCAGCTTGTCAGTCATCTGGAGAAGATGCACAATAGGTAATATTGGAATATTTGGAGTACCAAAAGTATACTTATAATATCAATTTTTTACAGCACTCATTCTAAAAATATCCATTCTTCCCGTATAATAAGAGGCAAATTCCATGTGCTGAGGGCAGACATCAAGTCAATTATGAAAACTGTTAAAAGAGTCACCCACTAAGGACTAATAATAGTCATATGGTTAATCATATTGAAAATAATGAAAATAAACTTGAATAAATGCAACTAAAAGTGTACTCTTTAAAACTAGTACACACCATTAAAAATAAAATGTAGTTAAATAAGAACATATTTACAGAAATAAGGTTGCATTTTTATGACGTGCCGAGGTCAGGCTGCATAACTTGCCCAAGTAAAAATTTAAAGTAATTATAATGTTCATTTTAATCAACATTAAGTAAGCAATTAAAAATAACATAACACTGTTGTCAACATAACACTGCAATTATAAATGAAAGTCAGTACAATCTATAGGTAAAATCACAAGCATCCAGGGTTAGCCATATTAGTGCTGGGATTATTATATTCAAAAATTCAGTATATTATTTGAATATCAATGTTGAATGAATCTACCAGTGTTTATCATTCAAAATTCCTTCAGATGTGCAAGGTGTGAGTACAAGTTCGAGACTGCAGATGATCTGAGGGTTCACCAACAGATGAACGTTTGTGGAGATGACTGTACAGCTGATGATGATGTTCTGTCCATATCAGGAGATGAGGATACCAGCACCATCCTCAATGATTCCACAGGTATGATGGTGTTTAATGTTTATAGAACATGGCTATGCTCAATAATCTGTATGTGATGTTGCTCCTAGTGGGATTTTCTCCATTATTGAATGCAACATTCTCATGATTGTCAACAGCAAACAGTAAATATCTTCTGTTTCAGATGATTTGCCCCCTCCTCCTCCTCCAGCTGCTTCTGCAAAAGAGAAGATTAACATCGACTCTCTCCGACTGAATGGCTCTGCCAACGCCACCTTCCAATTCGAGCAGGAAGACAACAAAGACAAAGTGTGGGAAGAGATACGAGCTATGGAGGAGAGGATGAGAATAAGGGACCTGGGAGGTTCGTATCAGACCAACTTTGCCAAGCAACTGACGGAGGCTGCAAAGAAGGGTGGGGTAGTGCCTCCCCCAATCATACAGATCAAACAAGAGCCAGATGCAAACAACCCCAGCTTTGAGTTTGAAAGCAGCAACAAGAGCCCTCCTCTGAAGATCAAACCCAGTATGTTTGTATTGGAATTAGACATTTAGAAATCTTTGCATTGACTCTTATCTGTTTTAGTGAAATTAGAATTATTTTTCACATTTTTAAAATATGTTACATTATCATATTTCCAAATTCCAGATTCACTTCTGAAGAAACGGCTTCGACCTACCCTTGCCACGAAAGTGAGAGGAAGGTATGGTAAAGCAAGTTTGAGATCCCACCCAACCAACAACCCCTCGGCTAAAGTAACTTCTGAGACTGAAAAGGAGGTTCCTAAGGAAGTGATCGAGACTACGGCAGATCCAGAGAAAAGTGGAGCTCCAGCCAAACCGGATGGTACACCAGTGGTTCAGAATGGTAACGAGGATGATATGATCGTGGTGGACACACCTCCGGTTAGTTGACACACGATTTCTCATCGTGTCAAGTTTCTTCTTGATGTGCTCCCTCACCAAGATGAACTTTATCTTCGTCCTCTTCGTGCCAATAACCATGTTAACTCAAATTTTTCCTATAAATTCTGGCCTTTCTCTTTCAAATCATCCTGTGAATTGTGATTCTGACACATCTCATACTCTAAAGGTGGCTGTCAAAGTTGAGGCCGTGGAACAAGTGCCAGATCCAGTGGAAGAACAAACTTGTGAGATCTGTGACATGACATTCGAAGGAGGATTAGAGATGGAGGAGCACTCTTCAACTCACTTCAAAGATCTCAATAAGGTAGGTTTCTGCAACTGGTAAGTTGAGAATAACTCCATTAATGCTTTAATGGATGATACAACAAACTCGTTTCGTGTGTTCCCTCAAATGAACAGCGAACCCGTTCTCTTTTTGAATCCCTGACGGTTGTCCTTTAGTTCAATCCCCACCACTCCCTCTCACCCTCTTCTTCCCCTCTAATATCCCCTCTTCCCCTCAGCCAGTTCACTGCGTGGTATGCGACCTCTACCTGCCCCACATGTCCGCTCTTAACTCCCCCATCCCCAACCCCTTCTCACCCTCCCCTTCTCACCCCCTCATCACCCCCTAACCCCTCTCACTCCTCCACCCCTTTCACCCTGCCTTTCATCAGCCAGTTCACTGCGTGGTGTGCGACCTCTACCTGCCCCACATGTCGGCTCTCAACGCTCATGAGCGTGAGAAACACCCCCTCTTCGCGTACAAGTGCGGGGAGTGTGCCAAGATCTTCAACTCTCAGTCTGATTTCAAGGAGCATGAGCGGTACCATGCCGGCTACAAGCAGTGTGAGATGTGCGGCAAGAAGTTCCTAAACGAGGAAAGGTACGGTGTTGGGCTGTTTGTTGTTGTGTTTTGGAGTTCAAAGTTGTGTTTTGGAATTAGTGTTGGAGTTCAAAAACTGTTTACATTGGAGTCCGAAATCCATTATTTTTGAACTCCAACGCTGAACCTGTCGCGAAAGTTCTTTCAGTGATTCTTGGTTCCGAGAATCATCCAATTCGCCTGAATTACCACTTACTGACCCTTTGTCAGTGAGTGGTAACTGGGAAACATCAGGCTAAATTGATTGTGTATTTATACCAGTCACGAGATGGGTTATTTCTTGACTTTGTTTGAGGTACAAACACCTTTTACTGATTCCGTGTGCTAGATCATGGAACAATGTGTAGTAGCCAGGTCCAATATTCTCAATGTACATCTTTCAAAGCTGGGGTATACATGATACACTGTTTATTAAAGAGCATCTTTCTTAGAATTATGAACTAAAAACACGATGCATTTCCATTTCATGGCATGGAAGACCCTTCTTGGATTTAGCCGAACTCGTACTCTATAATGTATACCTCCAGTAAAATGTATAATGTACATTGAGATAAGCCTGGTATTTGCACACCCCCAGGCTGCAGCGACATAGCGAATACCGGTGTCAGGGTTCAGATCACAAGTGTACTCTGTGTGACACTACCTTCTCTTCTAACGTTCAGCTAGAAGTGAGTTAATATATTGAAGTGGCATGGAGCTGTTTTGACGTTTTGTGTTTGTCCAAGTGGTTGTTTGTAGCTAGTGTTCTTTAAGCCTGTGTTATGCCATGAAACCATTCTCTTGGTTACCCATGCGATGGTTCTGTTTTCATAAGTCCACTCTCCGCCAGATTCTTTAATCATTTGCCATAGCAAGCACTTTTTCCACACTCTAGAGTCTGGAGCTATCTTCTCCATTTCTTACCATCCTCTCTCAGGAACACAACAGGACAGCCCATGGTAAGACTCTGTACAAGTGTGATAAGTGCAATAAGAGCTTTGATCACAAACAGACACTGGCAGTTCACAAGATGTCTCATGCTGGAGGGGATAAACCCTTCAAGTGCAAGGTGTGCGGCGGATCAGAGGACCCATTTCAATGGATTCATAATTGTGTTAATTGTTTGAGCCCATTATCGACTAATATGGAACTTACACACCATTCATGACTCAATAAGGCTGAATTTCGATCAACTGCTTTGGATTACAACCAGGTTGTCCTGGCTAAACAGCTCTTACCACCCCCAGGTGTGTGGCAAAGGCTTCAAGACGTACTGGTACTACGTGGTCCATGAGAAGTGTTACTGCAAGCACATAGACAAGAAAGCCAAGTTACAACCCACTCACGCCTCCATTGAGACGAGTAAGAAGAAGTTCTACCAGTGTAAGATATGTCAGAGGGTCTTCCCTCACATCTCACATCTCAAGGTCCACAACTACATACACACAGGAGAGTTGGTATGCGGAGTATGTCTGTTATGATTTGACTTAATTTGCAGTTAAATGATGGAAAATCACTTTCATACTTACGTTAAATTGTCTCATTACGACGATCAAATCAACAGTACACACATCTAATTTGGGGTCATGATTACTCCATCTTCAATGTCTCAGCTTTTTAATCTTCCTGTAGGAGAGAGACCGTACAAGTGTAATAGTTGTGGCAAAGGGTTCACTCAGAAACAGAATCTCAAAGTTCACGAGAGGGTTCACACCGGGGAGAAGCCTTATGTTTGCAACAGCTGTGGTTTCGGATTCAAAGACCTAGGAAATCTGAGACGTCATCGAATCTTATTAAACAAATCTTCCATGTTCATACACCACCAAAACCGTTGGACGGTTGGTCTAGTAACCCCCCGCTGGTTTGGATGTGATCAGCCCATTTTGTCTCTTTTCAGGTTCCGTTGTCACATCCAAACCCGCGGGGGGTTACTAGACCAACCGTCCAACGGTTTTGGTGGTGATATCTTGACAGATGTATGTAGTTTGAACCCATGTTACTTGCCCAAAGGCAGTTTCGACCCACGTAACTTGCCCTCAAGTAGTCCGAACCCTCGTTACTAGCCCACACGCAAGTCTAACCCACATAAATCACCCTGAGGAAGTCCAAAACTAAGTTATTCTAACTTGAAATTATTAGAATTGATACATGTCTTAATTTCTACAAAACGTCCGTGTGTACTCACGTGCTTAAATATAGCAACCAGATCTAATTTCACGTGCATTAGTCGTATTTGAACTCATTTCAACGTAACCAAGTCGAAAATCCCGTGTAAATATCAATTTCTTCAAATCCCCTAATTTCTACAAAACGTCCGTGTGTACTCACGTGCTAAAATATGGCAACCAGATCTAATTTCATGTGCATTAGTCGTATTTAAACTCATTTCAACATAATCAAGTCGAAAATCCTGCATAAATATCAATTTCTTCAAATCCCCTAATTTCTACAAAACGTCCGCGTGAACTCACGTGCTTCACTAGTCCATCGTATATTTCCCCGTTATTCGGACCTCCGTTATTCGGACCCCCGTTATTCGGACCCCCGTTATTCGGACCCCCGTTATTCGGACCCCCGTTACTCGGACCCCCGATATTCGGACCCCCGTTATTCGGACCCCCGTTATTCGGACCCCCGTTACTCGGACCCCCGTTATTCGGACCCCCGTTATTCGGACCCCCGTTATTTGGACCCCCGTTATTCGGACCCCCGTTATTCTGACCCACATAATCCGATGAAAACTCTGAGTTGGAGATGTAAAAGTAGCGCAAAATAGCGTTATATCACAAAATACGCTATTTTAGTGGTTTTACGCGATTTTGATGACGTCATCACAGCACCCAAATAAGCTCCAACCAACTTCCCATATAGCCTATAAGACAATTCCGCCTTAGTACAACATACTTTGACCGGTTTCATCTCAAGATAAGCTGCAGTTCTTGAGATATCACTCGTTTAAGTTTTTCTCCTAAAATTTTGAAATTTATTTTTCACCGTACCTTAGAAAATCGCGTATATCTCGATGAAAAATCGAGATAGCCCAATGATCCATATGATTTTCTGAAAGCTCTTTAAATTTCCAACTAACGATTTTTCAACATTTTTGAGCAATCTCCTTTCCTTCTTGGTGAAAAATGCGCTCAAAAATGGCCTATTTTCGCTAAAAAATAAATAAATTTCGCTAAGTTGATGACGTCATAGTGACGTGAAAATGACGTCACCAGAACTTCTCTTATAGCCTATAACATTTTCCCATCTTAGATCAACAAAACCTGACCTCGATCATGACTCTACCATTTCCCGTTCTTGAGATCTCGGCTTTCCAAATTTGCTCCCAATTATCATGATATTATTATATATTATATATTATATATTATATCACCCTGTGACACTCAAATCTCTAACTTATACCCCTGGCCAGTTTTTTTTATTCCGCGGGGGGTTACCTCCCTGGCCAGGGAGGGAACCGAACAGGATGTCCATTGCACCCTCCTAAATTATTTTGTTCAATGAACCCATCCTCAAACTTGTTAACGAGCCCTGTTTTACCTTCCGTCTTTTCCAGGAAATCTGAGGCGTCACCAGTACATCCACACTGGAGAGAAGCCTCACGGGTGTGACATCTGCGGCAAGCGCTTCACCTGGATAGAAAGTCTGAGGCGGCACAAGAGGACCCATCAGAAACAGCGCCCCTACCAGTGCAAAGTGTGCAGGAGAGAGTTCGTTCATCACGGACATCTGAGGATCCACGAACTCGTTCACAAGGTAATAGGCTTTCAGGCTTGGGTTCACTGAAAATACAATAACAGTGGTTTGCTCTCCCTAAAACATGTGATTACATCTTGTCTGTACGACGATCCAACCAGATAATCCACTTTAAACTTTGTCCTAAGATACCCCCTTGCGTTAACGTGCCCTCCCCTATTTTAACTTACATCCATTACCCCTCCCTTAACCCCCATCCCTCACAGCAAGACGAGAAGCCGTTCCAGTGCAATATCTGCGGTAAGACCTTCACCATGCTCTCCTCCCTCTCCATCCACGAGCACATCCATCTCGACAGGTAGAGGAGAATTATAAACTCTAAAATTTTACATCACTTTATCCACCTGATCCTAACCATAACCTTAACCTCTTAACCCTTGACTCCAACCCTAACCATTACGCTCACCCTAGCCTTAGCCAAAAGTTGAAATATCGTTTGGTGAAATAGTGTCGTGAAGTAAAATGTTTTTCAAATGTCCGTGATTCCCCAGGAAGCCGTACCCCTGTGACATGTGTCAGAGGACCTTCATGACTGCCAGTGCTCTGAGTACCCACAAACAGAGTCATGTCCAGAGGATGGCTAATGCTTACAGACAGGTTAGGAAGCTTAGTCTAGGACAATTTGAGCATCTTTTTCCCTAAAAGATTATAAACACAGCGCAGGTCACCCGGTGGTTGTAGAATTGTCAACTTTTCTTCATTTTCTGGGGATGTCAATTTGCATGAACTTGATTGATAATAACTTTTAACCGCAGTTTTCAAATTTTAATCATATTTTCAGGCGTACCGTGACAAGTTTAGCTTTTGAAGACGCTAGCAACAGTTAGGGTTAAATAGTTTGTTAAAAGTTACTTTCTTAACACGGAATCACATCCGCGAATCGATGAAATCGTCGTAAGATCTCTACTTGGATTGTGTTTCATGAAAACGCCCAGAAAAAAAAAGAATGATTCAGAAAAGGCAAACGAAATTTGAAAAATCATGTGAAAAGAAGAAATTTGAAGAATAAAAATTTGACGGCGAATGAATTATGCTGAAAACCCGAAAAACAAATCATGGGTGCTGATGACAAGAAGAAAAAGTTGACTCATTCCGGCCACAATTACAGAAAAGAATCATGCCCCTTCTTGCAGCTTCTTTAAGGAAAAGAAACACACTTTCAGTAGACTGTAGCCTTTAAATTTTAAGTTATATTGATTATTCACGGGTTTTCAGTCAAAACTTATTTATTTTTCTTTCTCCAGATCGTTATGGTTATTTCAAAATGGTATCAGTATCCGTCTTTTTGAATGAGAAAACTTTTTCCTGAAAATCCGTCGACGATTTGTGCCCTCATTTTAATCTTGTTTTGTGAAGTTGGAGGGTCGCAGGCGCCCCTTTTTTACTTGTTGACACATAACAATGAACAAATATTTGGTAATCTCTTCTTTTATTTTCAGATAGGATTTTAATAATCAGTGCTATTCCACATTACCACCATCGATTTGGAATCGCACTCTGAATTTTCTGAAGTTACAATTGCCAAATACAAAATCGTTGACTGTTACGTTATTAAATCATATAATTTTATAACATTTTATAACATTATATGGTTAATATTTGATAGTTAATGGACTAATTTGTGAGTCACAGTCGTGAATAATCTTTTGTACAGACTATTTCGTGTTATTTTGTAAAGTTTTATTGGTATTTTTTATCATTATTTTCATTTACATATCACCATAATATTATTTTGGTTTTAGCCTAAATAATAGGACACAATAACAAATATGATCTTTTATTGTACCAGTTAATTTATTGTGCACTCCAAATGCTGCTGCATTCTACATTGGGTGAAGTTTTTAGTGAAAGTCGGGTATCGGGAAGTCAGCAAATTTTTAAAATACTGTTCAAAATTTACCCATTATGAATCCCAAATTCAATCACTAAGTTTTCAGCAATAATTCCGATTTCTTGCGTGTCAAATTTGGCACTTCCTGCCGAAGGTTTGTTTTTGTAAGGTTCCAAGTTGGATATGAATGTGGCAGCATTATTTATCTATTTGATTTATGATATTTTATTAACGGAAACGTATGTTTAGATACGTGATAACCTTAAATTAAAATATTAACGTACTACTTTATACTTTGTGCAGGGTGGTAGTTTTATAGTATCTTATTTTTGATCGTATTATCTTAACCGAGGTCATTTTAAATCAATTAATTGAAGAATGAAGATAATAACTGCTGGCATTATTCTTTCAAAAAGCACCATTTTTTATTTATCAGAAAAAGAAAAAGTAATGGATAAAATTGTTTCTGTTTCCAAATGGCAGCAACCTCAGCCTTGGTTTAATGTATTTTTTTAATTCTAAGTTCGATTTTCCGTGGCCCTGTTCGATGTTTTCGCAAGCAAATTCGCTGCGGCGATGTTAAGGTTTTGTTCTAGAGTTTTTCAATGGATAACACTTCTGCAAAGTTTTAAGGTTCTTTTCTTATGATTATCAACACTGGGCTATCACCTTGATCTAAGTAATTATGCCTGGAAAGGAAGTAGAGGATGATTGCGTCTAAATCAGAGCTTCTACCTAGCAATGAGATCCTATATAATGTGCTCTATGATTCTTTTTTAAATGTCATCTTACCTTGAACTCATATCTGTTGGTGCAGCACTCTCGAAGGATGAGAAAAGTGGGCATTTTTTGCAAATGGGTATTCTGAATAATCAGGATTCGGTTGTTTACAATTTCTAGTAATGGGGAGGGAAGTTTCCTCGGTAAAATTTAAGGTTCGTGCTCCACAAACAAATGAGATCGCATAGCAAATAACCATTTAGCCTGTTGAAAAGTTAGTTAAATAATTTATTAATTTTTATCCACGTCGTTTCTCTTAGCGTAAATAGATTCGAATATAGAATCATTCACTGCTACAGCACTCTCCTATTTTGGTAAAGAAATAACCCTGGAAATCAGTGGAATGTGAATCAATCTTTCATTTTAGAGTTATCTTCCCTTTTATTGATCTAACTGACAAGCTTTTCAATGTTAGCTTTATTCCCCTAACCCTCTGTGCCTCCTGAGACCATGGGCTCCCTCAAGAGGTTTATGATCAAGAAGAAGCTGGCTAAGGCCCAGAAACAGAACCGACCCATTCCTCAGTGGATCCGTCTCCGAACTGACAACAAAATCAGATAAATGTGAGATGAAATGTCTGAGGCATTTTTCTGCTGATTTGTTGAACAAAATGATCATTTGACGCCACCAAGGGGGGGGGGGGATCATGATTTTTTTGTATAATTGTCCAATGTGTACCCTGTTTTCTGAAGTTGGACAAAAAATTCGTTGGACAAAAAAATACAAATATATACAAAAATATACAAAAAAAATACAAAAATATTGAAAAATTTATATTGTCATTCAGACATTTCCATCTATGTATTGAGGATTAAATTAACAATGAATCGTCTCTTATTATAATTACATTGTTTTGGTTATTAACAAACCAAACCACATAACAATTAGGGCATATTATGCCTTAGGTCCGCTCTTCCCGATGAGGTTCGCCGAAGCTGAACAGCTCTTTGATAAGATTATTCTGTGGGGACTGTTCAAGGGAATGTTTCATGATTATAGAATTTCAGAGTAACGTTATGAAGTCACAAGTTCAATTTAATCGAAAAATCGTGATCAGTGCATTTAGATGTTGCCAGCATGAAAACGCAAGAACAAAACCTTAAAATCGCCGAATCGAATTTGCTTGTGAAAACATCGAACAGGGCCACGGAAAATCATACTTCGAATTAAAAAATACATTAAACCAAGGTTGAGGTTGCTGAAATTTGGAAACAGAAACAATTTTATCCATTACTTTTTCTGATAAATAAAAATGGTGCTTTTTGAAAGAATAATACCAGCGGTTATTATCTTCATTCTTCAATTAATTGAATTAAAATGACCTCGGTTAAGATAATACGATCAAAAATAAGATACTATAAAACTACCACCCTGCACAAAGTATAAAGTAGTACGTTAATATTTAAATTTAAGGTTAACACGTATCTAAACATACGTTTCCGTTAATAAAATATCATAAATCAAATAGATAAATAATGCTGCCACATTCATATCCAACTTGGAAGCGCCAAGGCTTCTAAACCTTCACTCAGGAAGTGCCAAATTTGACACGCAAGAAATCTGAATTATTGCTGAAAGTGATTGAATTTGGGATTAATAATGGGTAAATTTTGAACAGTATTTCAAAAAATTGCTGACTTCCCGATACCCGACTTTCATTGAAAACTTCACCCAATGTAGAATGCAGCAGCATTGGAGCGCACAATAAATTAACTGGTACAATAAAAGATCATATTTGTTATTGTGTCCTATTATTTAGGCTAAAACCAAAATAATATATCATGGTGATATGTAAATGAAAATAATGATAAAAAATACCAATAAAACTTTACAAAATAACACGAAATAGTCTGTACAAAAGATTATTCACGACTGTGACTCACAAATTAGTCCATTAACTATCAAATATTAACCATATAATGTTATAAAATGTTATAAAATTATATGATTTAACGTAACAGTCAACGATTTTGTATTTGGCAATTGTAACTTCAGAAAATTCAGAGTGCGATTCCAAATCGATGGTGGTAATGTGGAATAGCACTGATTATTAAAATCCTATCTGAAAATAAAAGAAGAGATTACCAAATATTTGTTCATTGTTATGTGTCAACAAGTAAAAAAGGGGCGCCTGCGACCCTCCAACTTCACAAAACAAGATTAAAATGAGGGCACAAATCGTCGACGGATTTTCAGGAAAAAGCTTTCTCATTCAAAAATACGGAAACTGATACCATTTTGAAATAAACCATAGCGATCTTGAGAAAGAAAAATAAATAAGTTTTGACTGAAAACCCGCGAATAATCAATATAACTTAAAATTTAAAGGCTACAGTCTACTGAAAGATGCAGGAAGGGGCATGATTATTTTCTGTAATTGTGGCTGGGATGAGATCACTTTTTTCTTCTTGTCATCAGCACCCATGATTCGTTTTTCGGGTTTTCAGCATAATTCATTCGCCGTCAAATTTTGATTCTTCAAATTTCTTCTTTTCACATGATTTGTCAAATTTCGTTTGCCTTTTTTCTGAATCATTCTTTTTATCTGAGCGTCCTCATGAAACATAATCCGAGTGGAGATTTTTCGACTATTTCATCGATTCACGGATGGGATTTAACTTCATGCAAGTAACTTTTAACAAACTATTTAACCCTAACTGTTGCTAGCGTCTTCAAAAGCTAAACTTGTCACGGTACGCCTGAAAGTAGGATTCAAATTTGAAAACTGCGGTTAAAAAATCATCAAACAAGTACATGAAAATTGACATACCCAGAAGATAAAGATTCTAGACACCATCGGGCGACCAACGCTGTTGATAGAGTGAAAAATGCACTTCTATCGTTGCCTAAGCTTTCTAACCTGTCTGTAAGCATTAGCCATCCTCTGCACATGACTTTGTTTGTGGGTACTCAGAGCACTGGCTGTCATGAAGGTTCTCTGACACATGTCACAGGGGTACGGCTTCCTGGGGGGAGGAAGACATTTTACTTCAAAACATTCTACCTCAAAACACTATAGTTCATGATCTTTCAACTATTGGCAAAGATTAGGGTTAGAGACTAGGGTAATGATTAGGGGAGGTTTGGGTTGGTCTAGGATCAGGCGAGATAAGAAGAAAGCTGTAAAATGTTTGAGTTTATAAGTCCCTTACCTGTCGAGATGGATGTGCTCGTGAATGGAGAGGGAGGAGAGCATGGTGAAGGTCTTTCCACAGATATTGCACTGGAACGGCTTCTCGTCTTGCTGTTGATAAGAGAGGGGGTTCGTTAGTGTTAGGAAAAGGATGAGGAGGGGGCTATCTTACTATCTTACGAGGGATCTAAAAGTGGAAGGATTCGGTTCGATCTTGTTACAGTTGTGAGAAAATTGTGACCTTCAGGAAGAATTAACCCCTGCTGTTAGATTCGATTGATCCTTGCTGTTGGTCGACTAACCTTGTGAACGAGTTCGTGGATCCTCAGATGCCCATGATGAACAAACTCTCTCCTACACACTTTGCACTGGTAGGGGCGCTGTTTCTGATGGGTTCTCTTGTGCCGCCTCAGACTTTCTATCCAGGTGAAGCGCTTACCGCAGATGTCACACCCGTGAGGCTTCTCTCCAGTGTGGATGTACTGGTGACGTCTCAGATTTCCTGGAGGAGAGAGAAGGTGAAATAGGGTTCCGTAATGAGATTGAAGCTTTGAGGATGTTTGCAGTAAAGAAGGTAGAGGAGGACGTTGAATGGAATTATACTTTCATGCAGACTATAGAAAATAATAGTAGGGATTTTATGACGATAGGAAGCAAGTTAGTTTTAGAAAGATTGAATTATCAGGCCCTACCTAGGTCTTTGAATCCGAAACCACAGCTGTTGCAAACGTAAGGTTTCTCCCCAGTGTGAACCCTCTCGTGAACTTTGAGATTCTGTTTCTGAGTGAACCCTTTGCCACAACTATTACACTTGTACGGTCTCTCTCCTAGGGAAGATTAAAAAGCTGAGATGTATGAAGACACTAAGATGTATAAAATCATGACACTAAATTAGATGTGTGTACTGTTGGTTTGATCATCGTATTCCACCCCCTCTCCCATCATTAACAAATTAAACTGATTAAACTGCAAATTATATCAAATCACTGCAGACATACTCCGCATAAAGACTCACCTGTGTGGATGTAGTTGTGGACCTTGAGATGTGAGATGTGAGGGAAGACCCTCTGACAGATCTTACACTGATAGAACTTCTTCTTACTCGTCTCAATGGAGGCATGAGTGGGTTGGAGCTTGGCTTTCTTGTCTATGTGCTTGCAGTAACACTTCTCATGGACCACGTAGTACCAGTAAGTCTTGAAGCCTTTACCGCACACCTAGGGGGGGGGGCTGATTAGTCAGGAAAACCTGGATGTAATCTAAAGGGATCTAAAGCAGTTGATAGAAATTCAGTATAATTGAATCATGCATGGTGTGTAAGTTCCATATTAGTCGATGATGGGCTCAAACAATTAACACAATTATAAAATCACCAACTGATTCCCCTGATTCACCCCTACCTTGCACTTGAAGGGTTTATCCCCTCCAGCATGAGACATCTTGTGAACTGCCAGTGTCTGCTTGTGATCAAAGCTCTTGTTGCACTTGTCACACTTGTACAGGGTCTTACCGTGCGCTGTCCTGTTGTGTTCCTGAGGGCGGGTGGTGAGAAATCCGGAGGAGCACGCTCTAGACTCTACAGTGGAGAGTGGTAAAAGTGCTTGATTTGTCAAATGAAATTCAAGAATCTGGTAGACAATTCAAGACACCAACATCACATGGGTATCCTAATAGTAGTTTTCATAACATTCACAGGCTGATAGAACAGGAAAACTATCTTGAAACAAGTACCAACAACCAGAGATAAACAAAACACAGCTCCATGCCACTTCATATATTCAAACTCACTTCTAGCTGAACGTTAGAAGAGAAGGTAGTATCACACAGAGTACACTTGTGATCAGAACCCTGACACCGGTATTCGCTATGTCGCTGCAGCCTGGGGGTGTGCAAATACCAGGCTTATCTCAATGTACATTTATACATTTTCTGGAGGTATACACTTAACATTTATCTCACTTGGACGAGTTCGGTTGGTTTCGAACTCTGGGAAATCCCATGTAGTGCAAATGCGATGTGTCGTTATTTCGGCTGCAATTTCTATGAATGATGCTCTTTAAACGTATGTATAATGTATACTAGTCCAACGGATTTTCGCATAAAAATGGGCTGAAATTAAAATCGAAAATAACAAGCTGATTTCACCTGGATAAGTTCCCATTGGGTCCCCTGAGGTCACACAAAAAAGTCTACTAGAATCTGAGTGGGGCAAATATGATTTTTTTCACCCTCAGGCGCATAGGCAGATATTCAAAAATAGGATATCTCAGCTTCACGAATGAGATACGGACCTCATGAGCACCTCAAAATGACCAAAATAGTCGAATTATGTTGGGCGGACGAGGTTTCTAGTCCCCAAACCTTTACTTTTGAGATATGGTCAAAAAACCAATACGCAGCTAGCGTATTTTGAGGATGCAGGTGAAAATGCATTTCAGTCCTAGAGATTCTTACCTTTACTCCTAAGAATAGAAAATAATGAGCTAATTCCACATTTATAAGTAACAATGGCCCCTGAGGCCATAAAAAGTTCAACAATCAACAAAGTGAGGTAAAATGTGTTTTTACAATTTTCCCTAGAGCACAACCACGCAATGCCATGTAAGTCCAAAGTATGGAAAACTTGTATTTTAGCTTAGTAAGATCATGCAGAATTCATCATTGCAGCTCAATTTTTTGCTATGACCATGATTTATTCAAATTGAGAAGCCATCACATTTATCACCTCAACAGCAGAGGATTGAAGGGGTTTCCAAATGCTGACAGTAGCTGACAGGAGGAAGGGGGTCAAGGTTATGTCAGCAAAAATTTGGAGATTTTTCATCTACAATATTTCTAACCCAAGTAGTACATTTTTGGGCAGGGGGTAAGCCAACACCAGGGGGAGGCTTGTCAAAACCCAATGCTGACAGAGGAGAGGGAGGGGGTATGAAATTGTCAACAATTGTACTTGAACAATATATTATGTGAGTATATGATAGCTCCCAGATTAATTGGCACATGAACTAAAGCATTCAGTGAACTAGTGAATAATAACTTATGAACCAGAAACTGTTTTTGGATGCAAAAAATTTGAGCTACCTCTTTGTAGTGGATGTGGTATCTTATCTTATGATAATGCACTCTTTGAAACTATGAAAATTTATCCAACTTATTGTGCACTTTTGGTAAAACGTGCTGGACTTGCCCAGTTGTACAACATGAATAACATCATTGTGTACTCTTATCTCGGAATGGATTATGGACTCTTCAACCCTTCAATAACCAAAACCTTAATAGCCTTGGA
Source organism: Beroe forskalii (assembly GCA_011033025.1). Classification (NCBI taxonomy): domain Eukaryota; kingdom Metazoa; phylum Ctenophora; class Nuda; order Beroida; family Beroidae; genus Beroe; species Beroe forskalii. Next base: position 50,146 of record WFMF01000508.1, on the reverse strand, counting down.
AGCTTTAATAGGTCACCAATACTAATGTGAATCAGGAGTGAAAAGGTTCAGGGCAGTCACAGCCTTGATAAACTCTTAGATTGGGGTGTTGATGTAGGCATCATGTCTGCGAAAGTGACACCTAAAATTCATTTGGAGTTTCCTCAGGCTTTTCATGATGTGTAGGAATTCTAGAGGTGCAGAATACTGTATGACATTGATAACAACACTTGCAAGTGCTGAGCTCACTGATTACAATCTGCAACCTACTCACTGAATAAATTTATCCAAGCAGGTATATTTCTAGCTGCACAGTAATCATTTATAACTTATAATGGCTTATACTTTCTGGACTTTGCCCATTAAGTCCAGCTGAACCTCAATCAATATCATCAACATATTTATACATTAATTATAAAGTTTAACTGGGATGAGTCAGTAGTTTGCTGAGTGAAATAGCCAGGCAATTTGGGAGATGGCCCATAGCCATCTTTGGCTCATTTTTGACTAATCTGCTAAAAAGCCTACACTCGTTCAACAGTATGATTGAAATCATGATGCACATGCTCATTTGTGGATTGCGAAATCTGTGTGGCTCATGAATGGTGAAAGTCTTGAATTGTGCAAGCATCTCAGTCACTTGATTAAAGCAACTCAAATGAAATAATAAGAGTATAAGAGCATCGCAGTGATCTTCGATGATGCTATATATGATTTCCTGGCCCAAATGGATAGTGGATATTGAGCAAACTTTGAAATAGTTTACTAGTTTAATTACCATTCATGCATTCATGGTTGATGAATATTGAATATGATCTAGTTCTGTTGCAAAATTGAAGCATAACATCCCAGTTATATATGATTGGGATAATGAGCATCACAACTTCATAAATGCAAATATCTATTTCTATGATCTTATTTCATAACTTAGATTTTATTTCACAATCAGTGTGTGCCAACTGCCACGAAAATCTCAAAAATTTTGCTGATGTAACCTTGACCCCCTTCCTCCTGTCAGCTACTGTCAGAATTTGGAAACCCCTTCAATCCTCTGCTGTTGAGGTAATAAATGTGAAGGCTTCTCAATTTGAATGATTCATGGTCATAGCAAAAAATTTAAGCTGCAATAATGAATTCTGCATGATCTTTCTAAGCTAAAATACAAGTTTTCCACACTTTGGACTTACATGGCATTGCGTGGTTGTGCTCTAGGGAAAATTGTAAAAACACATTTTACCTCACTTTGTTGATTGTTGAACTTTTATGGCCTCAGGGGCCATTGTTACTTATAAATGTGGAATAAGCTCATTATTTTCTATTCTTAGGAGTAAAGGTAAGAATCTCTAGGACTGAAATGCACGTTTTCATCTGCATCACTCGAATACGCTAGCCGCGTATTGGTTTTTTTTACCATATCTCAAAAAGTAAAGGTTTTGGGACCCTAGAAACCTCGTCCGCCCAACATAATTCGACTATTGCGGTCATTTTGAGGTGCTCATGGAGGTCCGTATCTCATTAAGAAGCTGAGATATCCTATTTTGAACATATGCGCCTATGCGCCTGAGGGAAATTTGAAAAAAATCATATTTGCCCCACTCAGATTTTAGTAGACTTTTTTGTGTGACCTCAGGGGACCCAATGGGAACTTATCTAGGTGAAATCAGCTTGTTATTTTCGATTTTAATTTCGATGCAAAAATCCGTTGGACTATACCCCCAGCTGTAAAAGATTTACATTGAGAATATTGGACCTGGCTACTACACATTATTCCATGATCTAGCACACGGAATCAGTAAGGGTGTTTGTACCTCAAACAAAGTCAAGAAATAACCCATCTCGTGACTGGTATAAATACACAATCAATTTAGCCTGGTGTTTCCCAGTTCTTACTCACTGACAAAGGGTCAGAGAGTGGTAATTCAGGCAAATTGGATGATTCTCGGAACCAAGAATCATCAAAAGAACTTCCAAGGATAGTTTGGTGTTGGAGTGGATTCTAAACTCCAATACACAGTTTTTGAACTCCGACACCAACTCCAAAACACAACTTTGAACTCCAAAACACAACAACAAACAGCTCCCTTACCTTTCCTCGTTGAGGAACTTCTTGCCGCACATCTCACACTGCTTGTATCCCGCATGATACCGCTCATGCTCCTTGAAATCAGACTGAGAGTTGAAGATCTTGGCACATTCCCCACACTTGTACGCGAAAAGGGGGTGTTTCTCACGCTCGTGAGCGTTAAGAGCGGACATGTGGGGCAGGTAGAGGTCGCATACCACGCAGTGAACTGGCTGAGGTGAAGGAAGTGTTGAGGAGGAGGGTAAGGAGGAGGCGTGAGGATTGAATCAGAGGACATCTGAATTTGAATTTGAATTTGAAAATAATTTTTAGGAAATAATTAAAAGGACTTGAGGGAAGGGCTTTATGTAAGTATCCCTCATTTAAACATACCTTATTAAGATCTTTGAAGTGAGTTGATGAGTGCTCCTCCATCTCTAATCCTCCCTCGAATGTCATGTCACAAATTTCACACGTTTGTTCTTCCACGGGATCTGGAACTTGTTCCACGGCCTCAACTTTGACAGCCACCTGAGCATGATACGTGTCAAAATCACAATTCACAGGCATGATTCAGATCAAACAGGGAAATTTGAAGAATCTTTACACGATGTCAACTAAATAATGTCAACTAACCGGAGGTGTGTCCACCACGATCATATCATCCTCGTTACCATTCTGAACCACTGGTGTACCATCCGGTTTGGCTGGAGCTCCACTTTTCTCTGGTTCTGCCGTAGTCTCGATCACTTCCTTGGGAACTTCCTTTTCTGTCTCAGAACTTGCTTTAGCCGGGTTGTTGTTGGTCGGGTGGGATCTCAAACTTGCCTTGCCATACCTTCCTCTAACCTTCGTGGCAAGGGTAGGTCGAAGTCGTTTCTTGAGGAGGGAATCTGGAATGTGGGAAATTTGATGATGATTCGCTTTATGCTGAAGATTCACCAGTCTATATCCCAATTAAATGTAAAATAATTTTATTTGCACTAAAAAGATATGATTCTATAATTTCACACATACTTGGTTTGATCTTCAGAGGAGGGCTCTTGTTGCTGCTTTCAAACTCAAAGCTGGGGTTGTTGGCATCTGGCTCTTGTTTAATCTGAATGATTGGGGGAGGCACAACCCCACCCTTCTTAGCTGCCTCCGTCAGTTGCTTGGCAAAGTTGGTCTGATACGAACCTCCCAAGTCCCTTATCCTCATCCTCTCCTCCATAGCTCGTATCTCTTCCCACACTTTGTCCTTGTTGTCTTCCTGCTCGAATTGGAAGGTTGCATTGGCAGAGCCATTCAGCCGGAGAGAGTCTATGTTAATCTTCTCTTTTGTAGAGGCAGGTGGAGCAGGAGGAGGGGGCAAATCATCTGAAACAAAAAATATTTGTTGTTGATAATCGTTAAGAGAATTCTACTTTAAGCAACATTTTCTACAGAAAACTGTGCACAGAGCAACCTGTTTTTATACCATCAGAATACCTGTGGAGTCATTGAGGATGGTGCTGGTATCCTCATCTCCTGATATAGACAGAACATCATCATCAGCTGTACAGTCATCTCCACAAACGTTCATCTGCTGGTGAACCCTCAGATCATCTGCAGTCTCGAACTTGTACTCACACCTTGCACATCTGAAGGAATTTTCAATGATAGACACTGGTATTTTCAACAATCAACATGGATATTCCAATACGGATAATTGGGTTTTAGAAAGAAGTACACTTTTGGTGCTGCTAAATTTTATTCCAATATTACCTGTTGTGCATCTTCTCCAGATGACTAACAAGCTGATAACGGTAGATAAACTTGCTGTCACAGCATGGACAATCATTGCTAGGATCAACCAGTTCATCCTCATCACAGTCAGTTACGCTGAAGTCAAAATGGAAATCATCTGAAAAATGGTATCATGTCAATAACCTGATACAGATTCTTGAAGGAAGATATCAATATTACTTCATTGTACAAAAATTCACATCAAATCAGTTTTCCAGTTTCAGTTTTAAATTCTGTCAAAGAATCAAGATCGAAGATAACAGTACTGTGTTGATATCTAATTTCAAACACAAGGAAGTGTCTTCAAGATCCTTAAGGTATAAAACCAACTTCTGTCCCTATGGTTGTTCGTATATGGCCTAGCCTGGCAAGCTTAGTGGATGTCCTTGCTGAATGGCATGTTAATGAAGGAACTGAAGCTGAGAGGTTCCGTTCAGTACGAACAGCTATGGTGTCAGATGTTGGTATATACAAAGTGTGTTTCTCAACACAACCCTAGATTTAACAGAAACAATATCATTCTAACCTGGCTCAGTCACAATAAGTCCAGCACCCAATGTCAGAGTGCTTCCATCTTCATCTTCATGTTGATTTCTTTCCAAATTCTTTAACTTTGCAAAGGCCTGCTTCCAGGCATCTGAACAGCCCAAAGTTAATACCTGCCTTGAGTGTTTAATCTGCACACCTCAAGAAATTTGCACTGTGCTTGCTGATAAACAATAATAAAGAATAACTATAGGAGTTTACCATTCAAAATTTCATCAGGGTTGTTAGAGTTTTCTGATGTAGGAGAACAGGCAGGGTTTGTCAAGGCCATGAAGTCCTGAAAATATTCAAAATTAGATCTGAGCAGGGGAAATCTATCCACAACTTAATGAGATAATCCAGAAATTTTTTGGTTCTCAAACACTTCCTTGTGGATGGTCTATTAAGTTAAAACTGCATAGTTAGAACGGCTGTGAATATGAAGTGTGACATACCTCACAGTCAAAGTCTGCAAGGATACTCCCTTCATCGAAATCTTGATTAAGAAGAGGCCAATCACTTGACGCCAGAGTATCCATTACTGTCAGCTGGGTACTAATCTGTGGTACATAGCCTCATTCATACTTAAATTCCTGTGAAAATTGAACCCATCAAAGATTAATTTCATATAAGAATGAAGGGGGAATACCTTATAATCTCAAGCAATGGTTCAAAATACCTTAGAATATTAAGCAATGGTTCAACAACCTCCTGTGTACTTCATTATCAAATAACTTTTGCAAAACTATTCTCTCATCATGGTGGGCATGATCAGAATCATGGATAAGCCAGGACCATTTCAGCAATGAAATGTTAGGCACCTGCATCGTTACGCGTCGATCGAATGAACTGATCAAATGAAAAACGCACACAATCGCGCTTGCTTGCTTTTTTGCGCGGATGTCTTCATAAAAGTGTATTGTGCGCGTTTTTCATTTGATCGATCCATTTGATTGATGCGGAACGATGAAACCACCTAATGCTAGCTGAATTTGATCTACCACATTGTATCATCTTGTGGGTACCTAGACCAGGAACAAGTTAAATTTATCGTTATCTTTTCTAGGTCGAAGAAGAAGAAGAAAGAAGATTTGAATAGTTGTTCAATTTAACTCTAAACTGAAGCAGTAATAAATTTTAATTCAATTTAATTCACAGAAACAATGGCTCAACTTGAATACTTTGCCAGCTTACCACAAACATGCAATAGCTAGCTCCATTAGATAAGACACTGGGAGATTTCATGCATGTATTGAAAACATAAGTTAGAAAAATATAGACAGCAACACAACAAATGAAATTTTAAATAAATTTTGATAGACAATCGAACTCTACTTAATTATTATAATAATGATAATATATTAACTAGAATTGAATCCAACATCATCCATGAAAGAATAACTGTAGCAGCAATTGCTTTGAAATGTCTTCTCCATTATCATTTGTCTCTTGACTAATTTATGTCACTTAAGATCAACAGGATAATTTTGAGAATAAAAGGAACGACAAAGTAATATGTCAAGAATTTATTACGAAAATAATGACACTACAATGTCCTGATCTACAAAATAATTAATCACTGTTCTCAATAAAATATTGGAACAATTTTTTGAAAAACCAGGTCAACGTTATTGCAAAGGCCTTATTTCGCGCTTGCGCCGTCGTGGCGTCGTTCTCCTCAAAATATTCAGTCAAAATTCAGTGAACTGCCCCCCAAGAATTTAAAAATTTTTGATCATGCGACTAGCAGAGTCTGGCATTCTGGCAACATCGCATCAAGTACATTGTTGTTTACGACTGTCGAATTTCAAACCCCATGTGAGAATGACGCCCGCGCCGCGCGCGGATGTGGCTGTGGATATGAAGAATCTTAACTAATAAACTATGTATTCCTTTAACCAGTGCCGTCGAAAAATGCTTGCCACGCCGCGCGCGCTCACTCCGTGCGCGTAAACAACAATGTATTAATTGACATAATGATTTAATCTGATGTTACCAGACTCTGCTAGTCGAGGTGCGCGCGCGTTCCAAGCGCGCAGTGGTCTGGCAACTGCAGAAAAGTTCCTAAGCCCGCAAAGGTGTGGGTACGCACCGCGCGCTTCACTTCTGAGGAAGCGTGCCGCGCGACGATAACAGGGGTATACCTTAATAGATGAAATTAAGTAAGCAGAAAATTAAGCATTCCAGCCGCCAAAAATGCTTAATTTGATGTAACGTAGTAATGTGCTTTCTTAATTAAATGGTCCGACATTAAATGCGTTCTTAATTTATTTCAGAATCAAATCAAAACGTGCACCGTGCATATTTAACCATGTCATGAGATAATCAGACACATAAATATGATGTAGAAGAGATAGCCACCAGTAATCGATTTAGATAGTATGATTAATAATCAACGGGTGAAGGGAGCCGGTATTTTCAGAGAGATTTAGGAGTGTAGGAATCCATCTGTAGACCAAATGTTTGACCTGTTTCTCAAACATTTGTGATTAATTTTAAGAAGTTCTCTTTGCAGAAAAGTTTATTAAAATTCCTACAAAGTTGTAAAGTTTATTAAAAACTTTACAACACTACTTTGGGTATTTTATTCAATCAAATTTGAGACCTCCAGATGTCTTAGGTTTCTTTAAAACAGAAGTCATTAAAGAACCACATCAATTAGAAAGGTACTGGTATTCCATTGAGTCAAGAGAATAAATAAATTAGTATCACTAGCTATCATAGATCCGTTCTTCAACATTCAAATTTGTGAAAAGAATTTAAGAAGCCCAATGGATCATAATATTTACAAAATTTTGTTATTTAACTTAAATGAAAATGGTCTCATTCTTACTGCCTAAATTTAACTCGAATCAATTACAGGTGAGGTGCAAGAAATTAAGAAAGCATTAAATTAAGTAGCATAAAATTAAGCACTGGGGTCACAAAAAATGCTTAATTTGGTGCTGCGTAATATTGTGCCTTCTTAATTTTCGGAGTTCTTAATTTCCTGTACTAAGGTACGTGTTTTGTAAGCAGAAAAATGTATATTGTGTAACTTTAAAACACTGCAATAACAATGTGAATTTCGACGTGTATAGTACAATCAATCTAGGTATCTGAACTGGTTGTGTCAGTCATTAGAACATTTTTTCATTTTCAGAGCTGTAAATCATTCATTAAAACATTTTTAGTATTGCAGAAATTTTATTCTGCTCATTGAATTAAATATTAAAGTAGCATTTCAGTTTTGATGTTTACTTATCAGGCACATATCGCCATTAATGATGTATGTTATACTTCAGACCCTGCCAAAATTTTCTGCTGTTAAATTGGCAAATTGAAGAACCCTTTGTCTGACATGAATAATATCTTGTTTGAAGTGATGGATCATTGATGCAGTGAAACACAATTCTCAAAAATGATATCAAACCCACACACTATGTATACCACTAATCGACTAACAGTTTTGGAATTAAATATTTCTTCTTCAGGATCTCCACATAGTGTAACACAACATTCTCAGTTAGTGGAATTAATTTATTTGCATTGAATATTATTTAAGTAACTAACATCATAAAGTGCCACCTTTAATTTAATTTCACTTCTTATATCTATTGTAATTAGGTCATGAACAAAGCTGCTATTGTTGCTGCTGGATCAAGTTTAGCATCATCATGTGTGATCTATAATGTCTGGCAGCAGAAGCACCAGTTCTATCCAACTGTTGTACACATCAGCAAGAGTTCATCATGCATGGCAGTTTTCTACATACAGGCATTCTCTCTCGTCTATTTCTTTGCTCACATCTTCAGGTAAAAAAGCTCAAATTTAACCCATAATCATTTGTATTGTTAATAAAGATTAACTCAAAGTTGAATTTCAGTGTCAATTAAGCAGTTTGATAACATTTTATGATGCCAAACTCAAATATCTCTCATGCCACCATGTACTTCTTTTCAGGAAAATATTCTTTGGGACATTAAGAGCAGCTGAAACTGAGCACCTCGTAGAAAGAAGCTGGTATGCACTTACAGAAACCTGTCTTGCATTCACAGTATTTAGGTTGGTATTATGTAACATATATCTAATTTTTTGTTCCAAATTCCGCTCTAAACACTCTCTGTACCTTCTATAAATGTATTGTTATTGTATGTATGCCATTACTTAACCCAACTGTTTTCTTTTCAGAGATGATCTGAGCCCTAGTTTCATTGCACAATTTGCTGTGCTTCTCTTCCTGAAAGCTTTTCACTGGCTTCTTGAAGATAGGATAGATTTTATGGAAAGAAGCCCTGTGATTGGCTTCCTCTTTCACCTCAGGGCTCTATCTCTTATGGCCATATTATCAGTGTGTGATGCTTTCCTTGTGTCTTATGCAGGTGAACAAATTCTACAATGCTCATTAATGCATGACAATTCAATATTGATTTGAAATAAGAACTGTTGAGTTGTTAAGTTCTCATGAAAATTTGCTTTTATGTTCATCAATATGCTTGAAAGCTGCTGTATGATTTCATTGCGCCTGATAAATATTGTCAAAATATTGTTGCAGCCCATGTCACCCTACAGAAGGGGGCATCAGTCCACCTTGTATTTGGGTTTGAGTATGTGGTTCTTCTGCTCCTGTGTTGCACTATCCTGGTGAAATACATACTTCACTTGATAGACCTGAAACATGAGAGTCAATGGGCTAACAAGACCATCTACCTTCTTTACACGGAGCTGGTCATTGGTGGAATCAAGGTTTGAATTTGAGGGATTATTTAACTTTCCTATCCTGGAAAGGGCGCAGAGAATTCCTATTATTGGGATAATTGGAATTCCTTTCTTTTGCAAACAAGTGCTCGCAAAAATATCGTCCATGGATAATGTCCCTCTTTCTGTGTTCCTATGTTCTATGTTAAATGACCATGGTAATGCCTCCCACTCAGGTGCTAATGTATGCCATGTTCGTAACAATGATGATCCGAGTCCACACCTTCCCTCTCTTCGTCATCCGCCCCATGTACCTTGCTTTGAGACAGTTCCAGAAGACTTTGGTTGATGTCATCAAGAGCAGGAAAGCAACGTACAACATGAGAGAAAGATATCCTGATACACTTCTGGGAGATTGGAAGTTAGGACAACCGCATCATTTGCAGAGAGGTAAGTTAGAGAGGTGTCTCAATGGGGTAAACTACCAATATCGTATATAAGATTTGGAAGATTGACTGATCAGATTCCACCTTTTTGTCTTTGAATTCCAAGGTTACAAATGAATATTACCACTGACAAACAATGTGAAAATTTCTATTTGTAAGCTGAATACATTGTCTCCAAAACCTTTCTTGAGACATACATACCCAGTTTATTTACAATACAATGCATTGTGTAATTTAAGTATAGCTTAATTGCACAGAATTACCTTCATACGCATTACATGCAAAATAGTCGCATTATGTAACTTTATTCAATACAACGTAATATGACAGCCTGTGTTGCATCTAGCATATGGAAGCAGCATTCAACTTATAACATTACATGAGGTAATACATTTCAAAGTGACAGGCAATATCCTTTTATAGTAGTCTCACGACAAGTTTTGACCGATTTAAAGGGTAGTACTATATGCGTAGAGTCGTGTTCACTATAAATTTTTATATCGTGTGTTTGTTATGACTTACAACTTTAAATAGCAAATCTATGCGACCTTTGTATTTGCGTTAGAAAAATGTGCAACCATTTCCTTGTTTTCTTGAGCCGCAGTCACGAGATAAGGCACATTGTAAGACTTCTCAAGGTGACCGGCAGAGTGCCTTGTTTCAGCTGGGTAATCATACACCTCTGGGTCCCGGGTTCTTCCAGGGAAGTGTGCAGCAAAAACACGAGATGTATTTGTCTGAGTCAATTTCTTGAGGTAAAAATGTTAGGGGAGGAGGATTATATTCGCTCTAACATCAATATCCACTCCCTAAGCCTTTTCAGTATTCTTTATAGATCATTTTGTGATTTGAAGTTATTCTGTCATATGAGGTACTAGATTAAGAATAACCGAGTTTTTTTTATTTTATTTTGAAGGTTTTACTTCAATTCCAGCAATTGAATGATCCATGTATAATAATCGAGCTACAGCACCACTATTAGGACCTATATGACGTTAATTCTGGGCATGGACCACCAAACTGGACTGTATCCTGCATGAGTTGAAATAGAACAGATGGGAAATATACAATCTTGAGTACTAACTTATTGTAGTTGTGATCGAAACACAACTGTGTACAGTGTGCTTTGTGCATACTGTACATTCTATGTTTTTGTGTGTATGTACGTGTGTGCATTTACTGTAACATGATGTATATTCCCACACACACACTCTCAACTACACCCACTCACCTCTCTCTCTTGGTGGTGTAATCTGACACTCAACTGAGACGTGACACTCACGATTAATGAACCGTGATACGTCCTCCTCTGTAGCAACAACAGCACCCCACTCACCAGCAACAAACTCCCCATCCACCTGGCCAGGGGGCTCCGCATGGTAACGTAGTACAGCTTGCTATTTCTAGCTTCTTACTGGTTTAATGAACAATTAAATTCAAATACCTGATCAGATCAACTCCAGCAATAAATCCTGATAAATAAACCAGTAAATTCTCCACAACCCATCAGGGTGGAGCACGTGAGCCCCTCCCCAACGCCGGCCCCTGTTTCTACATGGCACAACAACGCAGCTTCCTCCCAGTGGGGCAGCAGCCCTCGAGGGGGGTGCTGCCCCTCGGAGTGGGGCCACCTCGCTTCTTCATACCCACTCTGGGCCAATCAGCTTCCCATATCAGGTGAGGTTGTAGGGGTGTTGTGAGGTTATAGGGGGTGTGAGATGTGAATGTTTCAAGAATCCTGCAAAATTTGTCCCGTTATCGTTGAATATCTTGAAACATTTTATCGTTAATAATTGGAGAGAGGGTTGTTCGAGAATGTAACATATTACTCTCTATTGTATCCTTTGCAGTGTAGTAGTGTAGTACTAATGTAACACTACTTAATTGCGCAAGTAAGATGGTTACATATTCTGATTTTATACACTTTATGATGCAGTTGGTAGGTGATGACAGATAGTAAACGTTTTTTATTAAAACTTTGCACTTTCGAGCACTTTTGACATGATTCGAAGCATTCAATTCACGTACACGCACGATAAATCAGGAATAATTTGCTACTCTACAATCCTCCCCTCACTTCAGTCCACTCTAATCCACCTGTTTTTTTTACATGCCTCCCTCCCTCCCATTCCATGACTGAGGAGGAGCTAGTGTTTGAGGCGACACGAGGGCTTGCAATAGAGAACAGACCTATTATTCTCAAAATGTGCAGGTACGAACAAGTATATCAAAGAAAATTTTCACCAATTGAAATTAGATTGTTGCAGAGTTTAGGGAGCCAGCAAAATGAGTTTCATTGCATCGACAATACTCTTTAATTCTCCAATGGAGAAATGGGTGTGGGCGTGACATCACAGTTTGATAGATGTTAATTTTGGCTTGAATTACTCATTACTAGCACAATAGATCTATTGTGCAAGTGCTAAAACCACCTCCTATTGCCACACATTTCAGATGCTAATGGAGGCAGTGCAAGGCCAGATGTGCAGCTTTAAGAAACCGAAGTGGCGCACGAAAACGTTTAAAAGCGTTTCTACGACAACGCGGAAAAGCTGAAATCGTGGTAAAGGTCAATTAATTTACATATTCATGAACACCAACAAGTGACTATGTTAACTAAAGGGCGAATCCCATCTTGGTGCGTGATTATATGGTTCTATTTAATATCCATAGCCAGGCTAAAAAGTAGAATTATTGCGATATGGCCATAGGCCCTGTCTCAACTCCAACATGAGACCATCTCTTCAGTCTCAAATTCTAAAATAAGATCATATGGCTGCAATATCGGGCCAAAGCCACTGTTAACATCTCGGCCATGGATAAGACAAGTTTTTGAAGATATTGATTTTAACATGTTTTTTTGATGTCTTGGATATTGATAGATTCTTATATTTGATTGTTAGAATTGTTAATTATAGCTTTCAGAACTTTCAAATTCATACAGAAGCTGGAGATAACAAAGATCAAAGATTCCTTATCATTCTGTGCAACCCATCTTTATCCACTCCTACGGTCCACAAAGACAGTCTACGAAGCTTGAAGAAGTGCGGGTTTCAACAACCACACAAGTGATGTCGTGAATACATAAAAAGATGATTCAAATCGCATCTGAATGAAGCTTAATGCCTGACCTGAAGTCTTGAAGATGTCCCTGCATTCTGCAAACATCAACCATACAATGATGACCTAAGGACCTAAAGACATATCATTATCACGAAAGATTGCTACTGTCGCCAATGACTCAATTATAATCAACAATCACCAGTTTCCCTTTGGATTTTGGAATCTAACCAGAAGTCTTGAAGGTGTCCCTGCAGTGATCTGCAAACACTAACCATACAATGATGACGGATGGAAAGACAACATATTTCCCAGGACAAAAACCCTATAATATTCCGCTTCTCCATGGGATAAGTCAACAGAGTGCTGCCTAAAACCAGAAGTCTTGAAGGTGTCCCTGCATGCTGCAAACACTAACCATACAATGATGACGGAAGGAAAAGCAACAGTTACTGCAGACAAATCCCAAAGTTCTCCAAAACCAAGATATCTACTGCTTCTCCGAAGCCAATGATTGCTACCAAGCCTGAAGTCTTGAAGGTGCCTCTCCAATATGTATATTGATTATGCAAATTGCCAGCACTATCCATACAATGATGACGGAAGGAATTTGTGCCAAATATCAACGGCAAATCCTCTTACCTACCCAAAAGTAAGAGAATATGCGTCTCTACAGTCTCTAGACCTATTTACAGATAATGTCAACCCTCTAAAACCAATTGACCATTAAAACCGTGTTTTTCGACACGCTCTGAAAACCCTGCACCACTGCAAAGGCCCCCAACATTGGACTTGGATCATGGAAGTGGTGATAAGATGGACCGCACAGAGTGATGCTCCCCCTCCTTGGCTTTAAAGACCTTCCAACATCCTCCTACCTCTGGACACGGGTACTACTGGCAACTAGTGTTTATGTCGGGAAAATAGGACTTATTAATGCAGAAAATCGAACTTTGCAAACGAAACTTTCGCACAAAACATGAACAATAATAACATATCTATACAAACATAAACATTATTGAAACATGAACATTAATAGAATTATCGATTGACATTCCCGACAAATTGACAAAATTGAATATTGTGTTTTGAAAACGAATGTGATAAGAACAATTGATCGAGAATATATTTTGATTTATTTACTTTAATGAAATCATTCAATTCGGCATAATATTGTCCATTTAATTCAATTACAGATTGACAGATTTAATATAGCTATATAGTTATGAGCTCAAAATTTCAGTTTCTACATGACAACTAGTGATTATCAGAATGTTAGTTGATGGACTGTGATCATTATATTCAACCTATAATTTCAGTATATTGAATTTGTATATGTACACTACGCATATAAATATAATGAATCTTTATTTATGAATCTTTATTTTATGTACGTAAAACGATGAGTATGCGTGAGTATTATTATAATTTATAAGATTTCACGTGAATTATTAGATTCGTGAATTAATATTTACGTAAATACGTGACTTATTATATAATACGTGAATTATTAATGTGTACGTGAATTATTTTATTTATGCCAATTATCATATTCAACCTATAATTTCAGTAGTAAATACGTACACAATGAATGTACGTAAGACAATGTGTATCAGTATACGTAAATATAGTTATAACTTAAAAATTATTACGTGAAATATTATTTTATTGAAGTTATATACATATAGATACGTGAATTATTTTATACACGGTTATTATACTATTATATACGCGATTTATTATATTTACGTGATTTATTATATTCGAACTATAATGTCAGTATTGAATACGTACACTATGATGAATGAACGTATGACAATTATTTTTCGTAAATATTATTATGATTTCCGTGAAGAATAAGTTAATTTCTATTTTTCTAATGTTTGAAGGACTTAAAGCTATCTAAATGTTAAAAGGACTATTAAAGGAAAAATCGAGAAGCCAGCTTAAAATTTTGATTCTGGGACAGAATCTACCGATCAACAGGGAGATGTGGGAGACCCATGGTCTCCCTAGGTCCCATTGAACGGCAGTAGTCACTTGATACAGCAAGGTCACACTCATACTACAGCATTAAGTCTATCCCAAGCAATGGTACCTTATCGAATGCCTGCCCTCACTTGTTCTTGCAGATAAGAGAGTGTGGGAGACCCGTGGTCTCCCACAAATATTATCAAATCCTCTCGTTTCAAAACTTAGGAGAGCAGGATTGTGTGCAGATAGGGCCATGGAATATTACAGGCTACTGCAGCTGACGTCATTATCAGAGCACAAAGTGTTAATTTGATGACATGGAATAGCGCGCAGTATAATAAAACACCATGATATGAGTGATGATCAGTGCGTTACAAAGTAACGCGCAGCGTGTGTCACGTGACCTGGTTCATAACACGGCAAAATTCGTAGTGTTTGGTGGTCTTGTTACGTTTTCTGTTGACGTGGGCGTCTCGTCTAAGGCGAAACCCACTTCATTCAGGTTGTAAGAATGTCCCGTCTCAGGCGGAATCCTTATTCGTAGCATTTCTGTCCAAGCCCATATTATTACTTTTCTTATGATAGCTTTAGGTCTAACTCTAATGGCTAAGTAGCTTTGAATCATATTTAAGGCCCGTTATAGTATTGTAAGTCCCAATTAGAAGTGACCATTATAAGGCGTAATGTAAATTATGCACATTTTATCTTTATAATTCTTTTCATTGTCACTTATTTTAAGGCGTAATGAAAATTATGCACATTTTGTTGTCACTAGTAAGTAGAAATCCTAATTCCAATTGAGTAAAAATGACAACGGTTGTCCGTAAATAACTATCCAAGTTCATAATTTCTAGTACATAATTAATTCTTATTCATAATAGTATAACTATATAAATACCCCTTCTTAGTGAATAATTTATGTTTACTGTTAAAGTTACGTAATTGTACATTATTACGTGAACATAATTGTAGTTTTACGTCATTGTCAAACAGTTTTTATCCGATTGCTAACGTTAAATGTACTCCCAAGTCTTATATTGTAATTATTTTTTATCCATATTATTGTCAAAATAAATAGATCAAACAAAAAGACTTTTCAAAACCCTTTTCCAAACCTTTTCACAGTTTTCCTATATGTTCGTTTTTCTTCGTTAATTACTTCTTTAAAGTCACAATGGAAAATGGGGTAAGGGCAATGCAGGTAATCGTATGACCGCTTTCTTCCCGTTCAAGTGTAAGTTCACGTGGCCGAACCTTAACGCACCTTAAGATTAAGAGTCCATAGTTTCTCTACCGCCATATCATTTAGTTTGAGCTAACATCGAACCCCAATTTAGTAATGTATTGTTCAGTACCGGCAGTTTTGACACGTCTTGAACCCCTCCATGTTGAGTCCATTTTGTTACGTTAAAACCCTGAGAACCTAGAGCCCAATGATAAGTTTTAAGTGGTAAAAGGCCTTCCCGAAGCACGAGCATAAAACCCCCCGTAACACCTTACCAACCAATACTACACACACCCTATCTTGGTTACTACATGTGAAGCCCTGATGCCGGTTCTTTTTGCGCGGGGGAGGCAGTCGTGCGATTTCCTGCGTTACAGAAAATCTTTCTCCCTATTTCCTTGCAGTTGTCCATTCACATTTTATTTTCAGCGCTGCAGTGTATTAAATCATTTTCCATTTTCATAGCAGTTTCTAAGTACGCAGTGCTATTTATAATTCTAAGAAGCTTTCATAAGTTAGACTCAATTGATTTTGCCTCTTGTTATTCTATTTTTCTTTTCTCTATAGGTAAGCATATGTATAATTATCTTATCTTTCTTATGATATTAATTGTTATAATTATTATTGTTTGACCGGTGTACGGTCTGTATACTACTCCTTATTAAATAGATAACCCTTCAGAAACATTAAGGAATTGGCAGCGTTCACAACTCAGCTCTATGGTGAAATAGAAATGTAAAGAGAATTGAAAGAAGTAAAATAGTGAGTAATATGATGAATATAATACAGAGTTAATATATTTAAGATTAAGAGTAATTTTAGAGTAAGAAGTGACATAGAAACATGTGATATAAAGAGTTATATGAGTACAAGTTAAAGTGATATTATGAGATAATTGCGGCTATGGGCCATTTTAAATTTATAGAAGGGGCGGTATTAATTTTTGATTCTAATAATGTGTCCCTGATGTTAAAATGCATCATACACGATGATGCAGACGTCCACTGTTGTTATGATGAGAAAATTTGCCGGCGCAACAGTCGAAAATGTAGCACGATCTGCTGACATAAGTTTAAGGGTGGAAATATTGATTTTATTCCAGGAAGTGTAAAAATTTTGAAGTATTGAGATTATTTGAGGTAAAGGTGAGTATGTAGGGTGTATGAGAATAATGAAAAATTGATTTTTGTAAGACATTTTCTGCTGTCTGCAGGCTACAAGCAACGGTATTGCCTCAGTTTTGCTTGGCTGAATTAAGTAATATTGAGCCTGCTGGATTGGCCTGATTTGTATTACAGGAATTGAGTAGGTATGCGCATACAGATTCCGAAATGAGAAATATGAAACGGAAAGACCGCATGAAGAATTATTATTAAGAAAGTTTTGATATGATAATTGATGATATATTTTGAAAAGTACTTGGAGAAGCAATGAGAGTAATCAGTAATGAGAAAAGAGAGTAATGAGAAAAGAATAAGTAAATGAAATCCTTGGGCGTGACTATGAAAATAGGACTGGTAATTAATCGTCAACATTTCAAATATTAATTGCTGAGTCAATATATTGTAAGTGTGTTCTATTGCAATGTTGTGTTATGTGATGTAATGCAGTGCGATTTTATGTGGTTTTATCTTATTATAAATGTACTGTGAAATATTGTTGGATGTTGTTCATGTTCTCGTATAAGGGTTTTTAATGGTAATGTTACGTAATGTAGCGTTGTGTAACGTAATGTAGCGTTGTGTAACGTAATGTAGCGTAATGTCACCTGATGTAACATAAAGTAACGTAATGTTACGTATGTTAACGTAATGTAACGTCGTGTAATGTCATGTTACGTAGTATCATGAAATGTAGCGTAATGTAACGTATTGTAACGTCATTTAATGTACCTTATCGTAATTTGTTACGTCATGTTATGTCCTGGAATGTCATGTAACGGTATGTAATGTATTTATATCAGGGTAATCATATGTATATTATTATGTGTATTCGTTTCTATATTTGTATGTTATTGTAGGGCATTTTTGTTGTAAATGTAGATTTTATCGTCATGAAGTAATGATTGTTATGTCCTGATAGCTATGAATTAGTTTCTATCATGTTATCAATTATGTTATCTCATGTCATGTTAAAGAGTGTTATATCGTCTATTATCAGTTTATCTAATATCGGTCTATCTAAAGTAATGTTATAGCTTGTGGAAGTATCCAATTTAATATCTTGTTATGTTATCTATGGTAGTGGTATCTAATATAATGTTATCTGTTGTCATGTGATCTTTTTCATGTAAATATGTTATCTTATGTATCTAATGATTGTTATCTATAGAGTGTTGTGATTTAATCTTGCCTATATAGTATAATTATTATTTGATTTTGAAAATTGAATCTCAATTAGGCGCAGTGTGAGACGTGTAGTGTTTCGTGAAGTGGTTGGTTAATGGTTATTTTCTTGTAGTACCCAGTGCAGTGTAACAGTGTAGTGTGCAGGAGAACAGTGTAGTGTGCAGTGTAGCAGTGTAGTGTGCAGGTGAACAGTGTAGTGTGCAGAAAACAGTGTAGTGTGCAGTGTAACAGTGTAGTGTGCAGTGTAACAGTGTAGTGTGCAGTGTAACAGTGTAGTGTGCAGGAGAACAGTGTAGTGTGCAGTGTAGCAGTGTAGTGTGCAGAAAACAGTGTAGTGTGCAGTTTAGCAGTGTAGTGTGCAGGTGAACAGTGTAGTGTGCAGTGTAACAGTGTAGTGTGCAGTGTAACAGTGTAGTGTGCAGGTGAACAGTGTAGTGTGCAGTGTAACAGTGTAGTGTGCAGTGTAACAGTGTAGTGTGCAGAAAACAGTGTAGTGTGCAGTTTAGCAGTGTAGTGTGCAGGAGAACAGTGTAGTGTGCAGAAAACAGTGTAGTGTGCAGTTTAGCAGTGTAGTGTGCAGGAGAACAGTGTAGTGTGCAGTGTAACAGTGTAGTGTGCAGGAGAACAGTGTAGTGTGCAGTGTAACAGTGTAGTGTGCAGGAGAACAGTGTAGTGTGCAGTGTAACAGTGTAGTGTGCAGTGTAACAGTGTAGTGTGCAGTGTAACAGTGTAGTGTGCAGTGTAACAGTGTAGTGTGCAGGAGAACAGTGTAGTGTGCAGTGTAACAGTGTAGTGTGCAGGAGAACAGTGTAGTGTGCAGTGTAGCAGTGTAGTGTGCAGGTGAACAGTGTAGTGTGCAGAAAACAGTGTAGTGTGCAGTTTAGCAGTGTAGTGTGCCGTGTCGGTTGCAGTGCAATGAAGTGTAAGTGGCAGTGTAGTACTGTAGTGTGTGCCTAGTCGGATGTATATTATACTGATATTCCATATAATCAGTGCAGCAAAACACTGTGGATATCTCTTGATTTAGCCTCAATATGAGTGAAATGATATTCGGGAATTGCTGACCCGTTTATTTTTCGCTTCAGCAACATATTTGGGTTCTTCCAGATCTCTTCAGAATTTTGCTTTCAATTATTAGGGTGCGCCCTTTTTTCAAAGTTTTTTAGGCTCTTTGACTCGATTGTAGATCTCAGTGAGCTGATCACGAGGATATCAAGTTTTTGAAATTGGACAATGTCTTCCTTTGCCTCTGGGCGTTTTCTGTTTCGTGACGTCACATCACGTGACCTGTCACGTGATCCGCCTGCTAGTACTTTGCGCGCTCTGATTCCGCGCGCGCAATTGTAATTCTATGCGTTCGCGATCTGAGTTGTCTGTGTCAATTCTGTGCTATCTATGCCATTGGTAAGACTTATCTTTATTGAATAATAGAATTTTCTGTTGCAATCTATGATAGACGCAGATAGCAAATAATTTAAGATCAGCTTATCTTGCCAGTGACATTTTCAAGGCCGATAATTGCGATAACTTAGAAAATGGAAGCTCAAGTTTATACATTGAGAGCTGAGAAGTATATTATATATATATGTACTTTAGAGGCGTAAGACGAACACCAGACAATATAGAGCCCTGCGAGCAGGGCTCTATATATAATATTTAAATGTCGACAGCGTAGCTGGAGACATTTAAAATAATTTAGAAGTGCGAGGCGAAGCGAAGCTGAGCCGAGTGCTCTAAATCATATTTCTGCAGTGAGTCTGAGCCTCTAAAGTACTATAGTAGTCGAACGGTGTACAAAAGACACACCTGCACAACAAGCACATTACCTTATATGGTAATAATAGAAAATGCTTGTTAACACAAAACAAAAAAAAGCATAACTCAGTTGTTTTTGAGCAATTTTGATCAAACTTACAGGATATTACGGGCAAGATATGACCACATTCCTGGAGTAGCTATTTCTGACCCTCAGAAATTGAGATATGACAGATAAACCAGTGTTTTGTTTTAAAGTTACCGCTTTTTCGGTCATAACTCCGCTTCTGGAGCTCAAAAATGAATCTAAACTTCACTGAGATAAGTTTGCTTTTTATGAAGCTCTAAATATCCTGAAAGTTTCATCAAGTTTGCTCAAAAACCTCGGAGATATGCACATTTTGTAACGCAAAAGCAAAGGTCGCGTAGATGTGTATTTAAATTGGAAAAGTCAACAAACACATGATATAAAAGCGCGAGTAGAACACGACTCTACGCATAGTACTCACCTTTAAATCGGTCAAACTTGTCGAGACTACTAGAAGTTAAAATTGCGAAGTATCCTAATCAGGAGTGTCGGCGTCTTGAAAATATTCCGGCCCACCGGCTGTGGAGCCGGTTGCCGGGCCCGGCCCGGCCGGCCGGGT